>OY735214.1:33996287-34038787 GCA_963457665.1 Thysanoteuthis rhombus
TCAATCCAAGAACATCAGTATGGTAACTCCATCATCTATTATGACTGATTAGCCAGAAGAAAGCCATTTTTTTGTAAAGGAAAGCAGTGGGTTGTTAAGATGGGATAGAAAATTGCAGTTTTAGTACACTGTCTTCTTTTCAAATGATTATGCGATGAAATGTTGTCAGAAACAAACAACAAAGACTAGGAAATTAGTCTGAATGAACCACTTACAATGATTAAAAACATAAATTTTGCATGATGATTGACTTAAATTCCCTGTTAGTTATTTGGAAAGCAGCAGTATCTTTTTCACAGAGGATAGGGCTCCACGCCACACAGAAGAAAATCCCTCAAGAATGGCATATCACAAAAATAACACAGCGTATCTTGAGTCAATTTCCTGACATGAATTTGACTGAATGTGCCTGAGTCGTTTTGGATCATGAAAAAGGAGAATGTCCAAAAGACCATCTGTAAAAGATGATTTGCTTTGTATTTTTGATGTTGCTTGGTCAAATATCCCACAAGAGAAGATTGATAAATTCAATGTTTGGAAGATCAAAAACTTTAAAAATCTGCTAATGTCAAGTTCAGCAAATCAGAATTTTCCTCATCAAAAAATCCTCAAATTATTCAGATCATAGGATAAAGTCTTTGTATATTTACCAAGCTTAGCTTGGTTTTGCCCCAAGCCAAGGCTCTTGTTTGAAAATAAAGATGTTTATTTACTTTTGTCATGTTCCTGTATATTTTGAGAGAGAGAAAAAAGAATATATATACTATATATATGTATGTGTAAATATTTGAGTGTGTGTGTGTGTGTGTGTGTGTGTTAGTATATAGATAGATACAGTCTCAATATCTTATCCACGAACAATTTATAAAATGCAGCACGTATCCATATATACTGTAGACCTATTATAACACGGTTTGATATAACGCAGAATTATTTATAACATAGTATAAGTATGGTCCCTAATTTTTAAAATGTTATTTTTGGTTCTCAAAATAATATCCAAATACAAAAATAGAAAGACTTCTACAGAATCAGGTTACACCAAATGTAATAAGGAAATGAATTAGACAAATAATTTCAGTAGTCAGTCAACATAACTTGTTCATATGTTGCTTAAAAGATTGCTAACGTATCGTCAACAGTAGACACTTATTACATTTGTATCTAAGTTCTGTCAAAATGTAACCTTCTGGTGAGTGAGCTGTCACAAATGAAAAAAAAACAAGTTTTAAAGAAGTTGGATGGAGGGAATTTGGATCAATGTTTGTAAAAATGAAAAATTTGTTACAGTGCTGACTCACTCATAACCTGGTAAATTATGGACCCTGACCAGCATCATAACAGGTCTACCATGTATATATATATATATGTACTTTTTTTGTGTGTAAGACTTTTCAATGAGCACACATTCTACACTCTCATCTTAGATAGAAGTGCTGGTGAGCAACACTCTGATCCCAGGCAGAGCAAAGATATACTACACTAATCCTAGGCAAAATATATATATATACTACACTCTGATCCTAGGCAAAACATATGGATATTCGGATTCTAGGCTGAAGTACCAATCTATACATAAGTAAGTCTGTTATTTTCAACGAGTATGATGCTAGTACACATATAAAATTATTGATGATACCAGAAGTTTTTATGCTGCTGTATGTATATTATGATGCATGTTAGTGGATACGTGGCAGGGTATAGATATTTACCAAGGATTGAGCTCACTGCACTAATAATAGACTGCAATACTAGCTTGCTAACCACAACTCCACAGGATGTCTCCCAATATGGATGCATGTGTGTATGTATGCTTCTATTCATACTTGTCTGGGATATCAGACAGGAGGAACAGAAAAAAAGAATTGGGGGAAAATGGAAAGCAATGAGAGGTCACACTTTGACAATAGTGAAATAAGCAATCACTTCATTTTCATGTAATTCATCCAATGAGAAATTAATAAAAGCAATTGTTCAAATTGAAAATACATTCAAGTTATTGTAAATAGATATGTACAGCCATTTTCAAGTTCCAAAGCCTTAATGGTCTGGGACAAAAACTCTAATTATAAATTTTATCTGTTATTTCTTAAATTCTTTATTTTTTCTCACATTTGTGTGTTATGATGAAGTCTCACATATTCAAATGTATATTCATGTAGTCACGTTATCAACGAAATGTGTGCGTTGAAATTGCTAACATACATGATTTTTCTTTCATTCTCTTTTGAGAAATAGATGAAGATTTTTTATGGCACTATTTCTTTTTCTTCTTTCTGCACATGAATAAGCAGTAATACGGACATGAACATATATACATATGAAGATGCAGGGTTGTGTCATTTGCCAGGTCAGGATCTATCTATCTATCTGTCTATCTATCCATCTATCTGTCTATCTCAGTCTAGCTTGTTTAGTGGCTGAAATAGTTGTATATATCTCCTCTGGCAATTGTAGCTAGTGTAGTTCCGAGATGATGGCTTAGATTTCAAAATCTGATTTTCTTAGCAGGTTGGCCCAATTCAATTCAATCCGAAGATCATTATAAAACGAACTTCCAACTCCTTACCAAGTATATCATGGTACATTTGAAATATACCACACCTATAGGGTATATTGATATTTACTAAGCCTAGCTCAGTATGGCACAAGACCAGATAGAAGAGTGGGGGGGGGGAGATTGCACTGAGTGAAAAGAGCCTACTCGCCTGGAAAATCAGCATTCAAAATCCTTGCTTTTACCTGGGCTTGAACCAAGCACCAAGGAAAATATGTAACTATCTCATCCGAGAAACTTATATGATCCATCTATCTATGGTTAGGCAGGCCAGTCAGTACATTTGTGTACAAGTAAAATCTGTGAAGCGTATATCTACTTTGGTGCACCTCTCTTATTCTGTTCATTTCAGGATCCGTCAGCCAAAACCAGCACCAAAACTAACAACATAGGTTTCTTCAGTTTTAAGGAGGTTTGGCTGGCTATATATATATATATATATATATATATATATATATATATATATAATGTGTACTGTAGAGAGTGAGACAGACTCAGGAGTGAAGTGTTTGGTCGTAAGGTTTATTAATCCTTATAAGTAAATAGTCCATACATGTTTCGGGATTTTTCCCATCATCAGTGGTGTGTGCTGTGTGAGTATGTATTTAAATGTACCATGTGGAACCAGAGTCCAATGCCAGGAGCTATGCATTGTGGGTGAGTTGTGTTGTCAGGCCTCCTGCTGAATGGAAGAATGTCCAGTAGTATATATATATATATATATATATATATATATATATATATATGTATATATATATATATGTATATATATATATATATATATATATATATATATATATATATATATATATATATATATATATATATATATATATATACATGTATGTATGTATGAACATTTGCATGTTTGACACATATAGGCCAAACCAATGAAGCCAAAAAACTGAAAATTCAAATTTTCTACTTTTTATGTCGAGAAAAAAGCGTTTATTTTTTGTTTTTCATCCGCACCCAGTAGGTTTCCAGTGGGAAGGTTGTTTGAATTTACAATTAAGTTTATGCTAAATTGGCCCCTTGCTGCCTTCACGCTTTTCTATGTTTTTTTTTTTTTTTTAGATTTTTAAAAAAAATTTCGGATCCAACAAAAGCTGAGAGAGGTAACTTATTCATTGATCAACCCTTTTCCCAATTTTTTCGTTGATCGGTCTCAACATGGTATGCTGTGAAGAGACGTTGGTCAGGTGACGGTTTCTATTAAGAGGCTTACCAGCTGTGTATATTTGATTTTTTTTCTCTTCCTGAATGTCTCTTTTTGATCCCAACACATTGCTGGATATACGTATTACAACAAACTCTATAATCTAACACTACACTGAGCTTATATGTAAATTTTTCAATTCACATATATATTTGTTTACGTTCGAATGGGGTGATCTCATCGATTGATTTATCTTCATATTATGAGATAAAAATAAAGATTATTTCTAAGACTTCATTAAAACAGCTTGAGTCAAGTGGAGACTTGAAATTAGGATACTGGAATTATTAAAATCGAATTACCTAGTTGAGTAGCTTTAGGCTCCTATATATAATTATGAATGGCGTTATATTACATAGAAACTCTTATTTGACATGATTTCAAGTCATTACAAGGTTAATGTAATGGCCTAAACAACGTAAGCAGAATGAATTAAGAAAATGCTGCCGGAATCGAACCTGCGACCGATAGGGGAGTTGCTTCAACGTAACGTTGCTCTTACCATTGAGCCAAACAGCCGCCACCCAGTACAAAGGCCTAAATAACTGTTCTCACTTCCAATTCTCATCTCGTTTATCCTTCGACTATGTCGGCTCTATTCCTTCTTTTCAACGCGCCACTTGAGTATTAAGAAATGAAGATAATTTCAAATAAGTGTTTCCGTATGATATAACGCAATTTATTATGATTCGGTCGGATCATATATCCGTATATACATAAATATAAATATTGTTGGGAAATAATGTAATTCTGTAATGGAAATAAAAAACATTCAATTGTAACAAAAGTTCAATTTATTTGGCAAGAATATAATGACAATTTTAAGAAAGGACAAAAGTCCACAAACAAAACCCTTAATTCGTTCAATCCTTGTGGAAATAATCTTGGATACCTCATAAAAACATAGATTAAGCCACAGAGAGAGAGAGAGAGAGAGAGAGAGAGAGAGAGAGAGAGAGAGAGAGAGAGAGAGAGAGAGATGAATAAGATTAATGGTACCTACGAATACGTAACATTTTTATAAGGTCACAGTTATTTTAGTGAGATTTTACCTTAGATAAATATATACTTATAGACAATTACTATTTTATTGTAAGATGAAGAGATATAATCTCACGAATACTTTACCGTGCCTTATACCACCAGAGTACAGTAAGTAGCAACCTTTAAAAGGGAGAATATTGTTGCTATATCCAAATGAAGAATGAGCTAATATCGAATAATTAGGAATTGCATTTTCAACAAAGAATCGTGCGATTGATCAATTCAGTCATGAAAGAAAAGAAATCACCGTGTTTCGTTCAGGTAAACCTTAGCAATCAGAAAGATATCTTCGTGTGTCGAGAGGGGCAAAACCTCCCATTACAAGATGCAATAAACGTGCAATGAATCAATTTTTCGCGATCGGTTCCCCTAAAGGAGGGGCGGGGGGGAGCTAGAGATTTGGCTGGTATTTGGAAACCTGGGGTCTTGGCTCCTCGAGTGCCCCCGCAAACATTTGGTGAGATTTGTCTCTAGAAATGCAGTAGACGGATTACTGTTTGTTAAGCTTTTGGCCCCTTCCTCTTGGGGGCCTGATGAGGGCATTTTCAAATAGGACCCCCCCCCCCTCAATCTACCTCGGTGGTCACTCTCTTGGCATAAATTCTATTCAACATGTCAACAGGGTCGCTGATGACCATTTGGGTGCACTAAGCATTATTGTCTTGTGGTGCCCCCTTTCAAGAAAATTACACATTTTGCGATCTTTAAGCCGAAGAAATGTATTTTACGAACTTTGCAAAGACGGTAGAGAAATCTAACACAATAAACCATAGAGTAATGCAACAGTAAAACAAATATAAAATAGAATACATACATACAAAGAAGAAAACAGAACTATACAATTAGTCTCGCAAAAATCAGAGAAAAAGTCACTAAACTTCAGAAACTCTGCAAAGACAATGAAATAGTTCTAAACCAAAGAAAAATATATCATTAAAAATAGAGATAAAATAATATATATATATATATATATATATATATATATATATATATATATATATATATATATATATATATATATATAAGAAAACATGACTGCTACAGAAGAAAAGTTAGAGAACTTTACAAACTCTGCAAAGACAGAGATATTCAAGTACACTGACATTTTTCAGCAATCATCAAGGGCCCAACAAGCTGCCTCATCCTTAAACCTGTAATTTACTGAGCTGTTCATAAGCAGAGTGTGGTTGTGGCCAGAAATTAGAGTTTTAGGGACAAAATAATGATTAAAACCAATGAAAAAATGCATAGCCTGTTAACGATGCGCTATACAATAAAAAGGAACAAAACAAAGGTGTAAATCTATCAGCACACAAATACCATGAAAACGTTTTTATTGGATATTTAAAAAAAATATACACAATAACTAGAGAGCATCTTGGTGTCTCTACCTCTGATGGTACTACCTGGGGCGACCCGCCCCCGCTTGGTCCACCACCGGCCCTAGAAGAAATAGGTATCGTGATTGATCCTTGCAAGTTTTTTTTGTTCCATTTACCAAAGAAATAAACGATTCAAAAGTTTTTCATTGATAATTGTCCCAATGCGCCAGAGTAGTGAGGCTGGTGGTCAAAAAATGCCCCCGGTCCCCAGAGAAAAAGTGCATAGTACTTTCTTTAAGTGAAAAGTTGAAAGCTCCAGGAAAGAAAGAAAAATATTGTTTGCCGAGGTTGCTAAGATTACAGTATGAACGAAGTTTCAAACCGTCACATGACTTTTATCACGATTTTTTGTTTTAATTGATCTGTTCTATTACCAATCATAACTATTTTCTCTTGTGCGTATTTTACAAATTGAACTTCATCATAGGTACATATAGGAAAAACATAGTACCATAAGGGGTTCGGTATTATCTGCGGTTTCAGGTATTCGCTGAGGGTATTGGAACATATATCAAGCGTTTGTGAGTACTAGCGTTTGGGGTGAAGGTTTCCTACCATTTTTTCTTTCTTAAAGTTTGTTTTGTGATTGGCTCAGGTTGTCTCCCCAAGCGCCAATATTAGAGGTTCGACTGTCCTTTCCCTCTCGAAATATTTGTGCTTCCTAATCTCCCTCTCACCCACCATTTATATATATACATTTATAATTATTGTGTCATCCACAGACAGTTTCATTGTATTACAACTCTTCAGTGTGGCTACACACTATACAATCCAGTAGCACAAGGCAGGATTGAAACCTTCGCTTCAGACCCGGAGGCCGGTATCCTACCTCTGCGCCACGGAACGGAACTAAGGTTGAATATAAGCGATATATTTATTTAGCATATATTTCCCATCCACCAGAGTGCTCTATTCCTGTGGAAGAGTTCGTCTCGTTTGATGTTGTGCAGAACAGCAGGACTTATTCCCACGAAATCACCAGACAGTGCACCTTGTCCCCTTCTCAAGCATACGCTGCTCCCTAGTGGACACAACATAGTGTGTGTGTGTGTGTGTGTGTGTGTGTGTGTGTGCGTGTGTGTGCGTGTGGTACAAACAGGGGAACCGAAAATAATTCTTGGGCTGTTACAATCTATGTCTAAAATTGATAAGAAATAAATTTAAAAAAAATTATAACTGTTTTATTCAAAATATTAATAATGTTATCGAAAGAACACAATATAACACAAAACATATAGCACTGAAAAGATAACAAAGAAGAATAAGAGAGAAATAATGAAATCAATATCTACCTTCACTTACCTGACGGTTGCTTTCTGCAGATGATCGTGGCTTGAGGGCAGGTGGCGAATCTTTAAGTTTATTACTCAAGTCACACCCGGGATGAGATTCTCTTCTCGTCCCCTTAGCTTGGGTGTTACTGGTTTTGAATGAGTCCGTTGTTATCGCACCGGACGCATCGGACCAGTAGGTCCCTTGATAGGAGGGACACATGAGGTGCCTCTGCTCGCTGACGCACCGTTGGGATGTGTTCATACCGTCTTCACACGATGGAACATTTCTGTGATTATTGCATCGAAGTATACATATCGATAGGGCAGCTGTAATGATCACAGATAGTGTCACGGCCACCAGAACAATGACGATCGCTAGATTGAGATCGATCGTATCCTCAGTTTGTACGTGGACAGTACTCAACATGTCCGAAGTCTTGTTGCTTACGGTCAGCGCTAAGAACACGGTTGTTGTTGCGGAAAGGACCGGGTTACCGCTATCTTTGACCACGAACTCCAGTTCATAGGAACCGGCGTCTTGCGGCGTGACTACGTGCGTGAATGACAGCAGACCAGTGTAATGGTTGATGGTGAACAGTTGTTTGTCATTACCACCGACTATTTCATATTTTAAAAAAGCATTTTCTCGGCTATCGCTGTCGGATGCCTTCAGGACTGTAATGTTTTTGGTATGATGAGGATAGTAAAGAACATCTATGGTGAAAGGGTTAATGCTGGGGAAAGTGAAATAAGGGGCATTGTCATTCTCGTCCCTCACTTCAACGATCACGTTCACCGTGCTGTTCAGTGACGGTATGCCGTTGTCTTTGACTATCACTTGGAATCGGTAAATGTCCTGGAACTCGTGATCCAGAGACATGATTGTCGAGATCAGCCCGACATCGTTGATTTGAAACGGCAGGAATTGTTTGCTGTTCGTCATCAGCGAATATGTGAACTTACCCCCTGCTCCCTGGTCGGGGTCAGTGGCGTTTATAATACCTACGGGGATTTTTGACTTTTGGTTTTCGAAGATGGAGAATTTGAATGTCTCTTTGGGAATCTGCGGCTTCTCATCGTTAACATCCATGACTTGGATTGAGAATTTACTCTCACAATACAAGGGCGGAGTCCCCTTGTCCTGGCAGCTGATGGTGATATCATGGTGATCCTCTGTTTCCCGATCCACTGGGTTCTTTACGGTAACTTTGTACTTTTTGTTGCCGAAATTTTGCAGTTGGAATTTGTTGTGGTGCAGGATGCAGCTGATTTCACCGTTCTGCCCGGCATCGTGGTCAGTGACTTTCACGAAAGCTATGAAGCTTCCCACTTTAATATCTTCGGAAATGGTGGCCGGGTTATCTCTAGACGCCGACACGAAGTTAACGTCGATGGTTGGAGCGTTGTTCTGCTGGTTGATCACATTGACCTGAACCATCGCTAGGGAGCTCAGCGGAGGTGTGCCTCCATCCACGGCCTTGATGTACAGCTTGTACGTTAGCTCCCGTCCTATCTCGAACTTCTTGTGAAGAAAAATCTCGCCGGTCTCCTCGTTCAGCTTGAAAAGCATCTTGGCGAGGTCTGACGTCTCGGAACTGAGGTGATAAGTAATGCCCCCATTTTTTCCCGAATCCATATCGGTAGCAAACACGATGGCGACGGGTATGGCTCTATCGTGGTTGTTCTCGATTGAGACGTTATAGATGTTTTGCGAGAATACAGGGGCCTTGTCGTTGACATCCGAGACAGATATACGGACATCTAGAACACTCTGCCGTGGAGGCAACCCTCCATCTTTGGCTATCACCTGGATCATGTAAACATCTTGGACCTCACGGTCGAGTCTTTCGTCCAAGTTAATTGCTAGCTGTGACGTCCCTACTACACTTTTAGAAACAAACAGCGTGAAGGGCTCGTTTTCGTTGTTTTTTAACAGGTAGGTTATTTTTGAGTTGAGAACCCCCACGTCCCTGTCCACTGCATTAGGAATGGCTAGCTTTGTCCCTATGGCATCGTTTTCAGAAAATTCCATGTTGACCCGTTCGACAGGAAATTCGGGTTGATGATCGTTTACATCTTTTATGATAACCTTAATTTCGTATATAGAGAGAAACGTCTCGGTGCGTCGCACAGCAATGTCCACCATCTTGAAGCATTCTACCTTTCGCCGACACAAATATTCGGCATCAAGCGTTTGGGCCGTGTAGAGTTTGCCCGTGTTAGAGACGCGAAATAATGGCGAATTTCCGGTTACGTTTTGCTGTTGCAGCAAAGAAAAAAGAATCTCGTTTTGATCTTGAAAGTCTACTTCGCTCATCATGTCCGTATCAGTGGCAATGTCTCCGACCAGGGTACCCGGGTTTTTCCCTTCTTCTACATAGTAGGTCAAGTCCACACAAAAACACCCGGGAAGCGTAGACATCATTAGTAAACACATGTATAATAATAACAACATATTTCTCTGTTGAGATGGTCGGAGGGTTTGTTTTTTTTTTGTTTTTTTTTTCAAACCTTAATTTTTCTTTTTTCTTTTCTGAATCCAACCAACAGGTAATTATGGTATCTGAAATGAAAAAAAAAAAGTTTTTATCATTTAAAAAAGAAATTCAGTGGAATCATTCTAGAAACATTCATCGATATGGAAAATATATTTATTTATGCTAACTTTGGTGCAACCCTAGAATCATAGGGCGTAAAGAAAAAAAGTGCAGGACCCTCTTGGGTGCGGGGCCCCTTTAGATGCGAAGCCACTTCGGCGTAGGGCCCAATCGCCGGCCCTGATGTCAAGACAGCTTCGGACGTATGATCACTGATATTTTTTCACACACACACACACACACACACACACAAACACACACACATATATATATATATAACCAGAACAAAGTATAAAAGTTAAGTTTAACAATAAAGTCCCAAAGAAAACCATAAGAATAAAGAGTGCGACTCAAGACGAGGTAGATAAATACGTTTACCTAGTTTAGCCAATTAAGTCACAGACAGACCATGAAAGCTAAATAAAACGATGCATCGCGATCGGCTGGAAAGCATTTGGTATAAATAGAAACCTACTGATCAGCACGTTGACAACATGTTTAAAGTGTTAAGTATACAATGAATATATAATACCAGCACCCGGGTACAAAACATGGAAATTAACAAAACGAACTGAGAACCAACTTAGAATCACAGAGAGAGAGAGAGAGACGCAGAAAGAGTAATGCTAGGATAACTAAGAGATAAATGAATGTAAACATGGATCTGTGAGCGGACCAAACTGAAAGATATTGTACAATTAATTAAGCGACAAAAATCGAGATCGGCTGAACATTAAGCAAGAAGGAATGACAACTGGTGGTACAAGCGGATAACCAATTGGTGCCTATGGGAAAAAAGCGTTGTAGCAAAAGACAAGATTCAAGATGAAGGGATGAGATAGATAGGTTTGCTAGTAATTGCAACCTTTGTGGAAGGAGATTGGAAAATCATTTGTTCAGCACTGGATTTACCTCCCGAGGCATTGATTACCGCCGACCTCTGACAGAAAAAACATGGCGTCGGGCAGTATTCCAGGCTACCTCGCTTTGTGAAATAAAAAAAAAACTACAGAAACAATGTCGAGAAGATGCAGGGCCGTAAAACCCGAGTTTTTAGGGATGAAAATAATGCTCATCATACGGATACTCCTTGAACCGCAGTAGCAGGATATGCCCACCGATGTCTGTTGAAATCATCAGCGGGTCCACACAAGAGGGCGTAATACCATCTTAATTGTCCGCAAATGAAGCCAAAGCCAAAAACAACATATTACAGAAGGACGCTTCTTAGAATCAAAAGTTTAGACCATGGACGAGATTAAGGAAAACACGACGATACAGCTGATGGCGATCCCGGAAGGTTACCTTGAAGATTGTTTTGAAAAGTTGAAGAGACACTGGGATAAGTGTACGGGGTCACTACAAGATACTTTGAAGGGAACTAAAGTTGCCATTGCTCTGGGTAAGCTATTTTATTTTTTGGTATTACCAAATGACTGTTCAGTTTTCGGATAGACCTCGTATGGAATCTGAAAGATGAAGAAACCCGAAACTTGAAATCCGAAACTTGAATTGTTTGGACAGGTCAAATTGATGGACGAGGCTGGCCATATCTAGCAATAGCGAAAAAAGAAACGTATTTTCTAGACTCACATTTTGACAAAGAATGCAGAGCGAAAGTCTATTTGGGGAAGAGAAAAGATATGACTTTCACTTTTATAAGTCCAAATTAGGCATATTGTTAATATCCAATAGATGGGGTCATCTGAAATCGAAAATTAGACCTCACAAATCGCTCCCTGATCAGTTAATAATAAAAATAAAAAAATGAAACGACAAATCTTGTTTTCAGTCCAAGGTATGTTTTCAAACAAACAAAGCTTCGTCTGTCAAAATTCCTCGAGAGGCTTCAGTTGAAGATAAATCAATTTTCTAAGAATAAGACAAAACATTATTTCCAGGCTAATAAACGAAGAGATGTGAAATCAGATATCCTCTGCCTAATGTAAACACTCTGGCCACAGTTTGAAATCTTTCGTGGAGTCAGTGGCGTTCCTAAGGTTGGTAACTCAGGGTGTCAGCTCCCCTTCCCCTGCCGTCTAAAACTTGACCACTTTCTAGGATATCTAGATTTTTGGCGATTCTTTAGTATACGTACCTCAAACGATACACGCAATTTCTTTTTTGCATGAAGTCCGAGGAGACTTCTTTTTTATTACTCCTAAAGCCTTTTTTTTTTTGCTCTCATTGCACTACGTAAATTGTCTTACTAACGCTAAATATGTTAGAAATTAAAAAGGCTCTTAGTCAGTACAGGTTATTGGAAGTTATAATCTTATGAAAACAAGTTTTCTTTTCAGCACCTTTTATAGTACCTGTTTATCATTGAATTACTATGAATTATTGGGTTCCACACAGATTTTCTGTTTAAAGTAGCAAGAGAGATATACACCTATTATATAATATCAAACCTGCAAATTTAAATCCATGTTCACAAATTTTAGGAGCAGTTGCGAAAAAAATTGTATTTTTATCGCCTACCAAAAATTTCCATTTTCCGCCCTCAGTTGCATCAGAATGTGAAGAAATGCAATTGCTTTCAATTTTCCAGAGAGAGTTAAACGTTGTGAATAAGAAACAATAATCAGTTTTAGATTTAACGCTATTTTAGAAAAATAATAGAGTAATAAGTGTATTTGTATCTTTTCGGGTGCCATGTTTTTGAGAAACGTATGTAATGAACCCTCGCTATAACGAACTTTGATATAACAAATTTCATCTATAACGAACGCATGGGCCATAACGTACTCTCTTATTTCCCGAACGAAGTTTGATAAATGCAACGAACACGTAGACCATAACGAACTTGGCATTATGTTAGTTTATGCCTTTTGCGACCTTTTGATCAATATCAAAGTGTTTTATCTGTTCTTCCCGTTTTTAATTTTAAACGTTATTATGGTTATACTTCAATTGATTTCTTTCAATTCAATTTGTATGGTTTTTTCAACTGACGAAAACAAAAGTTGTTATGGATCTTATTTATTATCGTCTTTGAAAACCATGTGATTTAGCTTTCCCAATTTCAAACTTAAAGTTTACCTCACTCATTTGAAGAAGAATCTAGTAATTTGATTTCACTAAATCCTTTCTACTTACAATAACATTTCTTTACTCTTTTTTGACTCATTTTTACTCATCAATTATTATCAAATTTTGTATTAGAATAATTTTTTTTGTATCTTTGTAATTAAATCATTGCGTGTCGTGTGTAGATTATTGTTAAAATATTAACCATTAAGAAAAATTCTCTAATTAAATATCCCGTTAGAAGGGCAAAATGCCCATTTAGCCTCAACTGAAAATTTTGAAGAATCCTCAAAACATTAAATTCAAGGTCCGAGGAGGACTAAGCAAATCACTGCATATCACTTCCGAGGACATGCCAATTTTAATTTATCAAGTTTACAAATGTATTAATAAGAAGATTTAAAAAAATTAAGCATTCATCATGCTGTCATCCCTCTGATGGTGTCACCTGGGGTAGAGCATCCATGCTCCCCACCCCCTGCGTAGAGATAAACTCCCAACCTACGTCCTCAAAACGCAACCACGAAACGATAAAAGTTGCAACATGCAGAAATCAGTCTATAGGAACATTTGATAAAATGTTAACGAATTCCGTTTTTGTTTTGTTTTCGGAATATCAATAGAAATTCTCGTTACAAATACAAATAGGGCAAGTTCAACGGTTTTCATCTAATAATGTGGAGCTGAGTGCGATAAGTCCCTTTGATTTTCCGGTGATGTGATGTAAACAAAAAGAAGTACATATTTGGTAATGGTGTGAGGTTCTCAGCCAATCAAATTGCGTGGTAGGAGTAAAAAGGTCCGATTTTGCCGATTACACAGAAATGCGTTGGGATTAAATTAATTACTCAGGCTAGATATTAATTACCCCCTCTCCAACTCCCCTTGTTAAAAACTCCCCGATAAATAGACTCGAAAATTGGTCCTTAGCCAGTTCGCTGGTAGATTGCGACCCGACACCTCGCTGACGTGCTCTCTCTCCGCACCTCCTTTGCAACAATCTGACAGAGAAGATTCCGGCTTGAAGTTGAGCAATTCCTTGACGAAGTCTGAAGCTGAAGTCAGAAATCTTGAAGTGACATAGGTGACCAAAGTTTCAAGATCACTTACTCTATCTAAGAACAGCCTTGTCTTCCTTGCCGCTACACTTTCGTAGAGCATGTTTGCTGAAATCGCCGACATGTCATGATTCTCAAGTCAACGGTTAGCTCCGTCATCAATAAACCTCTTTGTTCGTGCTAGACGACCAATATCTCATTCTTTGGAATGCTTATTGTTCGGGTGTTTGTAACCAGCACCCCTGTACGTTAAGACGTTCCAATCGAAGCCTTCATCTGCTGGTCTTTGAGGATCTTCAAATCACAGCGTAGGTACGAAGATCAGGGGCAAGGTGGAAGCGACTAAACGTCCTAGGGATCTCGACGTTATATTGTTGTTTTGCAATTTCAATGGGATCTTGAGCACTAAAAGCTAAGTAGTGTTAGAGAGAGATGCTATCAAATTCTGAACACGGCTCATCGCGACCCATGCTCAAGTAGGTTCGTCTCGAAGTCCTCGTAGAACGGAAGTTGTTATTTCGTGACTGACTTGGCTCAACCCAATTGTGTCCCAGCACTCGTACAAGTCAGGCCTGTGTCCGCTGCAAACATATATATTCAGTTTTTTTTTTTTTTGGTGACATTTTTTTCACCTTTAAATACTTTGAAAAGTTTAGAAGAGTTGCAGACCTTTCTACAACTAAAAGTAGAAAAAGGAGTTCTGTCATTAATGATTTAGATATTGATGCCATTCCGAAATTTTGAAAAAAAATCGAATTCCGAAAGTGTCTTGTTCTAAGGCTTTGGGATAAGAGATTGTGTACCCGAAAAAAATGGTGCCCAAACTGATAGTCGTCTGTTCATCAAACAACTCACAAGCATCCATTTTTGCTAGACCTTTTCTAACAGATTAAAAAAGCGACGTTTACGTCATATTTCGTTTATCGTAATTCTTTTTGTATAAATTTTTTCCACGCCGTGGTGACCTTTGGGGAACTCTCTCCAATTCGTCTGTGCTGACCTGATCGACCTTGGAGTGAGCTCACACTAATACTTTAAAATTACCACAGCCTCTTATCGAATTCTTGTCACAACACCATAGAACAGCAACAAACCTATTTGTTGATTATACTTATAGTGTTTATCTTTAACCACCACCAACTGCATTTTACAAGGAGATGCAAAATGGAGAAGTAGGTATCGTCACGAAATATGGAATCGATGAACAGAGTTTCGGCCAGAGTTATTCAAGTTCCTTTCGCCCTAAAGACCTCGGAAAATGCACGTATACTCTTCTATCCCAAGCTATGGGTGAATAGCAGACAAGTTATAACTGGTCCTGAGCTTGGGTAAAGGAGCGTTGAGATTTAGTCTCGCATTTCCAACCCGTAAAAATCTACTTACGACTGAAACTGCATCAGACTGATTGTGGAACTATGTTTCACAAGGAGTCCATAAGAATAAACTAGAAATATTTTATTTCTCTTATCCGCCTCAGACAAATTGGTGACAGCTCTCAACACAAGCACGAATCAGCAAATTCGGCTCCTACTCCCCTGCGCACATATCTATTATGATATGTTTTCAATCAATCTTTCATTCAACGATTAATTAAATTAGATAACACTAACTGTTGACACGTATAGTGGCAGTAATGGAGATCTTGTGTGCAAGAAAATTTCTTGTGTTTATATCACTCAGCAAAATTGCAAACGCATTCTAGATTGTTGCAGCAGCGATATTAACGACAAATGAAAATGTATCCTCAGGCTATCATTTAAGTGGTAGATTCAGAAAGTTGCTGTAGAAATTGAGGATCAGATACTTTTAGAAATATTGAGGGAAAGGCTCTTTCTCTCTTTCTTTCTCTTTTGTAGGTCTAGTTTTGGCGATGATCCATCTATAGACAATCGATGGTTCTTGATGGTTTCTCATCATCTTTTTTCAATGAAAAAAGACAATTTCGGAAATTTTCGGGGAAAATTTCATGTTTGATTAACTTGGAAATAAAGTAAAATCTTAGAAATAGGGTAAAATCTTAGAAATAGGGTAAAATCTTAGAAATAGAGAAAAATCTTAGAAATAGGGTAAAATCTTAGAAAATCTTAGAAATAGGATAAAATCTTAGAAAATCTTAGAAATTGGGTAAAATCTTAGAAATAGAGAAAAATCTTAGAAATAGGGTAAAATCTTAGAAAATCTTAGAAATAGGGTAAAATCTTAGAAAATCTTAGAAATTGGGTAAAATCTTAGAGTAAATTCTTAGAAATAGGGTAAAGTCTAAGAAATAGGGTAAAATCTTAGAAATAGGGTAAAATCTTAGAAATAGAGAAAAATCTTAAAAATAGTGTAAAATCTTAGTAAATCTTAGAAATAGGATAAAATCTTAGAGTAAAATCTTAGAAACAGGGTAAAATCTAAGAAATAGGGTAAAATATTAGAAATAGGGAAAAATCTTAGAAATAGAGAAAAATCTTAGAAATAGGGTAAAATCTTAGAAATAGAGAAAAATCTTAGAAATAGGGTAAAATCTTAGAAATAGGGTAAAATCTTAGAAATAGGGTAAAATCTTAGAAATAGAGAAAAATCTTAGAAATAGGGTAAAATCTTAGAAATAAAGAAAAATCTTAGAAATAGGGTAAAATCTTAGAAATAGGGTAAAATCTTAGAAATAGGGCAAAATCTTAGAAATAGAGAAAAATCTTAGAAATAGGGTAAAATCTTAGAAAATCTTAGAAATAGGATAAAATCTTAGAAAATCTTAGAAATTGGGTAAAATCTTAGAAATAGGGCAAAATCTTAGAAATAGAGAAAAATCTTAGAAATAGGGTAAAATCTTAGAAAATCTTAGAAATAGGATAAAATCTTAGAAAATCTTAGAAATTGGGTAAAATCTTAGAAATAGGGCAAAATCTTAGAAATAGAGAAAAATCTTAGAAATAGGGTAAAATCTTAGAAAATCTTAGAAATAGGATAAAATCTTAGAAAATCTTAGAAATAGGGTAAAATCTTAGAAATAGGGCAAAATCTTAGAAATAGAGAAAAATCTTAGAAATAGGGTAAAATCTTAGAAAATCTTAGAAATAGGATAAAATCTTAGAAAATCTTAGAAATTGGGTAAAATCTTAGAAATAGAGAAAAATCTTAGAAATAGGGTAAAATCTTAGAAAATCTTAGAAATAGGGTAAAGTCTAAGAAATAGGGTAAAATCTTAGAAATAGAGAAAAATCTTAGAAATAGTGTAAAATCTTAGTAAATCTTAGAAATAGGATAAAATCTTAGAGTAAAATCTTAGAAACAGGGTAAAATCTAAGAAATAGGGTAAAATCTAAGAAATAGGGTAAAATATTAGAAATAGGGAAAAATCTTAGAAATGGAGAAAAATCTTTAAAATAGAGTAAAATCTTAGAAATTAGGTAAATTTTCTCCTTTCTTTTTCTCTCTCGCTCTCTCTCTCTCTCGCTCTCTGTGCATAAATAAATACATCAATGAGTACGCAGCCTAATGATGGAAAAAGTATTAATTTAGAAAACAAATATTCATCGTTCAACATAATCTCCATCCTTGTCACAGCGCTTAATTCAGTGGTGAATATTAATATCATAGATCGAACATTATATAGTGAAAATTACTGATAAAAATTCAGCTAACTAGACTCCGATTACGGACTTATTGCATAGTACAGAATTTGCTCTAATTTTAATTAACATATGTTATATCATTCGACATTGAAAATAGTTTTATCTTGTAAGCCTGGCAAAAATGAAAATGTTCGAAGGAGGGAATTACTAATAGAACATTACATATGACTCAGTATTAAATTCAGGTTGTTGAATATGCAATGTCTCTTTTGAATAATAAAATGAAGGATGATATTACAAAAAGAAACTGTAAATATTTTATCAAAATATGACATATCTTAAGCAATAACTTCCCCCAACGATATCTTCTCGATAGTATATCTTTTCTATAAAATTCTTTTGGTTTAGTGATCGCAGATTCTGAAAAACCACGAATTATTGCTCCCCAATTATCAAAACTTTTATTACGGTGAAATACTACGAGTAGTATGGATTTTGCAATAAAGTAAGTCGACAATTTGTGGCTGGTCGGAAATCTTGTAAGTTTAGTATAAAATGCCAAGAAGGCAAAAATTAAACAGCAAATTAAGTAAAAAGAATGTACATTGGGAAGGATATCTTTATTAGCAACAATAAAAGTTGACCTGAGTAGGGGAGATAACAGAATCTCAGACGAAAAATACTGAGATTAGAAAGTGTGCGTGTGGATATTTGAATGAGTAGTGTATTGAGAAATTGAAATATTATTCTCACCAAAATTTAATCTTGGAATTTTATTCACGCCCAAATTTTAATGCTATGACCATGAACCTGGTGTCAAATACCCAGACGAGCGCGTTATGGAGACTCATTGAGTGTCGCGCTCTCATGCGGAGGCATTGACAGATGAAGGTCACCGTCTGGTGACAATGACCACTCATATAGAGATGACATAAGAACAGATAATCCTTCCATGTAAATTCGGGGATATGTGTGTGTGACACATCTGATTGGTTGACTGCATGTGACATAATCAGGTGTTCCACCTTGTTGGGGATGGTAAAAGAGAAGTGACCAATAAAATATCGTAATAGCAGAACAAGGTTGGGCCGTCTAAGGTAATTAGTTCTACCCTCAGTGGGTTCACATAAATAGGCCTGGTGATCTTACCAAGCTCAGAATTGCAGAAAAAATATTCTATATCGTCTTGACTAAGTGCTACCAAAGATGGTAGACCAGCGAGGGAACCAGGGAAGAAAAGAAAAAGAAAGAGAGGCCCATCCTAAGGATACCAGGCCAGCGACTAATCCTAAGAAACGTCGGTCCAAAGAAGAAAAGGCAGAAATTTGAGACAGTTTCAGTATCACAGGCCAGAGACAACAGCTCCCTGTCTCACCTCCATTCCACTTCCATCCACAGCCAACACCTCTTCTTATCTCATGTGACTTCGTAGTAATAAGTTGTACGATCGCCCGCTGATTAAATGTTGCTTTATCATCATCTGACAAGGGTTAATCAAGCTTTTTGTACCCTTAAGAAAAAAATAAGCTCATTGCTAATTCAAAAAAAATAAAAGAAATATATCCATTTTTTTCGTTCATCTTTGTGACCTACACCATTTCGTCTGCTGTTTTGACAAACAACATCGGAGGTCTTCTTTGGATCTAAAAAAATACACAACGTGGGAGGAGAGGTCACCCGGTGTGAAGTGACTACCGAAGACGAGGTTGTAACGTCATAGCGGATACGAAGTCCAAAATGATTATCTGAAGAAGAAATGCCAGGTGAATAAAGAGGATACTCGAAGACTTCATATCTCAATTCTCCAAACTTAGAAATAGTCAGTGGAGATATATGGGGTTGGGAATTTTCATGGGGCATTTAATTCATTTTATGTGGGAGCCATTTAATTAACTTTTTAACCTTTCAAGTTGCCTTGAGATGATATGGTTGCTGTTGAAGTCCCAAAGTCTCTATGAATTTCTGGAACAGTTGTTTCTGGATCGTTGGCCATTGCCGCCGATAATTCTTCATCATTCAGAACAGGTTTGGGTGCCCTCTGTGTTTATTTCATCGGCAGATTGAGAGGTGTTGTGTCCTAATCTGGAATCGGACTTGAAACAAGTCTAACTTCTTGGGAAGACACTATTGCTGTTTGGGGATCTAAAACTTCTATCTGTATTTTACATTGCATCTACAAACGTGAGTAAATATTTCGCGTTTAGCATTATTCTTAATGATGTAAAAAAATCTATGTATTGTGTGCAACAAGCTGGTGAAAACTGGGGTTGGTACGCTGAGGTACAGCATATACCTATATCTCAGTTTCCAGTTATTTTTAAGTGTCCAAATGGTCCCGAAATTGGTCGTATTTGATATCTAAATTACACAAAGAGACTCACAGGTTTCAGGTACCCGGATTTACTTCGCTTCTCCCTTATGAACCCCTTCGTGATCTCCGAGCATAAATCCTAGGTATAGCTTTATCGTATACCTAGTTCCCAAAACTCATTCCTATTGCCGAAGCTTATAATTAAGATAGTTTTCGTCCTATTCTCATTCTTGAAATGAAATGTCATATCTAATCTTCTCTACTGCACAACGACAAAATCGTTTCGAATCTTTTCCACTACAAATCGACAAAACCATCAAAATGATTATTACGATATCATTGCATGAAAAAATTTCTCTAATTCCTTGGAAGCAATAAAACTGAAATACTATTTTAATTCGCATTTTACTGACACAAAAAAATCCTTCTGCACTTATATATTCTACTTTGAACCGACACCAATTTTGAACAGAGATGGTAAGACAAAGAATATATTAATTCAGACTGAAAATAAGGTGTTGCAAGCCACTCAACAAAACTTGCACGAATAAGTGGACATTTATTTTAAGATATCGAATGAACCTCAAACCAATAATGGAAAACCTTTTGAAATTGTGTTGTTTTGAAGTTCCCTGTGGATCACGGTGTCGGTAAGACTATTGAGAATTTTATCAAGAAGACAAGCAAAATAAATCAAAAGCCCCCCCCCCCCATCTTCCAATGTAGTTTTAGTTAATATATTCCTTTGATTTCAAGTAAAATCAATAAGATAAGAAAAATAGCCGTGTAGTAAAAAAAAAAAACAAACTAGAAAAGTGAAGATGAAATTTTTTAGCCATCTCAGATTTTCAGACAACAGCAACTGAAATCTTTCAGTCCCTTGATAATGATAACAAAATTTGAGAAAGGAATTCGTAGATAACCTTTAACTAAAACATTTTATTTCTGTTTTATACGATTTTCTGAAGTGGAGGCCTGTAATAAGATTCATTGGTAAGACGAGAAATTAATACAGACGAAATCTCTCCTTGTCCGTCTGTCTGTCTGTCTGTCTAGCTTGTGCAGTCTCTCGCTTTCATACAGGCGGGGCGGGGGGCTGTATTCCAAGGTCTTTTAGTAGAACAAGTATTTTCCATAATTTTTTATTTATACTATTTTCTGAACACCTGAGTTTTAAATCTTTTCGTCTCATCACATGACAACCATCTCTTTCCTTTTAGGTGGCGAGAAGCCCATAAAAAATCCTACCAATCGTTACTTCAGCGAACATTTTGTAGGAAGATAATAAGTGTTTAAAAGTATCTCGTCAGTCATCTCGTAAGCCAACACCCTAAGGTCATCCTGTGAGGCGTCCTGTGTCTAAACGAACAAAAAGCTGTAGCTGTATTGGCCAATTCTCAGACAACCATGTCACCAGAGTTCTCTGTGAAATTATCCCTAAAATACTTAATAATTGCTTCATGTATGTATGTAAGCAGGAGGATGCTGGGGCTTTTGGGGGCAATGTATTGGCGAAACATTTGGAGGGTAAGGGGTGTAATCCTAAAGTAGAGCATTCCTAAAAAAAAAACTTTTGTAAGCCGAAAAGCAGTTAATAGTGTGATGTTAATTGTGGGCTCCAGATCGGAATGCGCCTTTTGCGACCTTTAAATTAAGATCAATATGTAGTATCTGTTCATCTCACATTAGCGAAATATGACAACTTCTGGTTTTCAATTATAAACGTTATTATTATTGTATGTTTTTTTTTCATGAATCTTAATTCAATTTTATTTTTTTCAATTGACAAAAACAAAAGTTATGAAAACTTTCGACATTGCATTCCGTATTTTCATTTTCAAACATTGTTATTCATTGTTTTTCGTTCATTATTTAGAAACTGTCGATATGTTTCTTCAGTTTTTAAGTGATTCTGGCTAGATATGTATGTATGTCTCGCGTGAGACCGCACCAACGGAACTAGAGAGTTGAAAATTTGAACAGTTCTTCCATAATACGTCTAGAAAAATAGAAATTTTTTTAGGGAAGAGGTTCAATTCACAATGTAAGTTTTCCCAAGATTGGTTCTTTAATTAATGCCCGCCAAAGTTTGCGCTTCTTATTTTGAAAATTCGGGCTGCCCAACAAAACGCAAGAGAATTTACTTTTACAAAGGAGAAGCTGCAGCTGTATGGGCCAATTCCCAGACGTTCTCTGAGAAATTATTTCTAAAATATTTAATAATTGCTTCATGTATGTATGTATGTATGTATGTATGTAACCATTTTTTTTTCCAATTTTTCAATAGATTACCCCTAACATGACATCTTATCAAACGACATTGGTCATTCGACGGTGTCTATTGCGTGATTGACCAGACTTGTTCTCTCATATTTACTTTTATTATTGTGCCATTTTTAACATCGAATGAGCGAATGAATGAAACCTTACGATTAGGATCACACTCCCTACGTTTTGCCTTATTTTGTTTGCATCAAATTATATTTATTAAATTGTTTCGCATTAAAATCAATTATTATTTGTTCAGTATTGTAATTTTTATAATTAACTCATTGGTGCAACTTATGAAAATCTTTGTTTGCTTAGTGAAATTCACAAAAAAAAAAAAATGAACAAGAAAGCTTAATTTTGGCATTAAGCGTAACGTTTAAAATTGACAAGAGCAAGTTAATGCTATGTTTCGTTTATGTTAGAAGAACAGATACTACACTTTGATTTTGAGCTAAAGGCCACAGAAGGTACATTTTGATCTGGACACTAGTAAAAGATAGTACCTACTTTGCATTAATTTTATGCGAAAGAGACTGGGGTGTAGGAGAGAGAGGAAGAGAGTGTGCACTACCTCTATAATTTCTCACCGCAAAACAAACACTAAGCGGTATTTCTGCTTTTCGTCTTTTTTTATCAAAATGAAAAAGTGGAAGATATATATATATATATATATATATATATATATATATATATATATATATATATGTATAATGTGTAGTATAGAATAACATCCAAGTACAATACATTATGATAATGCCGTATATAAAATATCAAACATGTATTATGACGCAGCCATAAAAATAATATTGCAAGCTAAATGTAAAAATCAAATCTTAAGGGAAGTTAATATTTGATCAACACTGCTGGAGATCTATGTTGAAATAACTGTTTTGTTTTCAAATCCCTGGACGGGTTATATGGTAAACAACTGATGAATCCCGCAAGAAAAATTCACATACTGAACTATAATATCTAATTCTATGAAAAATATAAGACCATATGAAAATTCTACGTTAATTGCATTAACAGATATTGAAAATAATTAACTGAAATTACATACATTGAAAAAAGACTTGTTTACATTTTAAGTATTTGAAGTTGTAAAGCTCTCCACTCTCTCTCTCTCTCTCTCTCTCTGTATATATATATATATATATATATATATATATATATATATATATATATATAAGATTAAGTAGAGAAAACACCCAACACATGTTTCTTGGTTCATCCATTTATCAAGATTATACACATGTATACATACATATATAAACATGTAAGCATATATATATATATATATATATATATATATATATATATATATATATATATATATATTCTCATAATGGCTGATGATATAAACACATACATACACACATATATATATGTGTATACACACACATATATGTGAATGTGCATAAATATGTGTGTATATATATATATATATATAAATATATATATATATATATATATATATATATATATATATATATATATATCATCATCATCAGCCATTATGAGTAATACTTATATATATATATATATATATATATATATATAATTTACTCTGTTCATATTTGTAAGTGAACTGCAAATATCAGAAAAACTATAAATTTACTGTACATTCATAAGTGAGTTGAAGATATCAAAATAAGTATGCCACTAAGCTATTCAAATTCAGTAAACTAAGAAACTATTTGCATCATAATTTCTGAAAGGCTGATTAAATGCTTTCACACAGCTGCTTATTAACATATCTTGATAAATGACAGTCTCGACCAAATTCTTTCACCAGAAGATAATTACTATAGCATCGTATAAATAAATGAACTTCTGATTAGCAATCTAGTTTTGTAAGCCATTACTATTGAATTGAGGATCTACACTTGTGGCCTTGCTAAAGTTTATTAAATATCAATGTTTGAGCCTTGTTGCTTAGAAAAGTCTATAAGCTGATTTAACAGACTAGGGTGCTGCAAACATTTATAGAGACAGGCCAAAGTGGAAATGTCTTCATACCTTGTGTAAATTAATGAAATAAAATAGTTATCATACACACCTAAAAAAAAAAAATCATTTAATGTTTTTTTTCATTATAGAAGTATATACCAAAATAAATTTCCATATATCATCAATCAATGACAATTATGAAATTCTTCACTGCGGACTAATTTTGTTTAATTGTTCAAATTTTGTGTATGTTAATAAATCAGCAGGAATACATAGTGTTAGAACATCTTTAGCTTTTAAACATTAATTCATTTGAGGCTACTGCAAAAATGAGTTTTCTGTTCAATTTTTCTCAACTGAATTCTATTGTTTGCTAACCAGAGACGGATAAGAACTTTGTATGTAACGTTACATATTCAGTGAAGTTGGCGGGCTAAATTTAGTCCATTGGCTGTAGTTTGCCAACCACTGTAACAGACCATGACTACCATTAAGATTTTGATCCTCACTGGGTGCTCAGCACTAGTGGTTTTGTGCCTAATAAATATCAATGTGCAATCTTTGCCGTGGAACTATGGTAAACAAGCTTGTGGTGCATATCATTACTTCTGTTGGGTTTTTGATCCTCATTTTGCTAATAATGATGAATACTCAGTGTGGAATAATACTTAGCAAACTATTTTGAGGCCTTGGGCCAGTCTAGACTGAACTTTGTGAATATAGTTAATTGAACTTGAATAACATCCGACAAATTTAAAATATTTCTTTTCGATCTACCATGGTAGCCAAATATATGATTAACAGGTTGGGTTAGTCACTCAATAGAAACCATCATGTACACAACATCTTTTGGCAGTATGCTATATTGAGGATGATCAATTCAAATATTTGAAGAACGAGTTACTTCTCTTGCCTTTTGCTGGGCACTGATCATGAAAAAAGTTTGAATTTTCAAAAGACAAGCAAGAATACTGCCAGACACAAACTAAGTGACCAATTTAGCAGAAACTCACAATGCAAATTGACCCCCCCACTACAAAAAACATTTAGGGAGTGGATTTAAAAAAACATACTCGCATACAAGGCCAGCTGGCCAGCCAGACCAACTTAAAAACTGAATAAGCCTATGTTGACAGTTTAAGTGACAGTTTTTGTTGATGGTTTTTTAATTTCATTGTCATGTTACTCTGATAAGTACACAAATGTTATGACTTAGGATTGATTCTTATCTACTTGAATGAAATTTCAATTACAGCTCTCACAATGACTTATAATAATAAGAGTTTTATTATCTCACAGTCATGAGTGCATAACTATATTTTTATTCTAAGTTATTGTTAATGATAATTTATTTCTAAAAGTTAATTGCCTATGTGTAACATTGCTCATCAATTTCATCTTTAATTTTAGGTTGTAATCTGGCATTGTTGTTGTCAGTTGTTGGATTTTTAATTTGATTTATCCCCTTTTGCTGGTTTTTATACCTATCTGATACCCCCTCCTTCTGAACAATAATATGCCAAAATTTTTACAAGCAACTGCGACAAGATTATGACATCTTCTGGTCTCAGGTTTATGTTTTCTTCTGTCTTGTATACAAAGTTATCATGGGTTTACTTTGTGAGAGTGTATCAAGCAGTCTAATCCCATGCATAAAGTTCAAGCAGCTTAGGGGCAAGTCAAACAAAAACACGATTGACCTTTATGCAGTCGACCCTCATACCATTTAAATGCTCTCTTGGCATTTTTTGTCTTGCCTTGTGACAGAACACACTCAAGTGCATCTGTTTTGGGATTTCTATGCAAACTATCTCAGTCTCAAGCATCATTCTTTTACACTGTCCTTTCACAACCCTGGCTTTTGTGATGGTATTTCACCATTTGAGTATTGTGGAGTTTATAAAGGTGTGGGTGGCCTAATTGTCAGAATGCACAAAGAATAGAATCAGCGAACCAAGTTCAAACACCGGCTGAGGCAGTTTATATCCAATTTTGGGAAAGGCATGAATCTAGGTAAGATTGAGTGGCAGTGCAGATTAGGCTCTCTAGTTATAGTTGACAACTAGTCTCAGATAAGACAATGATTCCAAACCATGGTGCGAGCCCTATTAAGGCCAGTAACATGCTGCGACATGCAGAGCACACCGGTCATCCACTGCCTCCAAGTCTGTCTCCAGCTGTTCTATGTCTTGCCACTGGATCCAGGCAGACGGGAATGAAAGAGTGAGGTTGACGCTGTGTGCAACTCTCCCTCTCTTAAATCCAAGTCAAACATAAATCAAGACTTCAGACACTACATTGCAGCTGCTGCACCAGCCTAGAGTATAATTATATCATTATAATATGTTGAATATAACATGTAATTGGAAAACATAAAAATTACCAAACCAAATTTAACAGTGAACTCGAATCAGGCAATACCAAGTAACTTCGGTAGTATTTTGAGAAAAAACATCTTTGCCACACTATCCACCATGGATAAGAGATAAAAGCTAGCTATCTCCCAATATTTGGAAAATTAATGAAAAACTTTACCTTTATCTTTTATTTCATGTGACAAAGATGGGGGATCATCCTCTTCCAAAGACCCTCCTGTTTGGAGAACTAGTCAACCCAGCAGAGGAGGTATAAGAACTCCTGGAAAAGGACCCTCATCTCCAATAAAATCAATTATCATCGGTGTACAACAGAGGTAGCCCACAGGGAGATATGGCGATACTATGTCTACCAAGCAACCTCCCTTGCCAAAGCAAACCACGGAGCAAGAGCAGAAGAAAAGAGGCAGCACTGCTGCAAGACCTTCTCCTGCAACTGTTGGTCTCTCCCGCATAAGTCTCGCTGGACAACTGAAGGCCTGCAAAAGGTGCGGAAAACCCAAGCAAAGCCATGATAGGCAAATAGATAGATGAGGTAATGCTTATGTTTTTGTGATATTCAAATGCACTTTCTCTCTTTTACACCACTTGGCTCCACCCAAACATCTGACAACTGAGCCTAACTTACCGTAATCACTATTTTTGGGGTCTTGGAACACTCAAAAATCTTTCCTCTATAAATTAACGGTAACTTCTTCTTAACTTTATGCCATTTTGGCTTACAAAAGTTTTTACAGGAACGCTCTTCTTTTGGATGATGGGGAAACCTGTATTGGGCTTGGTACAAGAGGCATCAGAGAGTTTTAAAGAGTGACAATTCTGATGTTTTACCCCCAAGTATAAGATTGATGACATTCATTAACACCAATTCACTAGAGTGAAGAAAGAAAAAAAAAATCATTTCGAACGAGGATAAAAAAAAGATCTGGCGCTTGCAAAATCTGTGATACCCGCCAGACATAAACAATTGCTTTTAACAGAGCAAAACAGAAAGGAGAAAAGAGAAAGAAAATCAAAAATATTACTCTAAACTACAATGATACCCATTAGCTATTCTTTATTGACAATAAAGTACTTTTTAAATACTGAGTGTCACTTTTACATAATTTACACACACAGTAAACCCACCGCACAATTATTTGTGCACATTCATCAATACAAAGTCACTTGAGCATATGTACGTTTACATCTACTTATATACATACAATCCATTATACCTCACCCTCCTCTCTTATTTACAGCCATTTACTAATGTTTCAATATATTTTCTATATATGTATTCACTTCTATTTGTCTGTTTGACTGTCCACCCAACATCTCAAAAAGCTCTCCGTGAATTTCAATAGAATTTTATGGAAGGGTAAGCTGTGGACAAAAGGGAGAATTGATCAAATTCTGAGACAAATCAAGGAATTTTCTTTGACTGAGAGATTTTTTTCATTTTCTTCATATATCTATATATTTCAGAGAGTAACACTTTATCACAACATCCCAACCCCCTCCACATAGAACTGGCTTTGACCAAATTAGCTTTAAAACAATATAGAATCACAGTCAATATGAAAAGCGACAACATCCTACAAACAACACCTAAACTCATTTTCTCAAACAAAGATTTCTGCTGACCCCTTAACAAATCTCTCAATTTCCCCTTCCCTTCATACTCACAAACTTACATACTTGTACCATAGCTACACACACTCACGCACTAACACACATTCATACACACAACCTATACACCCATTATCACCTACAACCACACACAAACAAAACCCATGACATGGTCCACAAATCATCAAATCATGACAGACATACACATTAGATAGATGAAACAACATGATAACAGCCACAAATGGCTTTTTCTCTTTTACCCCCTACTGTGAGACTGGACTTTTCAATTGACATCTTGGTTTCTGTTACCAGTATCATTTCCTTTACAACTTCTTGCCTTAGAGAAGTTCATATTCCATTGATGAAATGCATCATCATCATTCTTTTGTCTGTCATTGGATATAGATCTCCCCCAGGGTTTGCCAGAACTCTCCATCATGGGCACCACGGAGCCAATACTTTCTGAACATGTCTTGCCTTCTTATATCCTGCTGGCCATGGTTTTGCATGTGATCTCTGGGGACCCACGTAGTGAGTTGTGATGTCTAGCGGTTGTCTGCCATTCTTGGAACAAGACCAGCCCATTGCTATTTGAGTTTTCTAATGGATTCTATGATGTCTCAGACTCCTGTTCTTTCTCTAATATATTGTGATGTCAACTGATCTCTGCATGTGATCCTTAATATGATTCTTCCATGTGCGAGTTGTATAATTCTGAGCTTGAGGATCAGTTCAGTCTCTTGGTTAGATTCCATGTTTCAGTTCTATAGATAACTCTCAGAAGGATACCTTTTCTTTTTAGGACTAATAGGATCTTATTCTCAAAGTTTGCTTGAAGGCTTGCTCTACCAAAGTCTTGCCATCCTAAAGTGATTCTTTGCTTGCTTTCTTGTTTTTTTAAGAATTTTATGGATCGGTTGTCCTAGGTAAAAATTTTCAAGATGCAAGAAACTAGTTCCTCAATCTTCTCATTTCCATATTGTCAATCACTATTGCCACATCTATATATATGTATTCACTCATGCTCGTCCACAAAACATTTCCAAAAGTTCTCAACTGATTTCAATGACATTTTGTTGAAGGCTGAGGTATAGGCTAGAGAAGAATTGATTAAATTTTGAAGTGGATCGAGGAATTTTTTCAATTGCAAGTTATTTGCTATATATTAGAACAATAACCCAAATATGGGAAATCAAAATTTACAGAGTTGCCTTTCCGGCATCATAGCTATATATGAATTGATTTTCATTCAGTTTTTAGTTTGTGCATTGCATTGGCAGAGGTATGTGTTCTCTGAGTGCTTTTCATTTTCTGTCACTTTTTCTCTTTCCTTCTCTCAGTCATGTGATTTTTATTTCTTTCTGACATATTTTCAGCAGGATGAGGGCCAAATAGAAAAATGTATTTTTACAAGTAAATACATGAAATAGGAAACAAATTTCAAGCATTAAGAACCAGAATGCAATATGTGATCTGGCAGCCTTCATTTACATTAGAGTTTTTCAGCTTTTTAACAGCAGAATTGATAAAAAAAAAAAGGGGGTAAAATAAAAAGAGAAAAAAAATGATCAAAGAAATTTACCAAAGAAACCAATGAATAGAAAAAAATTAAAAAATAGAAGACATCTCAGCTATTCCAAAAAACAAAAACCAAAATGATAAATCTTTGTTTTCAAGGTTAATTTATGATTGCTTACGATTTTTTTTTTCATTCACAAAATTTCTTTTATAAAATATTGAGCATCCCTCATTCTCATTCACAAATGTTTTTAATTTACAATCATCTTTCATTTTATCTATCATAATCCTGCTTCCTCTTGCTATTTCTCATTCACCCATTACATTTTTCTTCACACACACACACACACACACACACTATTCCATATTCTAATCTCACACACAAATCAATGTTTTCTTCCTTCTTTTTTCTTCTCGAACTTTGATCTCTCTTTCTTCATTACTTTGTCAGTGTATTCCACTTTCTTTCAGTTTCTCTCCTTGTTACATTCTATTCTTTCTATTTTTCTCTTTATCAGTCAATTCCTTACTCTCTCACTCTTTGCCCATCCCCACTCTCTCTCTTTCTCTCTCTCTCTCTTCTGAATCTTCAGTCCTACCATAAGTTCTTCTCAACAGTATTTTTGCCTTACAGCTATCATTTATGGTTAATGTGTTTCTTGAAAAACGTCAAGAACAAAAAAAAAAAGTAAGCCATACTGTCACTTCTCCTTCAACATTCACCACTGGAGGCACTTTTACTTATTGACAAAAATGTATTTGGAAGAAAGGATTCACTTTGGACAAACTGTCATTTGGGAAGAGGATGAATCTATGAAAATGATAGTAATAATAATAATACCGAAGCTAAATAGTCTATTTTTATGATCTGAGCAAGCTTCTATCATACTGTTTGTGTCCTGCCTGCCTCACTCTTTCTTCCTCTGTCTGTCTCAATCACATTTTGTCTCTGTCTACCTCACACTTTGTGTCTGTCTATCTCATACTTTATGTCTGTACGTCTGTCTGTCTCACACTCTGTTTGCATCGGTTGGTCACTCTGTGGGCATCTGTCTGTCTCACATTCAGTTTGTACCTGATCGTCTGTCTGTCTCACACTCTGTGTCCGTCTCACTCTCTGTTTGAAATTGCGTTTGAATCTGTCTGTCTGTCACACTCTCAGTTTGCATCTGGCTGTCTGTCACACACTCAATCTTAGAGTTCCGCAATTCATGTATCGTTAGTAATCAACCCCTCCATATGTGTGAGCACATTACAATTCTCCAACACACACACACACACACACACACACATACACCACACACACACACACACATTCACACTCACATTATCATCACCACAACCACCACCATCATCATCATCATCATCATCATCATCATCATCATCACACGGTACCTCTTCTGTGAAAACATGTCACAAATTCATGTAGGAGAATCAATGTCGACCCAAAGTGAGAACTGTACTGAATAAAAAGCAGCTGATAAAACCAAAACGCTGAAGATTTGTGGGCCACTTTTGATGTTAACATCATAAAACTGATGAATGACCTCCTAAAAGAAGTCTACAGGTCATATTTCTCTTTGGTTACATGTCATCAGTCAAAGAATCCTAAAAAGGTAGACGGAAGACCTTAATGAGATAATCACTCAATTTTCATACAAAGTAGGAGAATTCTTGGAGTCCGTTGTGGCCAGATGTAATGAAAAATGTATTTGCTGATGTACCTATCAATTAGAGTATGGGATCAAGCTTTTGAAAGAATTATGGTTTGTGAGGAATATGAAAGATTCTACAAGATAGACTTATTGCAAGATACCTGGATGGAATACTTATAGGAAGATTGTAGAGATATTTAAAGGATTTTACTGTGCTAAGGATAAGGCTTGAATGTTGGTCATAGATGTCAGTGTTTTTTTCTTCTTTCAGTGAATAAAAAAAAATGGTGTTGGGAATGATGCTCAAAGCACTTGACTACACACGTAAAAATTAACAAGGCTAGTTTTCACTCTTGCAAGGAAATTACTTGCTCATATCTTTCAGACAGTTTTATCTGAGAAATATATAAAGTTATTCATTGGTTTACACAATGTCTCTGTTGACCAATCAAAGCCTTAGATCGGGAGATTATAAGATTATTAGAAAATTTACTGCTTGGAAAACTGAACGCGAATATCATACTGTAACAAGAAAGGATTGGTCAGTATTTTTTCTTACCCAATCCCAATGTTCTCATTAATGCAATAAAGCAGACAGATAGCCAGGCACTGACTGTATTTAACTTGTCTGAAGTTCTGAGGTGAAGTATTGTCATAATTCATTGAATCATTCAAACTAATATCCTCACCTTTATTGATTTAATGACTAAATTTCAGTCAATGGGTTCTCTGGCCTTCTTTGTGTGTGACGTTTGTCCAGAAAGTACTCAGCCATTTAATAACAAAAAATAGGCTACCTTGGACAGTGGTCCCTTAAAACCTTTCAAAGTACTCCATTTGACGTGGGTTTTGCCAAAAAACCCTGCACAAAACATGAAGGATGCTTCAATCAGTTATTGTGAACGCAAAGGTCATATAGTATACAAACTCAATCAATGGCATCACTCTACTGGTTGAGTAACCACACAGGAAATTACTGTTCATGCATGCGCTGTACAGTGCCCCTCCCCCGATTGATTGCAAAATTTCATCGGAGCCAGACATCAGGTTTTTCCAATTGAAATGGCTGGATATTTTCCAGATAGATCTTGTATGTATATGTCTATATCTATCTATCTATCTCTCTCTCTCTCTCTCTCTCTATATATATATATATATATATATATATATATTACCTTTGGTACTCTTCAACTTTAAATTTGTTTTTTATAACTTTTATTCCAATTTCCTTAATTAGTCAAGTAACAAAGATTTAGCTGCAATGATATATTTGAAGAAAAAAAATTAGTTGTACCTCTTCACTGATTCAAGTTAAAAGTTTCTCTTCTAGAAGAATGTGTACTGATTGTATCAGGGAGAAGGTGAAAGTTATCAAAAAGTGAAATTAAGGATTACTGGATGTAACATATACCTGATGAAGGTTGGAGACCCCACCAGCCAAAATATAGTGATCAAAGCAAAGGTAAGAATACTAGTCTGAATGATTCATTTAATTCTAATGTGAACCTTAATCCTCTGTAACTACCTCTCAAGATTGGTCCTAAGAATTGTGGCACTACTATCATTAAACTTGGTTTACTAAATCACTGTTGATGGGTTGTGAGATGTGTGCTAACATTGAACTATTTTAATTTGGGTGTTTCATAATGTCTGCAAATTGTTACCTTGACCAACAAAGACAGACACATTATTTGTCGGTTTGTCTGTTTCCTTCATTTGCGTATCTGTTTTTCCATACAATATCTCAAAAAGTTTGCCATGAATTTCAATGACAGTTTGTGGAAAGGTAGGCCATGAGTCGAGGAATAGTTGATAGAATTTCGGGGCCAATCTAAGAAATCGTTTTGCAATTTTTTCAACATTGCAAAAATTTTTGTATATTATAATACAATAATGTTATCAAAACAATGTCATCATAAATAACTATAACCTGCATTATAGTTGTTTTCAAACTATCATCCTTTGAGACAAAATTCAATATGATGTGGCCAGAATGTGATCAAATTTGGGGGGTGTTTGCAAATAATTGAATGAATAAAGGAGATTATTCTATACTTAGCATTTAGCAGTCGTTTCCCTTGGGTAACTAGCAATAAGGATACAGATAAGTATCAGTGTGAACTCAAACCCCACACTATTATTATTCAATGGCAAATCACCTGGACATTTTTTGAATCTTTCAAGTTAGGTGTACCATATTTAAATATCTCTGGCTACAATCCTGATTCTGCTAGTTAGTGATCACTAATAGATGAACAAAATCTGATTTTTAGTTCTATATAGATAGTGTTGGCAGAGGTATGCCTTGTCTGTGATCTCAGTTGGCATCAGAAGTTTAGCTCTTGGACATCAGAGACCTGTCCGATGCTGGTAACTATCACTTTTGCCCGGAATGAGATGCAGCATTTAATGGATTGCTTCTTATGTACTTGAGCAGGCTGTCAATCTCAAAAAGTCCGCTGTCATGTGCTGACCTACTCAGTGTAGGAGAGTACTCTCAGCTGTCAATCTGTGTGTACAGAAGGTGAATGAAGCTTCGTGTCTCTTGTCAACAGACTCAGTGAAAAGATTTCCCTTTTGTTCTTAAGTGCAATAACAACAATCTAACATTTCTCGTTCGCAAGATATATTATGTTTGACTTTTGGAGGCTCTCAGGTGGTCGTATCTTGGTTGTCTTATCTGGGAAAAAAGAGGTTCAAAGAGGTGAGTGAAATCAGCTGATATCTTTTTAGTCTTATTATTGATACCAGGCAAGATGTCACAGGCACCAGCTATTGCAATCGTGTTTAGGAAATGGGTATCGAATGTAATTATCATAGCAATTTATTTTGAATTTTTTTTGTCTGCTGCTTGGCCCAAAGAAAAGATTGAAGTCAGCTCTCATTGTTTAATTCTTTTTTATTTTCTATTTCATTTCTGTTACTATGCAAATTAGAAGTGTGGAGTCATGTTACCAGAGCTGAAAACAGAATTGGCGGACCGAGTTCACTTTGCAATGATGCCCTTGGGAAAAAGCATGAAATTACTTAGATCTTTGGCGAAGTGCACAGATACTCTGATTCTAGGCTGAAGTACCCATCCATAGGTAAATGATATCATCCTTTCAGATGGGTATTATGCTAATAAATTAATAAATACTAGATAAACAGGTCTGGTTAGTCATCATGTGACCAATGTATTTTGGCAGCATTCCATGTTGAGGTGATCAATAAAAAAAATTAGAAAAAGGGCTGATCAATGAATGACACTCCTTTCAACTTTTGTTGGACAGTGATCACTAAGAATGTCTAAATGATCATAAAACAAGTGCAAATGCTGCTAGACAAAAATCAAGGGCCCAATTAAGAATAAACTTACATTGCAACCTGAACCCCCTCCGACTAAAAATCTTTTTAGGGGAAGAATTTCCAAAAAGCAAAAAAAAGTTTTTTTTCTGAACATAATGAGGAGTAAGATGTTTGAATTTCAGCCCTCAAGCTCGATTGGTGCGGCCTGTATGCGTGATGCATACATAAATAGCCAGCCAGCCAGCCAGCCAGACCAGTTTAAAAACAGAAAAAAAAACTATATTGACAGTTTTAGTTGGCAGTTCTAAATCTGGCTGTGATTATTTAAAAGTTAACCTATTATCATCACCAAATCAATAATCTTTAGTTAAGTCTCTATTGGTGTGATTATAATCAACATCATCATCGCCACCACCATCATCATCATCATCATCATCATCATCATCATAAGTCTTTTTCAAGAAGAAACCAAATAGGAAATGGACTTGGAGGAGCCCCAACCACAAAACCAAGAATGAAATAGACTATATCCTAGCAGACAAAAGCGACACTGTCACAGACATTCAAGTTCTGAATCAAATCAACATAGGAAGTGACCACAAAATGGTAAGATGTAAAATGCAAATCAATACCAAAAAAGAACGAAAAAATGTGCCACATCAAACTGCAACCACTAAACGTACCAAAAGAGCTCACTTGATCCCTCAAGCATGAACTGATAAACAAGTATAAAATTCTTGAGTGACCAGAGGAGAACAACACCAACATCACCGAATTCAACAACAAAATAGCAGCCTCTTGAATTGAGAGCACACGAACCATTAGTAAGATCTCAGATGAAACTAAGAATCTCATGGAAAAAAAGCAGAAACCTCAATCATGTGAGAAAATTGAAGCAAACAAAGTGAATAAAACAATCGAAAAGAAACAAAGAGAAGACGAAACAAGATACATGATTGCAATCATTGGAACAATTCTCGAAAAAAGGTTTGGGCTTCAAAGCTATAAACAAAGCTCTCAGTACAGGATGGAAACAAATAACTTGTATACTCAAGGAAAATGGAGACTCAACAATAGAAAGAGACAGGATTGTCAAATGTCTGCAAGAATTCTACCAAACAAGAACTACAAAACAATCAGCAGGACATAGAAGATTATAATCACTGATCATTAAAATTAACATCAATGATTACTTTCAAATAGTCATTTGTAGATGTGCAAGCATCATTAGTACAATTGACCGTCACTAACTGGTTGACTGACAGGCTCACATGCTGAAACACTCCCACCACCTCTTGTTTATTTCCCCCTCTTCCATATATGTCTGAAAATGCAAGGGAGAGAACTTTGTTAAATACGTTTTTGAGATGGCATTCAATGGGATCCAAGTAGAGCATCTCTTGTCTAATTTACCAGCTTGTTCTTTTTTGTTTTAATGTTGTGCAAAAAAGAAACTGACAATATAGTTGTCATGAAATAATTGTATTCTGTGCTATTTTCTTGGATTTTTAATTTGAAGGAAATTCAGGGAGAAAAGCCGATGTTTTCTTTTAAATTTTTTTCAGTCCTCTTGGAACTTCTGGAATACAAGTCTAGAATGGAATCACACAAGTGATTAGATATTGGTTAAAAAAGAAATTGTGCTAAAAAGAGACAAATGTAATTAGTGTTTATGTCTCATAAATAATTGGTTGTTCTATGATTGAAATAATGAGAAAGAATCACTTATTTACATGTAAATATAAACATATATATGGAGGCACAGAGATAATCTTTACTGATGAATTATGCATACGTATATACATACATACATGAATAGAAAATATACATGAAGATTTATAAACAAACCTGAGTATAATCTCACATACATAAATGGAATTACATTTGGCAATTACTTTGACACGATGGTTACCAAGCTCCTATTGTAGACCAATTGACATAAGTAGGAATTTTGACCCTCTGCGGCTTTGTGTTAAGATTAATAAAGATTCAGGGATACATATGTATTTACGTATATTCATATAACTCTGAAATTCCAAATTAATCATATACATATATATATATATATATATATATATATATATATGTCATCATGGCTTGGCTTCTCAAACAAAGATTTTGGAAGAATTTTCATGACTTTTTGTTCCTCAAAGTCAGGTATGTACATAAAATAACCCTACAGTCACCAATCTTTGAACCAGAGGATTGCATGCCATGGCCCACAACAATAAAAACAGGTTCCTTAGCTTGCAGGTTCTATTGGAATTTCCGTCTTTTAGGTAGATACCAGAGTTGGCTGTAGAGGTCTGCCATCTCTTTGGAGAAGTACTCCAATAGTTTGAATGACCTGGTTAAATTAAAACATAGCTCCAGGACACACCTCAAGAGCCGGATGTCAGAGCCAGCTATTGCGACAGCGAAGCTGATCCAGGTAGGGTTGTAAGACAAATCCAGCAATATAGTGAATCCTCAATTCAAGGGACTAATAGATGGGAAAGGGGCCTCATCAGTGAAGAAAATCCATTAAACCTGATTAAAACCTCCTGGGTCATTTTTTCATTCAAAAATATGCTTTAATACAAAATATGGTACTTTATAATAGAAAATGATCAAATCATAATAGGGAATACGTTATGATCATTTAGCTTTCTTGACTTTATTGGTGGTGATCAAAAATCTTATCTAAAATCTATTATGGAGACCCATATTCTCATGAATAAGATTCTTAAGATTCCAATTAGAAATACTTATTATTATATGATAAAAATAAAAAGGAATTTTCAATATTTTAATAATCACTAGCACTCAGAAAAAATAGGACATTCATGGAAAAGTACATTGAATTCCAAATTCCTTATACAAGGGTCCATTAAGTTTATATATATATATACACACATATATATATATATATATATATATATATATATATATATATATATATCAATCAAAGTATACACTTTTATATACTTGAGTGTTCAGAGACATCAATCTAGGTATATTTTGGTTTTATGTATCATTCTTTTTGCTTTGCCAGTTACTATGTATGTATGAATTTGCTTTTCTTAATATGTAAATGCCCATGTCACATTTTTATTTGTTTGTTGGCTATGCTAAAGCAAAGTGGTACAAAGAATTCAGTGAATCATGCCATGATTTGAACGTCCAACTTGGAGATATGCAGGCAGATGATACCTCCTTTGGGCCTTGGTGCCGTTGCTGCCGGAACAGAGGATTATCTTAACCTCGAAATACTAAAACAAGAGTCGAAATATCCCCAATTTTTCTCCAAACCCCTTATATCCCTCCCCTCCCCGTCTCACTTCAGGCAATATCCTACCTGAATCTCTCGTCTTTTTTTTTCCTGAACTTGTTTATTCATCTATAGATTATCGGTAAATAAATGCAAAAATTTTATTATTGTCATCACTGGAATACTAAAATAGATATAAACCCTAGATCCTACAATTAACCTGAGATTTAGAGAAGTAGGAGAAAAAAGAAAGAAGTGAAAAAAAATGAAGAAAGCACAAAAGAGTGCAATGACACCAACGCAAAACTACAAAGAAATGAAGAATGGGGAAGAAAAAAGAAAAATAGAGGTTGTTTTTCATATTTAATTATGTCTTGAGACTGTAATGACAAGAAGCCATCTTATGGATAAATGGTTGTCAGGACAACCGATTGGCCAAGTAATAGTAACCTTAGCCGTCTGCTACCATTTATGACCAACACCGAAGAAGAAAGCAGGGAGAGCAAGGAAGTAAATCGTGATAATGAGAGATTTTTATGAGTACGTGTATGTATGCATGCTCATTTCTGTGTGTCTTAATGTGTGGCGTGTCCAAGTGGAATACATACATTTATGTGCATGCACGGAGAGAGTGTAATTGAAATTTGGTTGACTGAATGTGCATGAATGTTTTTATGTGCATTTCGGGTGTATGATAGAAAGTATGTGAATGTAAAATGCATTTGTGAGAATTTGTGAGTGTGGGGTTATACACCAAGGTACGTATTTTATTGCATTCATTCGTGTCTTTGTGTCTACCTGTGTGTATATCCATTCATGTGCGGATTTGCGTGAAAGTATGTACTTGGGTGGGTTCGGGACCGCCTGTCTGTATACATACCTAACTAAGTAGTTTTGTTTATGTGTGTGCGTCTCATTATCTTCATGTATATCTTTCTGTTTTTTGATCTTGAAGGTATGTAGGTATTGTATTGAAGTTGGGGAGTGGTCACTGCATATTGCAATTAGTTTGTGTATGTATATATATATATACATACATATATATATATATATATATATATATATATATATATATATATATATATATATATATATATGATAACCGTAAAAAATGATGGGATTGATCATGTTTGGATTGGCACTTCTGCCTAGGGTCAGAGAAGAATCTGTATATTCCCTGGCCCTCTGCCTCGGATCAGAGTGTAGTATCTGTGCTCTCTTCCTTGGATCACAGTGTCACTCCCCAGCACTTTTTCATAAGAAGAGTTTAACACACACACAAAATGTATATATGTATATATATATATATATATATATATAAAGTACAAATCAGGAATACATTATAACATAATATTGTGCAATATCTGATGTGTAATGGGTTTATTTCATAAAATGCTCAATATATTCAACATTAAACATTAAGTTAAGTTACAGCAGAGCTTAAGATATGATGAGATAAAGGACTCGCTACACAAACATGTTTATTTTTCTGCCCTCTTTGGGCTTCTTCAGGAAAATGATTTGATTTATTTTTATCCTTATTTACGACTTTTTTTTCTCTATTTTGATTTATTCTTACTTTAATCTGATCCACAGTGTTTCAGTTCACTTTTACATGACCTTAGTTGTTAGTTTAATTGTTTTATTTATACCCCTGGCCACATAACTCAAACATCTTTTTGCAGTTGTCTTATATTTGAAGAAACCTACCAAATCTAAAATAAGTAACAACTGAAGTCATGTAAAAGTGAACCCTAACACTGGGAAACAGAATAAAGTAAGAATAAAAACCTTCAGAGAGGAAACATACCACAAAGAGCTGATGTTTCAGCAATATACTGATAAAGAAAGTGTCTACAGTATCCCCTGCTAATTCATAACTATCAGACAGTAATTCATCTCCACTATGTAAAAGCTAACAAGCAGTGATCATCAACCAAACAAGGAAAAGAGACAAGAAAAAGAAAAGATGTATAAATAGAATAAGAGGAATGTCTTTTACCCAGAAAAAAGACCCCCCCCACCTAAAAAAAATGTCCAAAACAGGGATCTAAAATCAAAATCATTTGCCTGAAGAAGCTCAAACAGGATAGAAACATAAGTGTGTTTGAGCAGCAAATCTTTTATTTTATCATATATGCTTACATACATATATGGATACACATTGCACGTAATGAATATCTATATATATATATATATATATATATATATATATATGTATGTATGTATATATATACATTATATATATATATATATATGTATATATGTATATATATTTGGTGAGGAAAAGGATGAGATTTATCTGACATAATGGTGAATTTAATAGACAATACGGGGAAAACAAAAGTTTGGATTGAATTTATCTCCGTTACATGTTTCAAGAGACTGCTTTCTCTCGTTGTCAAATGGGAAAAATGATAAAATTTTGAAAAGAGGGTTTCGAGAAGAGTGAGGGAGATTATGTGAAGTTATTGTTTTTTTCAAATTTGTTATCTTCATTGGTGAAAATAGAGATGTCTTCATGTCAAAGTTGAAATCATTTGTGTATAAGGTCGATTGAGAAGGGTTAGTGTGTGTATATGTAGTCTAATTTTAGTGACCGTTATTAAGATAATTATACATGTGTATGTAGTGTGTGTAAGTGTGCATTGTTGTAGGTGTGTTGTTGAGGGTGTGGGTGTCTCTACATTGTTATATTCTGTTTGAATAAGAGTAATCCAAGATTCTACCATAGAAATTTTTTATTTATTTAGACTTTTTTTTTCAAGATGTGTGGGTTTTATTTTTGATTTTTGTATGAACCTATTGGAAGAAAATCTGTTCGCATTGGTATTTTGCTGTGTGAATATGTACGTAGGTAATCCAAGATTTTAGAAGTGTGTAGGAAGAGTATTTTTCTACTAAGCCATTGGAAGGGAGAGAATATGTCCATATTGGTATTTTGTGGTGTGAATATCTGTGCGGGTAATCCTAGATTTTGACAATGAGAGCAAATAGTCCCTTGAAACATGCAACAGAAATAAATTCAATACAGTTTTCAAACTTTTGTGTTTCTATATTGTCTATTAAATTCACCACATATATATGATATCTGTGTATAAACAGATATGAAATATATAAAACTGACACAATGGATTCAACATTCACATGGATGAACACTCAATACAAGTGACACAAACGGCGAGTCAGGTCCATTGTTATACTTACTGATCCCTTATCACTAAATACTTTTTTGCTAACCTACGTGAGTAAACCCTGTTTCAAAAGAAGTGAATGATGTTTAGTATAGAAAAAATATCCGTGTACAATACATAATGATAATACCGTATATAAAATAACAAACTACATGAATGACATAAGCTATATATTAAAACCATATCTGAAAAGGAGGTGATGTATGATCAACACAGCTAGGGTGCCATGTTAATATAACTGTTTTGCTTTTAAAATCCCTAGTTACATGGTAAACAGCTGATTATCCCAACAAAAGAAAATCTACTCATTGTATCTTAATAACAAAGCATTTGTAAAACAGGGGAAAAAAAACAGAATTTGAAAAAGTTTTTAATGTTTAGTGTTTGAAGCTGTAAAGCTTTCTAGACTATATATGTATATATATACAAAGTACAAATCTGGAATACAAAATAATATAATGCAATATGCGATGTGTGATGGGTTTATTCCATAATGTGCTCAATATATTCAGCATTAAACATCAAGTTAAATTAGAGTAGAGCTAAAAATATAAATAAATAGAAATAAAGGATTTGTTAGACAAACACAGGGCAGAAACGTACATGTATTTATATAGTGAATCCTTTATTTCATTATACATGTATATATAAGGATGAAGAAAATTCTGAAAAATATGCCTGTAGGTAATCAATATTTGGTAATTAAACAAAAATTAGTGCAGAAATGCACACACACACACATATGTATGACATGGAGGAGTGTTAGAGTGTATTTACAACATTGAAAAGTAAGAAAATAACAGACTTTCATACATAGATGTGAATTAATGTGTGTGATTAAAAAAAAAAAGTCATGTTGAAAATACTATGAAGTGTGGGCATGTTTACTTTCTATATGTGAAGGTGTGTATGTATCAGCAAAATTTGTGTGTGTGTATGTGTGTGTGTGTGTGTATGTGTGCATGTGTGTACAGGATAATTCACAAATGCCTCAGAGCCTTCATGTCTTACACTTTTCATTCAAATCACTCACTTTTCTGTACGATAACTCCTTGACATAGATCAAATTCAATAAAAGAGAAAATTATTTGCTGAATTTTCTTGTCTTTTTTACAGTTTTATTTTTTTTCATAGTTTTAGATTGATTAACTTGTTGCACACATATGTAAACAAATTATCTTTATCTGAAATTATTCAATTGTATGTGCGTTGAGTTTTGCTCAGCAGAATTGTTTATCCTGTCTGGCATTTTGATTGCTTCTTTAAACAAAGGAAAAATGGGAAATCAAGACTTACATATACACACAGAGCATTCTAGTATCTCCATAGACGCAGCTATAGACATGCACGGACAGA
>OY735214.1:34041287-34081287 GCA_963457665.1 Thysanoteuthis rhombus
GTCTAATCATCTCTCCATGTGATGTCAAGCATGATTCTCTATGGTACATAATGCATGGTTCTCAGTTTGAGGGTCAATCTATTGGTGAGGTTCCATGTTTCAGCTCCAAAGGTGATTATTTGGAGGATGAATTGGTTGTATACCCTTCTTTTTAGGATTAATGTTATTTTCTCGTTCTTGAAGATTGAGCTGGCTCTGCCAAAAGCTTCCAAGCCTAGAGTGATTCTTTGTTTGATTTCTCCTTCTTTTCAGAATTTGATGGAAATTCATTGTCCCAGGTAGATGTATTTGTCTACTTTCTTTGGTTCTGCGTTTTCTCCTCTGATTGTTGTGTCTTTGTCCTTTACTTGTTTGCTGTGCATGACATTTATTTTACTGAAGTTCATTCAATGGTCTATTTTTTGTCATGGTTTGCAAACTTGTCTCTCAGACCATCATTAATCTGTTTTATAATTTTATCTTTATGATCGATTAAGCTAAGCCTAGTAAATATCTATTCAAGTGAGAGCAATATATATATAATGTTTATAGGGAGGCTCTGAGAAATAGTATATTAAAAAGTAAATTAAATTTTACTGAAAGCAAAAGGAAAAAAAAACAAAAACAGAAACAGGAAAATTATATGGTTCAACCTTCCTTTTTGTAAATTACTCAACATAAATATTAGAAAACTTTTTCCAAAATAAATTGATGAACATTTCTCATTAGATGCCCCTTTAAATGAAATACCCAATGAAATACCATCAAAACTAGTCACAGCTGCATAAATAACATCAATAAAATTATTAACTCACACAAAAAAATCTTAAATTCATATATTAAAACAAATGAATGAAAAAAGATGGTAATTGTAAAAACAAAGATGTATGTCCTCTTGACAAGCATCATGTAACTGTAAACAACAGATATGTAAGCACATATCCACAGCTGAACAGCCAAATATTAAATTTTTTTATGAAGTTGTATCTATTGACAGTTGGATATTTAGGTATTACAGAAAATCCAGGTATTACAACCATGAAAACTAAAAAATTACAGCACTTTCAAAATTCTTTTTGAGCCATAAACAAAAAGGACTCAATCCCATTGTTAAATGGTCAATACTTAGCCACACCAGACCCCATAATAATTTTAAAGATAGATGTTCTTTATGTCTAGAATAAAAAAAAGAATTCTATTATTTAAGAACAAAAAGAATTTTCTAAATCAAGAGAATGAAAGGCCCTCTGAATGTCTTCATATTGAAAGATTCAAGTTAAAACTGATGATATAGAATAAAGGCATTATAGGAGAATAATCACTAATTTTATTGATTCATCTATTTATTTAATTATTTCACATTTATGATTTTACTAAAATTAGTGTCATATGAATTTTAAATACAAGGAATAATATTCATTATAGAAATCTATCAATTACTTTATTGAATTTATTGTATAGTATTGTTTGTAGAATTTTATCTAATAGTAATATAAAATTAACACTTATTTATTTGATAAAAAAAATTTATAAATTCTAATCTAATTCAAAATTGGAAATATGATATTAGCTTTATTTCCTATTTGTGATCAAATTTAACCTTAAGAATTTGAGAATTACGTCATGAGAATGACAAAATAGTAATTTTTCAAACTAAATCAAAAACATTGAATAATTCAAGAATAATTTTGTCATTCTCATTATGGTATCATTTCATCATTCATTTCATGAGTGAAATCCTACTTATAAAATTTATTTTGGTTAATACTAAATATTGCATTTTAATGGTAACTTCAAGTGTAATCAGATTAAAACTAAAAATATTCCACCACTCTTGATAAATGGTTGAATCAAGAGACTCATGTTGTGTGATTTCCCCACAAAAATTTTAGTATATATATATATATATATATATATATATATATATATATATATATGTATATATATATATATGTATATATATATATATATATATATATATATATATATATATATATATATATATATATGTATATATATATATATATTTATATATATATATATATATATATATATATGTGTGTGAGGTGTTATTCAAACATTTGAAGAATTGAATTCTCTGCATGCAAACTGAATGAAATACAGACTTTCAAATTCTACCCTTTGTGAGCAGAATTTTTCATGTGCTGCTATGTAAACAGCAGGTAAGGGTCTACTTTAAAGGTGATAGTGGAAGCTAGATGTTACAGTTATCAAATTTTTTTGTGATCAAATTCACTGAACTTTTTCATATGTATATAAACATAGGTACATCAATAAGTCACATCGCCTAATGATGAAAAAAGCATTTATCTTATGCAATGAATATCCATATTTCCACTAAATCTCCTTAACTGCCAATGCATTTGATTTAATTCTGGATATTAATCACAAAGAAAAAAGATTATACAGTGAAAATTTCAGATTGAAATTTAGCTATTAATATCATGTCAGACTGCAAATCTATTGATCCATCCTCATATATTCATTACATATTTCCTTAGCATAGCTTAGTCTGGCTCAAGGCCAGCGACAATACTGAGGTACACTGTGTATTTGATGTGCTTACAACAGCCTACGAGATTAGTTTGTTAAACATTGCCTGACAGGAGTTTCCCAGTTGGTACATATCTGTGTGTGAATATATGAATAAGAGTGCATATGTGTATTTATGTGTGTGGATGCATGTGAGTATTTGCGTACATAGAGTATAAGTGAATAACATGGCTATTCTAGTAAAGAAATAATCATTTCATCAAAGCCATGTAAGTGCTAGCCTATGAGCAGGTATCTTCGGCTTGAGCAAATATTTCACATATAAGTACCCTCACTTGAAACTGCCGTACCATACTGGCTATAAATGCCAACATGCAAGTATATTTGAGATCAAATGTAAACTTACCCCAAACGCACACATGCACATGAACACATTCTCTCTTTCTCTGTCTCTCTCTGTCTCTCTCTCTGTCTCTCCCTATCTCTGTCTCTCTTTCATTCACTTGCACATATATACACACTAATGCATGCAGTCTTGCAATAATTAATCTAGAGTAATCTAACAAGGTTTCAGAGGACTTGGTCGAGGGCAGTGATTGACGAGACTCAATAAAGCCGTTAATTAGTCTTTTCTTAAATCCACTAATTAGTTTTCCTTAATGGTTTTGAGGGGGATTTTGAGTTTTGGCACTGTGCTTGATTTTAATGGGCCTTGTTTATTGAGTTTAAAATTTAAGCATTCTTCAAATTTTTGCCCATCTGTCAATAAACTTGGGATATTAAGTCAACTTATTTAATCACGTTTTCTTAGCGAGGAAAAAAAATGATCTTTTTTTTACCATGTGTCATATTAAAATTGCTCCTTATTAAAACAATGAATTACAACCGTTTGCTATTTTGGGGTTGGAGAAAACATATAATAATACATGCTGACATCCAAACAGGCCACCATTAGTGTTTCAGTGAATGTGAGTGCCTATAAATTTGTAAATTCAGTAGGACATTTTCAATGAAATTTCACATGTAGATATTTTGAGATGTTTTTGCAGAAGTGGTCCTGTGTTTTTTTGGGGGTTTTTTCCATTATCGCACTTTAGATGTAGATATTTATTAGATATTTACCATAGTCTGGCACAAGACTGATCTGAGTGCTTCAATTCATTTTAGCAAAAACATAACTTCCTCTACTGCACAAAACTGATATAACCCTCTTTTTGAAAGTTTGCTTTAAACTACTTTTCACTTTTTAAAAAAAAGAGAGAAGCGAAAGTAGAATTAATCATTAAAGAAGCAGCACGCACTCTCTTCCTCTCTCTCTCTCTCTCTCTCTCTCTCCTACATCCCAATCTCCTGTGCTTACCAACAGCTCAAACCCCAATGACTAAGCCTAAGATATCATTATATCTATTCTTTAGGTTTGGGAAAGCTCAAATAATTTTCCCATATAAATTAGTATTAACTGCTTCTTCATTTTACACTATTTTAGCTTATGAAAGGTTTTTTGTAAGGAAATTCTACTCTGGGATTGCGAAGAAAACTTGCACAACGCTTTGTTTCCAGTACTTTTTGTCAAGTAGAAAAATTAGATGTTACGGCAAATTTAATCACTGTCTGTTGTATAAAAATGAGTGACAGTGGCTAGATTGTGGTTAAAAAATTCTAAAATTTTTTAAATACATGGCAAAAAAAACTAATGTTACAGTGTAAAAAACGCCATGAGAAAAAATTGGTCTCGTTTTCAACATTTCATTAGTCGTTGTAATAGAATTATGAAAAAAAATTAATGAATGTGGTTGAAGAAGATGAAAATGTAAACAAAACTAGAATTGATAAGTTGACAACTTTGTAAAGGCTTCTTCCCATCAATCTCAGTCCTTCCCCTCTCTCTAGTCATTACGGCTTTATGTTTGTTTTTCTGTGGAGATAATGATAGAAGCTGAAATCATGAACTTCTGAAGAATTTCAAAAATTTCTCCTGAACAAAGATTTCTGAATGTAAAAGATGTTTGTCAACTCTGATGTTGCTTACTATGAGTCTTTGACAGGCACGTATAAATGGATGTGTATAAAACACACGCATCAAAATATTTGATGGGTATGAAATGAATGATGTTTGGTTATTACACAGGTATTTAACTAACTCCTTGATGTTTGCCCCCCCCCCCAGATTGTTCTATGTATTATAAACAACTGAAAGTTGATTATTTGATACTTAATATATATATAGAAATAAAAGGAAAAAATACATCTTTCATTACATTTGCTGGGTATAAAATGGCTAGTTAATTTGATTATCAGTAAAGTATTTTGCTGATTCTCTTGTTTTTTGCTTAATAAAAACATATGCATTTATACAAGGGTGCATTAAAACTGAATCTTGGAAAACCTTTGTTGTGAGTAGTTGTGAATCAATATCTGCAGAACTCTATTCCCTGTTGTTCATATAGATAAGTCAATGTCCATAGCCTAAAAAGCATTTATTTTACCCAAATATAATGAAAGAGATATTTTTTTCCTTTTATTTATATATATATATATATATATATATATATATATATATATATATATATATATATATATATATATATATATATATACATATATATATACATATATATATATATATATATAAATATATATATATATATATATATATATATATATATATATATATATATATATATATATATATATATATATATATATATATATATATATCATGTATCAAATAATCAACAATATATTGTAGAATTCTCATAATAAGACAAGATTTTTTGAGTTTATCGTCCTGTAACACAGGAAAAAGTGGTTACAAACATGCTGGTTTGACATGTAACTGAAGGTTGATCTAGAATTTCACTTTTAATCTTTGATTTATGTGATTAATGTTCACCACTGGATCAAGTGCATTAACCAGGAAAAATATAATGTATTTGTTGGGTAAAATAAATGCTTTTTAGTCTATTGACATTGACTTACCTACATGAACAACAGGGAATAGAGTTCTGTAGAGATTGATTTGCAATTTCTTACAACAAAGGTTTTCTAATTATCAGTTTTGACACACACAAAATAAATACACTTTGAGAGAACATATCACAATTACATTACATGGGAAATTATTGTTGTATTGTAGAATTCCCATCACCAATATTAGAAACTGTTAACATCAACATCATCATCAGTCTTTCAGTGTCCGTTGTTGGATATAGACTTTCCCTAGGATTCACCACACTTCTCTATCATGGGCATCGCGGAGCCACTACTTTCTGAATTTGTCTAGCTCGTCTCTCTATCTAATATTCTGCCAGCCTCGATTACGCGTGTGATCTCGGGGGATCCATGTTGTGAGTCGCGATGTTCATCGGTTGTCCGCCAATCATGCAACATGACCAGCCCACTGCCATTTGAGCTTTTTAATGGATTCTATGATGTCTCTGACTCTTGTTTTTTTCTTGGGTGTACTTTGCTGTCTTGTGGTCTCTCCATGTGAGGCCCAGCATAATTTTCTCGTGTGCACATTGCATAGTTCTCGAAGTTTCTCCAAATGATGCTGGCTGGCTGGCTGATTATGTGTGTGCCGTGCATACAGGCCACATCAATAGAGCTAGAGGGCTGAAAATGTAATCTTTTTCTCGTTATTATGTCTAGAAAAAAACATTTTATGTCTTTTTTGAAAATTCTCAGCAGAGGGTTTAATTTACAATGTAAGTCTAAGCTAAAATAGACCTTTGATTTATGTCCGACTGTGATCATGCTATTTGGGGGATGGGGGTATTCAGACTTTTTTTCATTGGTAAGTAATATTCATTTTCCAACTTTTTAAATAATCACTCCCAAGACAACATGCTGCCAAAAGACATTGGTCACGATGCTTTCTATTCAGTGACTAACCAAACCTGTATTGTATGTTCGTTATTTATTCCTGCAGACTTCTTATGGAGCACATAATCACAATATATCTGGCGCAGTTTCAGTTGCAAGTTTCAAATTTCTACGGCAGAGCTTTTAGCCCCAATACTCAACCCTCTTCTTCTAAACAGACTCGGCACCAACTATGGTGACTGCCATGCTATAAGTCATTTTTCTATCAAAGTAATCTTCTCTTAGATGGACTGCCTTAAAGGACTAAAGAGCTCCAAATGCCCTGCTGTTTAACCATAGATAAGGAGAGAAGGGGATCCATGTCTTTCCTAAGGGAATTAGTGAACTTAAACAGCCTTGGTTGGATCTTGAACTCAGTCCGTCAATTACTTTTTCTGTACCAGTTATCGTTACACCACTCTGCACCTCCACACTATATTGTAGAATTCTCATAATAAGACAAGATTTCTTGAGTTTATCATCCAGTGACACAGGAAAAAGTGGTCCCAAATATACTGGTCTGACCGATTTAATTTACAACAATGTGTCTAACACGGGTGGTTTTATATGCAGGGTTGCTCTTTGTTGTATGTACTGTTAATACTAATTGTCTTTCAGCTGTCCAAAAGTTATAGCAAATATAGTTTTTTCATATTTGTTTGATAAATTATTACTAACATTGATGGGTTGGAACTAATATTGTCTTCTACTTTTTTTTCTTATAACATTCTAGTTGGAATTTCTCCAGTCATTATTAGATGACATATGATGGACTAATTAACTTTGTTTTCACCTCCATTGTGACAAAGGTTAAGTGGGCCAAGAGTTCGCACTTCTTACTGTTTAAATATTCATAACTGTTTGAAATGAAGGAGCCAACTGTCTTCCTGGTGTACAATTCTGTGAAGATTCATACTGCAATTGGTTCTTGACTGTAGTTTCATGGAAGTCGGTTAAATTTCTTTTTAAATTACTTTTCTCTTAAAATCATAATACCAATATGTTATCTTCGTTTTTATTCATATCTTCATTTGAAGGCTTTGAAGGATTTGGTGATCAACTACCCTGATTGCAAAGTATTGATACTCTCTTTTTTAGTCTTTAATCCATATAATGTGAGCAAGAATTGCCAGAAATTCTATAATAAAATGTTGTTGTCAGGAACCTGTTGTTTAAGGATGGTTAAGGTGCTAGTCTGGCAAGCCATTGTCAGAGAGTTCGTTCTTCACTGACAGAATGAGGCAGCAGTACAAAATTAAAAGTGGCTGAGGTGAAATAAAATTGCCTGGCAATGGTTGATGATCAGTAAATTTATTTCAAACCAGGGACTGTTGGGCAATCTTATAAGTTGAGATAAGGCATTGATGAAGTAGTGTGATTTGGCAGAAGTACATAAATAATATTGAAACAAATAAGTAAAAAGGCGGAAAAAAATAATTTGGGAAAAGCCAAACGTGTGCATCGGGCACTAATGGGTTTTAGGGAGCTCTATAACTGACAGCAGCCTTGTTTTGAATGATGGGGTGGTTGGCACATATCCAAGCCCTGTGTGTATCCCTTGGGCAAGTCTTTTATGCATCAGTGATCACTCTATTTAGTACATTTCCAAGGATAAAAAGGAAAGCAAAAGTCTAGCATAAGCAAGATATTTAAAACTGGCAAGGTTACCAGACATCCCTCTCTTTCTTAGGATATTCACCAAGCTTAGCTTAGTCCAGCGTCTTTCAAGTGGAGGGAAATTGTGGCTGAAGATTGTGTTGTCTCGGCTTTCTAAATGAGGAGAACCTGCTTGCTTTGAAAATTAGCATTAAAAATCCTGAAATGATCAACACAATAGATGAGGACCACATTATTTGGGCAGATAAAAAAAGGGATTTGTGGCTGTATTGTGCCAATTGATTTAAAAGCTCGAAACTTGGTACATATACGTAGTTACCCCTTCAGATTATTTTTAGATATAGACTCATGCCAGTAATACTATCAGGCAGTTTTTATTGAGGGTTTTTCAAGATGGCTGCCCAATTGATATAAACGCCCATATCTTTTGAATTCAACATCCTAAAACCAACATCTTGGTTTCTAAATGAATAAATTCGAAGTCAGCAATGTTAATAGATAATGGAAAAGTAGATTAAAAATTTGTTTAAATTTTCAAAAGCAAAAAAGAAACAAAATAATAAATAAAAATTGAATCAACATAATGAAGAAATAATAAAGCATGATTAAATTATTATCCATATCGATTAAAACCAATATTAGTTGTATCTAGCAGAAATGAAGTTAATTTAACTACTTGCCCAATGAAATAAAGCTTAACATTCATTGGCACAATGAGCACCATCACGTCTGTATCTTACCATGATATTTTTTATTCTTCTACATCCAAGAGATGCAGTACTATCCTTGTGTCTGCTTTCGTAAGGGTCAATGAGTTTTTTTGTCATTTCTCAGTGATGATGAGAGTACTTGATCATAATAAGTGCTGAAAACCTCTTCAACTTTGAAATCAGTACTTGTAAACTCTCAAGAGCATATAGAGCACCAATTTTGTTCTCATTGAGTCAAAGAAAGCTTTGCTAGTTAGTTGGCACCTTTGATGAAAAGACCAAATCCCCTCCATACTCCCTTTTCCTTCTTCTCTCTTGTTGTAAACATCCGACACAATATCAAGTCAGTCCACAAGATTAAGGTGATGTTGGATATATGGTAAGAAGACAGTCTTGATGAGATCATCAAAAGTTTGGGAGATTCCTGGTGACAACATTCGAACTATGACTGCATCCTCCAGAACTAGTGTCATCATCTGTGGTTCTGCCAGAGATTCAAGTACTGTACATATATCTGCTTTGTAGACAGATCTCATGCCACCAGTCTTGGTAAGTGCTGGGGCCATGACTTGTTTTCATGCTTGAAGAAACCTCTTTGATTTCTTTCTCTGGTTTGGCATGCATTAGATAGTCTAAAAAACAATGCACAGTCTTCCCTTATAGTTGCCACCAAAGACTTCTGTTTCTGAGGACTGTTTTTTGTGGAAAACAACTAGACTTTGTTCTCCTCGAATAGATCTGTAATTACCTTTGCTCTCTCAGTAAACCTCTCTTAAATCGCGATATTGTTGTTTTCCCAGTTTGCGTACATTTTCTACAGTCCTGGGTATATTGGAGTCCAAAATTATCTTGGTATTCACTGTCAGCATTTCACCACTGAATGGGTCTCCAATGTCGTCGAATACATCCACAAGAAATTTCACTTCTCGGGTAATTTTAATTAGTGAAAAGTGGTCCATTACTAAAACTGAAACCCAGATTGGATTGAGGTATTCATTGCATGGTGTACAATGGTGATTGAATGCAAGCATTCTAGGAAAAGAGGCAAAAGGGCCACTATTGTTGTAGGAGGTTTAGAATCTAGCTGCACTAAAGCCTAATGAGTAGCACTTGAAACAAAGTTTTCTTTGGTTAGCTCAAAACTCTCCCGCAGTTTTTCCTTTGACAATCCAAGAGCTAGAACTAGATTCTCAGTCATAATCAGTCCATTTACATGAGGAGCTATAGGTTCATGTCTAGCTAGGACTACTGGAGGCACATTTGTGTATGACGCAGGAGGTGCCTGGATCTTTTTGCTTTTCTGAGTTGTCTCATTCATCACTGGAATAGTTCCTTCATCTTCAACTGATGGGTAATTGTTGAACTCAGTTTGTGGTCAATATTATCTACTGCTATCATAATAAAGATGTTCCCTGCAATTTTGTGAGGACAAACCACTTCTTCCTTATTATACATGGCACGTAGTAAGCTATCTCTCTAGAAATTTCTTGGACACAATCATATGTGACTCAGAAACATATCTTTCTTCTCCAAATTGCAAGAGTCAACTCCTAGATTCAGACGTGTACATTTGTAAATTAGTGATTGTTCCAATTTTACAATAAGAACATCTCTGACTATGTAAGCTTATTTCCACTTCTATGTCTTCATACAATTCAAGATCATAATATTTATATATATACACATATATATATATAATTATGCTGTAATCGACCTTTAATTTTCTATGTTGAACGTAAATGTAATAATGACTTATTTGCTCTACTTCTAGTATTGAGCACTATTATAATAAACAAATTACGAAGAATATATATGATTTGATGTTTTCTTTTTCCTATGTATTTGTATATACATATATATATGTTTAAATATAACCCTCTTTTGGCTGAAGATTGTCTTGTCTGCCGGACTATATGTACTAATGCAATGCATAGATTGTAAGTTTTATTGTTTGGAATGACTTTATTGACCTCAAATCTATACATTTAGAAATCGAGATGTTGATTTTAAGATGTATTGTTCAAAAGATCTGGGCGTTCATACTAATTGGTCATTGATTTTGGAAAACTCTCAATAACTAACATTAGGGGGTACTGTTAACCTTGATCCATATCTGAAAATAACCAATAGAAGTAACTACATATAGGTACCAAGTTTGATGCTTTTAATCCTAAGCACACAATTTATGGTTCATCCTCCACTACATCACACCTTTTTAGCTTCAATTTCAAAAAGTTGATCTCCAATTTTAATAAGTTGATCTCCAATTTTGATTAGTTGATTTTCAACTTTAAAAAGTTGAACATCAATTTTAAAGAAGAATTTCAAAGTTCAACTCCTTGCTTGCTAGAGTGGGCGATATTGTAATTGAAAACATTCTGGAGTGTCATGAAGGCTGCTTTGAAACATGAGATGGTCAAAACATTTGACACTCTGATGGCTTAACCACCAGCTATGGTTACCTAAATGGAGTACAGATTGCACCAACTCAAAGAAGCAATCAATAAACCAATGACTGTAGTTACCCCACTGAAAACATACAATCATGTACAAAAGTATTTTGCTCTAACCTTGGCACAACAAGATCTCCTAATAGTGAGCAATATCTGTCTTTGTAATTATATTGTTTGTTCATTTATGTTTCTGAAGAAGTACAATATTCCCACTTATGAAATCATGTTATATCATATTAAACGATTTTTATTGTTTTAAATTAAATCTAAATTTAAACTTCTTTTAATTTGAAGCTAAAAAGGTGTAGCAAAGATGCTCAAGCAAGATCACTGTTTTTCCAATTGAGAAAATGTTGCTGATTTTGTTGACTTAAGTTTCTTCCTTAGAACATTACATGCAAAATCTGCCTTGAATTTTCATTATAAATCATTTACAATGAATTTCAATACTAAATCATCTATAACACATTTTGATGGTAAATCATTTGCATTGCATGAATAGAACTTTAATTTAATTTATTTTTTTCTGAAGACTAGAAAATTCTTTGGATTGTTCGAAAGTTCAATGGATTAAATGTACCTGAAATTGATAGATAAAAATCTTTTTCAGAGAACTATTTTATGTACGTAAAATAGGAAATTATCTAATTTATGTTGAACTACAATTAATAAATGTAAATATTGTTATAATGCTAGCTATTAAATGCAAGATCTTATCTTTCAAGAGTAGTTTAAAATTCAAGGGTTTCCATTCGCATAGAATCCAACTTTAAGTCTTTAGGGTGTAAGAAAATGTCTCAATGAATTTTTCTTTTTTGGAATATATATTTAAAATATAACTACTATCATACATTTTTTTAAAAATTATTATTTGGACCAACCTCATCTTGGTTGTTTTTTATACAACGTTTCGGCTGTTGTACTCTACGGCCTTCATCAGGTATCATCTGGTAGGTGTGGGGAAGTAACGAACCGATACCTGATGAAGGCCATAAAGTACAATGGCCGAAACGTTGTATGAAAAACAACCAAGATGAGGAAGGTCCGAATATCAATAGAAATAATAACAATACCTCATCTAAAAAATTCAGAGATATAATACTATCATACATATATAAATGCAACAAGCCTGGTTGATGAAGGTCAAACTCCACTATTTCTTCTATTTCAACTTGAGATGATGACTGTACATGAAATGAACAAATTCATAGATATATCGGCCCAGTCAGTCAGACCCAGTTGGTAACAGAGATGCCCAACAATCACTTGGTTTTTATTTCAAATCATGGTAGGGAAATACTATTTTTCAAATATCAGTTTGATCTATTGTGATGGGATAAACAGACAGTAAAGTGTTTACTTTTCTGAATTAGGTGAGGATTGTTCTTGCTACAAACAATGTCAACTTGAACTTGAACTGGAGTTAGACAAAATTGCTTTTAGTATTATTCAACCAAGTTTTGTCTTTTCTTTTTGTATTAACTCTTCTATATTCTCAAGATAAAATAATGGCAGACAATGATTTCAATGATTCAAGAAAAGTAGCCAACTCTTTTCTAAAGCAGCCCAATCTGCAACTTGTAGCCCAATTTGGCAACCCAGCTTCTCTTATACAATGAATGTAGCAAAAACATGTCCAAAAAATGTTTATACTTTCCTGAGATACACTAAAAATGAGATAATCCCTGCAGGCAAATAATAACATTCACTGAATGATGTGTCTAACTACTGTATTCTACACCCCTTGAAAGCAAGAAAAACAAAAATGATTTTCTTCAGAGAAAACTCTATAATTCCCCAAATTCTATAGACTACTTGCCTCATATGTAATAATCTTTACAAGAATGAGTTATTGATTGGTGAAAATCACATGTTTCTATTTTCATTAGTGTGCGAGTTATTAAGCTTCAAGAAGCGTGACTAATGGGCTGTGCTGTACTGAGCCATGGCGTGTCATGCTGTGCTGTGACGTGTTGTCCCTTCCAGGCTAGGCCAGGCCGGATGGCGTTGTTTTTTCAGTTCTAAACAAATCTTCAAAAGACATCTGATCAAATGGTTAAAAACACATCCTTCTAACTTTATTAGTTTCTGAGTGGAGCCGTTCTGTGACAAATACATTTGATGAGATCAACCTTATTTTCTGCTCAGCCACAATCATCTATAAAGCATTTTCAAAGTAAATCATCTGCAATGCATTTTCATGGTAAATCATCTTCAGTGCATTTCTATAGTAAATTATCTGCAATGCATTTCTATAGTAAATCATCTTTAGTGCATTTTCATTGTAAGTCATTTGAAATGCATTTTCATGGTAAATCATCCGTAATGCATTTTCATGGTAAATTATCTTCAGTGCATTTCTATAGTAAATCACCTGCAATGCATTTCTATAGTAAATCACCTGCAATGCATTTCTATAGTAAATCATCTGCAATGCATTTCTATAGTAAATCACCTGCAACGCATTTCTATAGTAAATCATCTGCAATGCATTTCTATAGTAAATCACCTGCAATGCATTTCTATGGTAAATCATTTGCAATGCATTTTCATAGTAAGTCATCTGCAATGCATTTTTTAAGTAAATCACCCGCAATGTATATCTATTGTAAATCATTTGCAATGCATTTCTATAGTAAATCATTTGCAATGCATTTTCATAGTAAGTCATTTGCAATGCATTTTTAAAGTAAATCATCTTCAGTGCATTTCCATACTATTGTGTGTGTAGGGGTGCAAAATAATAAACAATAAAAATAATTGAATAAATGAGATATATTTAGAGATTTCAAGTAATTATCAACTTGATTCATTTTCAATTAGGGATATCAGTCTCCTTATCTTCAACTTCTTGAAACAGGAAACTGATTTCATTTATGGAAAGATAAAGTATTTGTGGATTCAGAAAAATCTTGTTCTCATTGCTTTGTATCGGCAATCATCAAATGAAGAATCAAATTTTCTCGACATCCAAATAAAAAGAGGGTTATCATATTCAAAATGACTCTTTTAACATTCAAATATAATCATACAATTAGCAAGCAATTTGATAAGTTAGTATTTTTAACTTTTTAAATGCGACACTAATTTCAATTTGAGATGTGTGTAAAAGATGTATCCTTTGAGCTAAAATGAGTGAGTTAATTCAATTTATGTTGTGCAGACTTTAGGGAAAGAAATCTCTGAAAAGTTGTAGGGTAGATATTTATTCTTTGGGTACACATATTCTCTCTGCTATTTGCATGTCGAATGTTATTACAAAAACCTTTCAGAAGCCAAAATTGTGTAAAGCAAAGAAACAACTTCCATTGATTTACGTGAGAAAGATTTTTGAGAATTCTCTGACCCCACCCAACAAGGGATGATGATGATGATGATGATGATGATGATGATATCTTAGCTTTAATTGTTTTTGGATGTGGGTTGGAAGTTTATAGTTTAAAATTATGGGCGTCAGCCTTTCATGGGGATTGAGGAAAAAAACCCATGAATTTTATTAAGAGACATGTTTCAATTCAAAAAACTCAAAAAATTAACATTTCTTATGATTGAAGCAGTATCAGTAATCATTTGATAAATCATGTTTATTGATTCTTGCCATTGTTTTTGATTTGCTTGCTGTATTTTTTAATTTGCTTGCTGTATTTTTTGATTTGCTTACCATAGTTTTTTTTCATTTTCTTGCAGTAGTTTTTGATTTAATTGTAATTATTTTTAATTTGCATTCTGTAGTTGTTTGATTTGCTAACTGCATTGTCTTATCAGGGAGTTTAGAATTTTATGAAGTTTTCAGTTTGGATCTTTTGCTCTAACATTTTTCTGACCTGTTAGAGGACAGATTTGTTCTGCCCTCTTCAGGAGTAAAAACAAATTTCATGTACAACAAACACGTAGAGGGAAAAGACACAACAATCAGAATAGAAAATTAGGAGCTGGAGAAAGTAGACCACTATGTCTACCTAGGATAATGAATCTCCATGAAATCCTCAAAAGAAGAAGAAATCAAGTGAAGAATCTCTCTGGTTGGGGAAACTTTTGGTAGAGACAGTTCAACCTTCAAGAACAAGAAAATCCCATTAGTCGAGAAGGGTATACAAACAATGCAGCCTCCAGATAGCAACCTATATAGCTGAAACATGAAACTTAACGGAAAGATTGAGTCTAAAGCTGAGAACCATGCAACATTCACAGGAGAGAATCATGCTCAACCTCACATGGAGAGATTACAAGACAGTGCATTAGAGAAAAAACAGGAGTCAGAGATATCATAGAAACCATTAAAAAAACTCAAAACTCAATGGGCTGGCCATGTTGCAAGAATATCAGACATTCTGGACATTCTGACTCACAACATGGATCCCCGGAGATCATATGCGAAAATGTGGCCAGCAAAATATGAGATGGTGTAATTAACTAAAAAAAGTTTAGATAGTATTGGTTCTGTAACGCCCATGATGGAGAATTTTGGCGAATCTTGGAGAAGGTCTTTGTTCAATGACAGACACTAAAAGGCTGATGATGATGATGTAGGCCAGTTCTTAATTTTTCAGAATTTGTATTCACATCATTCACTCTTTTATGTATAAACGGTTGCCTAGGGAAGGAGATAAATTTTGGATCCAAGAAAGACAGAGTCTCTATTTGCTTATCCGACTTGAATCTAGTTTTTGATGCTGTGATCCGAGTTACCAAATTTCCATCCTCTACAAGAAATTTTGTTCAATCGTATTTTACTATCTTTCATTACCTGTTGAAAAAATTTTCTCTTCTTGAAAAAAAGATAAAAATATTTTAAAAAACGTATTTAAAATTTAAAATCTAATTTACATCTTCATTGGTTGTACAGTATTTTTTTAAAAACTCTGACTGTGGGAATCAAACTCAATACATTCCATCAGACTCAAATGGACTTAGGGAGGAAAACCCCATTGGGAACCTGAGGGTGTATAGTGCAGAGTAATTGGCCGTCCAAGTGCTGAGTCACCAGAAGAAAGACAATTTAATAGAAAAACTCATCAGAAAGTGAGAGCCTGTCTTGAGTTTAGAACATGATGGATATATGTGAGTAGTAGTGAGAATTCTGAGGTGAAGGGTTGTGTTTGCTCGCGTGCCAGTAGGATGCTGGCTGTGAAGAAAGGCTACTCTCACAGATTTTAGTTTCACCCACACGCATTGAAGCAGAATTAATGATAGTAGAAGAAAAAAAATGAAAGTAAGTGGTTCTTCATTGCCCTTCCAAAAAAACCCAAAAAAACTTGAGGTGTATTGTCTAAAAACTCTCACTAAAAAACGGATTTTTTTCATTCCTTTTCTTGAGTACTGCTACAATTCTTCAGTGTGTCTAAATGTAGATAAATTTGTGTTTCCCATAAGTCTACACTTGTTTGTCTTTTCATCATAGTTTCTTTTCATTGCCTTTGGTCCACACACACACACACACACACACACACACATACTGAATCATTTGTCAGCATTTGTCCCCTGTTTTGTTGGTTTCCTGCATTCACTAAGTCAGTTTCCATGTATGACAAAAATGTCTGGGTAATCCTAGAAAGAATAGAGTTCATGCTATAACAATTATCAATATACCTTACTCAAACCTCAAACTGATAACAAAGAACATAACACTCACTTATATTAGAGTTCAATACTCACAAAAAGATGTCTTTTTTAACTCTGCAATGCCATTAATGTTTTAAATAAATTTACAATTTCAAAGGACAAAGATTGATATTTCTGCTACTTTTTTTATTCAGATGTATATCATCCTGATAGTCACCTATGGAGATGAAACATAGAACCTAACCAAGAGATTGACCCACAAACAGAAAACCATGCAACACACACAAGAGAGAATCATACTCAACATCATATGGAGAGATCACAAGACAGAACAGTGTATTGGAGAAAAACAGGAATCCGAGACATTATAGAAACCACTAAGGAACTCAAATGGCAATGGGTTGGTCATGTTGCAAGGATGGCAGACAACTGATGGACATCACTGCACACGATATGGATCCCCTGAGATCAAATGCCAAATTGAAGCCGGCAGAATATGAGATGGCGAGACAATCCTGACAGGTTCAGAATATATTGGTTCTGTGATATCCATGAGAGGTGTAACGAATCCTGGGGAAGGTTTATGCTCAACGACTGATGATGATGATGATGAAAAACTCTATGCACTCAAAACACATTTCACCATTATTATTTTATGGTTAGCTTTACCCCATCTCATCATTGTTTTATCCTTTATAGAGAGAATAGTGAGACATTTTTGTTGTCGATGTTTTTCTAACAAATTCTCCTCAATTTACCCTTCTACATCCATATTTTCATCTTTTTCTAATTTTCATTTAGTAAGATAATAGTAATACCTTTTGATATCATTGATTTTACAAGTAAATGCACTGACTCATAGAAATGTTATAATGAGAGAAGTTATCTTATATTTGAACTAGTGTTATCATTTTCATTATTTCAATCAATATGTTTCAGCCGGTGTTCTCTCTGATCTTCCTCAGGTGTACGTCAAAACTGGTTATCTCCAAGGAGCTTTTTGAAAAAATCCTTTGTCTTTTTTACAATTTGTTTTTTTTTCCCCCAAATTATCAGATTTTACACACACCTGGTGGAGGCTGGAAAGTGAGGTGAACAAATTGTAAAAAAAACAAAAACATAAAAGAAAAAATAACTGAAAAAAAGTAGATGAATTAGTTGATAAAAATAAAATAATGAACAAATAAACAAACGAATAAGAATACTCAAAATAAAGAAATAACAAATAAAAGAAAGAATGAAAATCAAACAAAAGATAAACAAATAAAAGTGGAAAAAAAATATTGGAAAAAAAAATTGCAAATTTTCAAAAGTGACCGTAACAATAAAGAATAAAAAATAATTTTTGATAATTTGAGATATAACAATTTTTTTTCCTAAATTAAAACTAAGTGAAAATAAACTAAATGACATCTTGCTGCCCAGAGTTCTTTTACAATATGATGAAACTTAAGCAGTGATTCACTGAAAATATGCACATGCAAAAAAAAATGTCAAAATAGTAAGGGTGCTATTTCCCAATAATTACCCCCCCCCCATGTATGATCTGTCTAAAGCATTTTTTTTTTATTGTCAGTTAGTATACTGATGTATGCAAAAACATGTCTACCATTTTTTTTTTTACCCCATTTACCATATTTGGGCATCAATTAAAATTCGACTCCTCTCTTCCATAAGCTAAAAATTTGAACAGCATCCAGCATGATCGAATTATTGTACATTGTAAAGTTTTTGTTGAGCTGATCAGACAGCAACTGCGTACGGGAATGTAATTGTGCTCTCACTTTAACAGTTTTACCAGATATTCACGTCTGAATAAAAATCCCAACTTGAAGTTATTTGCTTGAGTCATACATCCAAACTGCAGTTATAGAATTTAAGGAGGGCCTGGTTGGGAGAGTTTAGACAAACTACGGAATAATATTTAGAGTAAAAAGAATTCCTTATAAGCAGATGCAGGATGGTTTGTCTAAGACTTGGGATGATAATGGTTCGGGGAATGAATGAAGATTAGGCTGCCAGCAGTTACTAGAAGAGAACATAGTGGTCACCTCCAAGGTGCCGTTTCTACATTCTCAGCACCACAAATATTGTCACCAAATTTAGGAGAGAAAATTCTTCACTGTTTATTTGTGCCATCATGTCAAACCAATAAATAAAATTTGCATTCCCCCATCATGCTCTGAAATCACAACCAACTGACTGGTATTTATGATAAATAAATTCAAAGATACGTTAGACTCATCAGCTTGGCTCAGTCAGTAAGGGAGCCACCGACCAATCACTCAGTTGTTATTTCAAATCACAGTAGTGAAATGAAAATTTTATAGATATATTTATTTTTTAAGATAAATCAAGTCTCCGTATATTTCTAACATAAATTTTCATAGATATGTAAGGTTTGTCAATTTAACTCAGTTGGTAAGAGAACTACCTTCAAATCAATTGGTCATGATTTCAAATAACGATAGGGGTACAGTAATTTTACATATGTGTTTGGTTTGATGTGATGGGGCAGACAAACAGTGAAGAATTTGCTCCTCTAAATTTGCTGGGTATTGGTACTGTTCTTGGTATTGTTATGGTTGAAAAACCAACACCAGACTTGGACTAGAGTTTGACTATAATGACAGCAACGTAGGAAATATCAAAAGTAAATGTTGATGGTCTGGAATAAACAATATTGATATGTGGCTCAAGTATGAGGGATCACAACACCAATATGAAGTTTAAAAGTAACTTAGGCATAAAGGAATTTCTTACAAAGGTATGTTAAAATAGGTTTGAATATGTTATCAGAAGAGGTGACCTGCCCCCATCCCCATTAAAAATATGAAAAAAAGAAATTCAGATGTTGAGGAAAACAATTCATTTCTCAGTGAATGTGACTTGTATGTGCAGATTGATTTTAGATGAATAGTAAACACCTTTTTTGAGTTTTGAACACAGTGGATGGAAAATAGACTAGTAATCAATAATCCGTATCGAACATTGCAAATTTTTCCAATAAGTGTCTTGTCCATTCCTGGAGGCATTTGGAGTTAGAACATTGGCAGCATTCTATGGTGACACATTTCAGGTGTCCTCTCTCTTGCATGTTAGACTTACTTGTTGAATTTTTTTTTCTTTCAAAGAAACCTAATTTAAAATCATAAGATCTTCTTGATAATGTTATAGTTTGCCAGAATTTCTGGACACAAATTAAAGGATTTTGCTAATGCTAAAAATATAAGTTAGTGTGTATAATTAATATTGCTCATTTTATAACTAATTTTATATAATTTTGATCATGCCTGTTATTGTATAGCCGAATTCTAAGAATAAGAAACTAATTTTTCTAGTATAAGAGATTTTTAAAGCAATGTATTCAGAATCTTTGAGTTTTCATTTTGATTTCAGATCATTTCTGTATGAATACAAAAGTTAACATTGCCTAAATGTTCATTATATGACTTTGCACAAGTTTCTTGAAAAAGTGTTTTGAATTCTTCAATGTCAAACTATCCAAGATTTTCTCACATTTGTTGTCTGAATGCAACTGATTTCTCTTTTCTCCCTTAAGTGATAACTTGTTGTCATTGATGATTTATAAGTATCTTAAATGGACAGCGCTTCTAAATTCCTCTTTATTCTAGAAAAAAAAAGTACAAAAAACTTGTATTCTTGGTCAATAAGTGGACATAAGATAAAAGGTATGGCTAGATAAAAAGAAAGATAATTTAACAGCATTAAATTGCATTTTCTTCTTCTCAATGACCACAGACTCAATTTGTAGTGTAAGTTTAGATCAAATTCAAACAGCAATTTGATCATGGAGAATTAAAACATTTATTTCAACCTTTCTCTTGAACGGTTAGCCGTAAATATCTTTTAAGTTGGGTTCCAAATCAAGTTGTCAAATTTTTTACAGCTTTGCTCAAAGGAGAAGCTAATGCTGTCGAAAGTTTGAAATTGAAAAAAACTAGCAACACAGAAATACCATGAATAGTGCAGTTTTGATTAGTATACATTTTGAAGAAGAGTGGTTTTGATATTTCAGTACAAACTAATGTAACTGAATATAAGCTGAAAAGAACATTATAATATTATATCATTATAAAATAAAACCTTCAACAGTGCAATTTGAACAGTCTAAAAAATTTTGGAATGAATTGAACCCACTAATCAAGGTCGGGCATAGCATTTGGGGTATTTTTTGTTAGTCCATACCTAAGCAAAAGTTTCATAACCAGGGTGAATCAGCATGTTAATATTGTTTGTTCTGAAAGTCCAAGGTTAAGGCTTTAAGGATGACCAATTTAGATATTTTTTAACTTTTCAAATTAGGGAGCCCAGTGTTGTTGATATAGATGTTTTTATCATTTTTTATTTGGGAGTGATCTCCACAATCGGAATATTGAAAAAAAAAAAAATCCAAATTGGCTACCCGGCTTAGAATTTCCATTTTTATGGTTGGAATGAATTAAAAAAAGTTGAGCATCTGTACCTTAGAGATGGATTCTGCAAGTACAAGACTGACCGTGCGGGAAAAAGAGTACTGCTTCTTGAAAGATTAAAATTCATTCTCTAGAGATGTATGAATTCTGCAATTAAAAAATCGACTTTTGTGTTTGGGCTTTTCCTCCATTTTAATTGAGTTCTGTGATAATTCTTAATAAACAGGTACCTAGGTTTGACCCCCCCCCCCCCAACACTCACACTCTTTTTTACATGCCAATTTATTTATCTAAGATAAGTTCGATGTTTGGGTGATGAAGCTTATTAACGCAGAATATGGATATGATGCTGAGTCAGCAGCTCTGTCAACATTTCTCATTCTTTTGTAAGTTTGTAGTAATGGGCATAATCGACCCAACATCTAAGATCTCTTGGCTGCTTCGTAATTAGTGGGCAAATAATCGTTGGGTAATTGAACAGGAAAAACTGGTATTGGTTGCAAAGGGGGAAATGATGGGGGATTAATAATCAATGAGATATTAATTAAGTAAAGAGAGTGTTCATTAGATTTTAGGTTAAGGGTTAGGTTAGGGTAATCCATTGATGTTAGGAGGTTGGTGACTGTTCCAAGGGGCTGGGCAGTTGGAGAGAGATATCATCAAGGCAATTACAATGTTCTTAGGGTCAGGGTATTAACTACTGACTAGTCACTGATTGAAAATACCAACAACAGATGAAAAATCAATGAAGATGGGCCAAGTACCTTTGATGAGCTTTCAGTCAGGGGTTAATTTGGGATCTGTAATTTTTCTTGATTTATATATATTTCCATGATAGCTTATTTACCTATATTTCATAATTTTGCTTTTATCTTCATTCTCAGTATATTGTTGTTTTCAGGTTTTTAAAAATGAAGTTCTTTTTACTTAAAATGAAAGTTAGAAATTTCTTACTTTCAGATATATCTGTAAGTCTTATGAACTTACCATTACAGATGAATAGTCTACAAGGGTACTTAGAGGAATACTGCTCACTACAACTCATCCAAGCTCTATAACTATCCATGTCGAGATTTGGCTGACAACCCCAAGTCATGATACCAGCACATTAGATGCAATGTGAAATTTACTTGATATCTTAATAAATTAAATGCTATCTTATAAACCAGCATATAATGGAGATTTAATAAAGTCTCATACTTACAATGTTTCTCAATGGATCCGTGTTCCTCTGAGGGCTAATTTAATTAGCTTTTATTTATTTATCATTTGGTGGTATAGCTTTGTATTCATAAGGTCCCTATGATATCATCACAAAAAATGGTAGGCCCAAATCATTTCTCTTATTTACTCTTTAGAACTTGGAATTCGTAAATATTCCTTCCAGAGTAAATCCAGATTTTTTGTATTTTATCAAACTTATTAATCTACCTTCTAAATCATCACCTCATTCCACCTGGTCTTGGCAGTTGATCCCACAGTACACTTGGGTTTGTGGTTATAACTCTGAACTTAAGGCTACAAAGTCTCCAGGTGAATCATAAGAGCAGAGTACATAAACATTGTAAATTATCAGTCATTATTTACTGTATTGAGATTATGCACACCAGTATTGAAACCCATTATAGAGGAGTCATTAATAAACTCTGAAAATGAAAAAGAAAACACTTAGATTGCTTAAGTTTATAAATGACATTCTGTTTCTCAGTGTTAGAAACTGTTAACCAGAACTGTCAACATAGGTTTCTTCCGTCTTTAGATGAATCTGGTTGGCTGGCTATCTATGTACGTATCATGCATACAGGCCTCAGCAATGGAGCTAGAGGGTCAAAAATTTAAACAATTACTTTTTATTACATCTCCAGAAATTTTTTTTTTGTTTTTGGGAAATTTCACACCCCAAAAGGTTTTAGTTGATGGTTCAATTTGCAATGTAAGTTTATCCTGAAGTGGTCCCTTTGTTTGATTTCAGCAGCATTCATGCGTGTTTTTTTGAAAATTCAGACTTTTTTTCAGTGATCACCAATTGACAAAATGCGAGAGAAATAACTTATTCACTGATCACCCCTATTCCCGAATTTTTCAATTGATCGCCCCCAACACAACATACTGCCAAAAGAGGTTGGGCATGTGACAGTTTCTATTGAGTGACTAACCAGGCATGTCTTAATCTATATCTGAACATGTCAGAAATGTTTTCATAAACCTTTATATTGACCAATGTCGCGCGGTGAATTTTGGTGTTTGATCTGTTGCGTTGTGGGTTTTTCTTTCCATTCATACCAATAACTTTATTGATTGATTAAACAATCAAAGTCCCTGCCTATTTCTTTTCATTTTATCACAGAATAAATAAATTATTTGTATCAAGTAGCTTTGCAGATTTTATGATTATGATTTTGTCATCATCATCATCTTCATCATCATCATCAGCAATAGCAGCAACCTTTTAGTGTCCGTCATTAAACATAGACCTTCCTGAAGATTCTCCAGACCTCTCCATCATTGACGTCACAGAGGCAGTACTTTCTGAACTTATCTAGTTTGTTATGCCATCTTATATTTTGTTGGCCCCAGTTTCACAAGTGAACTCTGGAGGTCCACATTGTGAGTCGGGATGTACTGCAGTTGTTTACCATTCACGCAACATGGCCAGCCCATTATCATTTTAGTTTCCTTATGGATTCTATGATATCTTGGACTCCTGTTTTTGCTCTAATAAATTGTGCTCTCTCCATGTTATGTTCAGCATGATTCTCTCTGGTGCACATTGCATGGTTCTCAGCCTGAGGGGCAATCTTTTGGTTAGGTTCCATGTCTCACTTCCCTAGGTGACTATTGGGAGGATGCATTGATTGTATACCCTTCTTTTTAGCACTACCAGGATTGTCTTGTTCTTATAAGTTGAGCTTTTTATGCCAAAAGCTTGCCAACCTAAAGTGATTCTTTGCTTGATTTCTTCTTCTTTTGAGAATTTCATGGAAATTCATTGTCCTAGGTAGATGTATTGGTCTATTTTCTTCAGTTCTGTGTCTTTGATTTTGATTGTTGTGTCTTTGTCTTCATCGTATTCGTTGTACATGAAACTTGTTCACTGAAGTCTTTCTTGCTTTCTTCGTTCAGTCTGTGCAGCATCATCTGGAGGTCATGAAGCTTCTCAGCAAACAGAATGATTCCCAGACTTCTCACCTCTGATACCGACTTATTAAAACAGATCACCAGAAATAAGTTTTCTTTCTTTTTGTTGGAGAAAGAGCTTGTTGAAGAAATATACTAAGTTTTTGATGAGGAAATATTTTCCTAAAAAACATCGCAATAAACTCCATGTGGTTACTCACATGAGACCGATTACTACTCTGTTTTCACAGTGCTTCGTCAGCTTACTAAGAGAAAATTAAATATGCCACAATGCAACTTTCAGGTTTAGAATTCCTGGCTTAAAACAAGAAAGTCCATGGTTAAGTTGTTCACCTTAGAGAAGGAAAAAATATTAGGGAAAGGTTTTTTTTACAGGAACATTCTATTCGTGAATAGCAGGAAAACCTGTGTCTACAATAGATGGATATTTCTGATGAATTTTTTAGATAAGCAAGATAGTGTGGTGAGGGAAGGATCTTTCTCTTTTCTTCAAGTTTTTTTTCTTTACTCTCTTTCTTGACCCCACCCCCCTTTCCCGACATCTCTTGAATCAGTTGACTTCTATTTGTGTCCTTTCTGAACCCTCCCTAATTCACTGCTGAAATGTCATAGCATTTCAGTTGACATGTATCAGGCACTCTTCAGTCAAATACACGTGGGACTTCTAACCTTAGCAAAAGATTTGTCTTTTTTTTTTCAAATGTTACATCATTGTACATGGAAAATGGTATGCCTGCTTACACAAAAGGAGAGCAGTTGACTTGAAGTAGGAATAATAATAACAACGATGACAATGACGATGACGACGATGATGATGATGATGATGATGATGATGATTATGATGATGATGATAAAGAATATTTAATATCCGATGATACCCACTCAAAAGTTCAGTAGCAAAAGATATGATATCATTAGAAGCAATAATTTTAAATGAATAAATAATACTGCAATTAAAAAAAATTCTTTGTTGATTATGTCCAGAAGAAAATGTATAGAAAATGGCTCTTATTCCCTTCAACTTTTGCCTCTATGATCCGAACATTGATATTTTGCTATTTATCTATTTTGCCTCAGACTGCTTGAAGAAACTACTTGAAAGGCAAAAACTCCTTACCTAGAGACATGAAATTCGTTTCATAAGGCCTGATTTTATGCATAGTGAATCAACGATTACCAGGGGTCAATCTTTGGCTCTATGATATTGTTCATCTTTTGGGCCTCTGAGAGAGGGGTGCAGCTAGTGTAATGCACCCAGGCACAGGAGGGTAAGAGGGAGGCAAAAAGGTCAAGCAAGAGGGCTTGAGACTTTCTTAGGTAGAGCTTTATATCAAAATTTTAGAAATACAATATCCATTCAATAAAATTGGTTGGCTCGATCATTCACTTGGTAGGCTTTACACAGATGCTTCCATGATGTGCTGTCTGAGGTAAAAGCTGATACCTTTGTTGGGGCACATATAAAGAAGATACTGGAGTGCAAGGAATTCCCCAAGAAGTTCATTAGGTAGTAGAAAGCAGCTTGTTGCAATGGTTCAGGACTTCCAGGGCAATCACAAGACTGAAAACTATGTGAATCTGGTTGAGACTGTAGCGAAGAACCAAAGTGAAATTGGCTGTCCCTCAAAGTCCATATCCTTGATAAATTTGAGGAGAAAATGGGAGCATAATCCAGGGAGCAAGGTAAGTTCTTCCACCAGGAAATGCTGAACTTGGATCACCACTACCAAAGAACATATCATCCAAACATGACACAAGATTATATTTTGGGTACAATCATAGATCTCAAAAAACTACTCACTTCTAAATCTTTTGTTATCATTTGAGAACCATTAGTGTAAATACATGTTAATTTAAATTCATATCACGGAAAAAATATATGATTTTTCAAAAATGTGAATAAAAGTTTTTAAATTCATATCTGTACAATAAGAAAAAAGTTTATTTCAAAATATTACTGTTCTGGTCACAAAAGCTAAGTTTGAAGGGAATGATAGCTATTATCTATATTTTTTAAACTTAAGTTATTAGAAAATTACTCTTATTACCCAGAAACAAAAATTGTATTGCATGGTGTAATGAGAAAATATTGTAGCTGTTCGTAATTCTGAATATGAAAATATTCATCTGAATAACTTGCGGAAAAAATATTTTTATATTATGATATAAACCTTTTAGAAGGATAGTATGTCATAATATTAAAAATATCAATTTTTATAACTTGCAATTTGTGCAGAAACTTTATAATAATCCTCATAAGTAATTTAGAGTGTCTCAAATCATTCCAGTACTTGAATTGATCTTGGCCACTTCTATATAAAATGATATTGTAGCACCTTCATTGAGTATATATATCTAAATGGAAAGTGTAATGAATGAAGAAGTATTTAGATAGTTACAAGGTCTGTTCGGAAAATATACAGCCATTTTAAATAACTAAAGAATTTTTTGTACAGCCTTGATGTAACTTGGCAGCTGATCAGAGGGGACCTAACTGCGCATGTCTGGACAGACACTCTCCTGTAGGGATTAATCAGTCTGCAGATTGCCATCGAGTGAGCTTGTGCACTGCATGACCATTGCCTTCACAACGATTCAGCCTACCCATTCTTCACTTCTTGTTCAGGGCTTTTAGGCAGAGCATCACATCACCAAGTTCTGTCAGATACCTATGTTCTATGACTTCTGGCTTTTCCCAAGTGGACTCCATTAAGGAAAATGTGATAAGGCAGCTGATGGCAATCCCAAAAGAGGACTTTGCAGAGTGTTTTGAAAAATGGAAGGGGAGCTTGGATAAGTAAGTGAGGTCCCCAAGAGACAACTTTAAGAAGAAACAAGGAAATCAAATGAAGAATCACTTTAGGTTGGCAAGCTTTAAAGAGGGCGAGGTCAACCTTCAAGACTCAGAAAATCCCTCCAGTACTCAATAGAAGTTTATACAACCAGTGCATCCTCCAGAATGGAGCTGTAACATAGAATCTAACCAAAAGATTGACCCTCAGAGAACCATGCCATGTGCTCAAGAGAGAATCATTACTCCACATAAAATGAAGAGATCACAAGACAGCAAAATATATTAGAGGAAAAACAGGAGTCCAATATATCATAAAATCCACAAGAAAACTTATGTACTAATGGGCTGGTCATGTTGCGAGAATGGCAGACAATCGCTGGACATCCTGACTCACAATGTGGATTCCCAGAGATCACATGTATAGGGGGCCAACAAAAAAAAAGACGGCTTGAAAAACTAATTAAGTTCAGAAAGTACTGTCTCCTTGATGCCAATGATAGAGAGGTCTCGAGAATTTGGAGAAAAGTTTATTCATAGCATTAACCATGAAAAGGCTGCAGCTGCTTCTGCTGCTGCTGCTGCTGATGATGATGATGAAGGCATCATAGCACTAGGTAGGCTATTTTTTTCATTGATAATAAATGGCTGAATATTTTCTGGACAGGCCTGGTAATTCCTTTAATGACATTTTTTTTTTTCTATATTTTGATCTGGATTAAGAATAGAGTCAAAAACTAGGATAATAATGTAATTTTTCATAGAAAAACATGTTCAGAATTTAACAGTGTTTTTCGAAAACAAGTGAATAAATCAATGTTTCAAAATTTCCCTTTTAATTTGAAATGTAGTAAATATGAAAAGATACAACCTACCAGGAGCCTATATTTTGGTCGTGCTGGGTGAGTACTGCGCATCCACCATAGATGGTATATTCATAATAAATATCAAGCTCAATCAATAATATAATCATGGATCATAATGGGAAACTCATTTTTCTGTCCTTTGAAATGAAAAATTTGGAAGTTATTTTGAAAAAATGATACAGATTGATAAAAATGTCCAAAAGTTGTGAACATTTTGATTTCATTGTGATAATCTTAAGCAGTTCACAAAACAAATGATTGGAGACAATTCTGATATAAAAATTATTTGAGTTCAATGTAAAGAACCAGAGGTTTTTATCTTTGGAAAGTTGTTCAAATTGCATAAACAATGCAATAATTTGAATTACAACGTTTTCAAATAAATCACACCCAAAATTTTAAAATCTCCCCAAAATCAACTAATAATTTGATTTTGATAAAATTTTTAGTACCTATTCATTTATGAATGAATTTATTCAGAAGAAGGATATTTTATCCCGTCCCTTAATTCAGTTTTATGAAATCTCTCTAAAATCTAATTCTAAAATACTAAGATATTTGCATTTCAATTAAGAAAATTCCCTTGAGAAATCAAATCAGTTGAAATCTTCTTAGAAACATCAGTTGGTGATGTTGGAAACATGTCCTGAATCGGAAAATAAAAACTGGAACATAACTGAAATATTGTATTATTTTGAAAATTTGCAGTTGCTTTTTTTCTCATTAAAATCTATTGTTGACTTTTGGGTTGCGAAAAAAGTGTATTTGGTATTGTATAAGTAAATCAAATGAGTAAAATTATTTAGAACTATTTTTTTGGAGAAAATCTAGAATCGTACTATTGGGCCATGTAGGCCTATTGTATCACATGCACCATACAATGCCTTGTTTGCGAGAAAAGGACTGAACTGTAAAGTTTGAAATGAACTAAAGTTTTCTGGTTGAATAGTATCTTAAAAATGACACTGGTAGCAATTGATGCAAACTGTATTCTAAAGAGCGAGAGTCAAGGGGGGTGATTTAAAAAAATTATGAAGAAAGACCAATTATTTTTAATTGATTTTTATTAGATTTCTCATGAACCGATGATCCAAACAACTTCAAATTTGACACTGCACAGCTTTGTGTGCTGACTGATATGTTTTGTGAAAGTCAACTTCGAACAATGGCCAGTTATTGAGAAATCGGAGTACACACACACACACACACACATATGCACACACACAAATTCCTTCAACTGTACTGAGATTTATAGAATATTAGAAATTCAGTTCATATACGCATGATAATTCATATCATTTGCAATTTGCAATCTTCACTATGTATAAAAAACAGGCTAAAAATTTCATGTTAGCATAGAGCATACCCTGTGACAATAATGATCTTATGTCAAGGCAACCTGCATTTACAAAAGCTCTTTTGTAGGGATGGGGCTTCAAAATTAATAAGAGTGTGAATTCTTACAAGATCAAAGAAGTTGATGAATATTTGCATAGGTAATGGGAGCAGTAATTTTTTCAAGAGACTGATGAAAATATGAATTTCATAATGATATCAATACAGGAATACAATAATTGTGATACAAATAGATATCTAAAATATCCCATAATAATAATAATACATGACATGCTGAAAACTCTCCTCATGGTGTCAAGTTTATCAGCTAGTTCCTGCGGAGAGCCTGAATGGGGCATTTGGCCCCAAAGGAAATCTAACTCTTTTTTAGGGGATATTTAAATTAATACATCTGACTAGAATTCGGTAACTGTACATAGATTGGCCTCAAAATAGCCAATCCTTCCACAAAATTCAATTGAAATTCTTCAAAAAAATTTTGAGTTACTGAGTGATGTGGACAAACAGATACGATGCAGGGAAGATAACTCTACGGATCAGTCCCGGAATTTACATTTGAGATCCTGCATGATATTTGGTATCCCCGCTAATTTTGCTCCAGACTTACTCGGACTAGTGTCCTCATCTTGCTTCTTATAGTCATAACATTTCATCTGGTTTAGTTGGTAACCTTCAGGGAGTTTTGAACCAAAAGCATTTTGAATATATCAGGTACTTGAAGAAGGCTGGATAGAACAATGGCTTAGACATGTCGACTATCACAACCATAATGAGGACTCTAGTAAACCGTCTCAGAAATTCAGACAAAAATGCAAGCTGTTATTACAGCCGTGAAAATACATGTCAAAAGCCATCTTTTTGAATGATGTTGGTTAAAAGTAAACACTTCTAATGCCATCTAACTACAAAAAAAAGATAAAATTTTGGCTGGACCCAGTATTTGTAGAATGGGTGCAATTTTTTGTTGGGTTAATTATTAAAGTAACAACAACAATATGAACAACAATAAACAGCTCTTGCAATGTCGATCACTAACAATAATGATTACAACCATTCAATAGGAATAAAGTCATAATGATAAGAACGATAATCACAGAACAAATAACAGCAAGATAAAAAAATCACTAGAATTATCTTCCATTGCAATCATGGCGGTAACAAGAGTCCTCTTTCTGAGGAATTTAACAAAACATTTGTGTCTGGGAATCAATATGTCCATGAAAACCAAAGAGAGAGAGAGAAAGAGACAGAGAGAGACAGATGGAGAGTGAAAAAAAAAGACAGGGGGGGGAGAGAGAGAGAGAGAGAAAACAAAAGAGCAATGTTGTTTTTGTTGACTGGCTCTGAGTTGTTAGCTTGTCTCAACAGCGATCTTCTCCCTTTTCAGGTTACAGAGAAGCCTGCCCACTGTCCACGGTCGCTCTCAGCTGAGCTGTTGTAGATCAACCACAAGTTGAGTTATCTCAGCTACAAATCTCTGCTCAAGTGTGAAAATGACATCCATATAAACATGGCTCAACTCTTTATTAGAAACCGTCAACCTAACCTATTTCTAAGACTGTCAACACAGGTTTTTTCAGTTGTTGATTTGGAATTGCGTGTACAGGCTGTACAAATGGAGCTAGAGGGTTGAAAATTTACTCATTAGTCTAGAAAATCTCCCCCCCCACACACACACCAGCTTCTTGAGCCAGAGTAAATTTCAATGAGTAATTTATACTAAACCAGCCCCTCAGTTTGGTAGCATTCACCCTAGTTCTAAGAAAATTCAGACTTTTTTTTTTAGTGATCACTGTCCAATAGAAGATGAGAATCATTAATCACCCTTTTTCCAATATTTTAATTGATCAGCCCCAACACAACATGCTGTCAAAAGATGTTGATCATGCAATGGTTTCTATTGAGTGTCTAACCAGACCAGTAATCATTATTTGCTGTCTGACATTTTTTTACTCTTGAATTTCAAATATAATTTTCTGTGCATATCATATACCCTTGATGGTTATATTATATTGCTTTAGAAATTTTATTTCTTTCAGCATATTTATTCGGTTCAGGGGAAAATGCTGATGTGCTTTTATTATCCAGTTACAGAGGAGAAAAAAGGCGGGGTAGCCCTCTGTTTCTTCTATTTGTTGGCCATTCAATAGAATAAGGGGAAAATAGTCGTATAAACTGCGAGAAAAGATGGCTTTTCTACTTATTTTTTCAATATGAAAGATTCTTTCATTTCTTTGTTACTTCTCAAAATATAATTTAGAACTTAAAATTAGGGTCAATACCTGATACAGTTGTACCTCATAAATCTGACAACTAGGGATCTGGTCATCGCCGCACCACAGAAAATGCCAGAAAACTTTTTTTTTCATATTATCATTGTTAACATTTTTTTTAATAATGTAGAAAATAGAATGATATATTTTCAATATGATTCATATAATACAAATTGTATTATAATAAATGAAAATTATTTTTGATTGCTTATGCTATTTAATTGATTGTATAAAAAATAATTTATAAGAGTCAGAAAAAATGAATGAATACATATCTAATTTTATGCTAAATAAAAATTGAAAGTTGCTGAATTTGGAGTTCATTGATTCAAACCGCAGTCAAGTTTTCACACATTCAGTTTAACATTGGTGCAGCTTATGTGCATGATCTATACATTCATATATGTATACATAGGCAGCCAGACCAACATAAAAACTGAAGAAACCCATATTGACAGTTTCGACTGACAGTTTCTTAAGACAGGTTATTGGTTTTTCTCATGCTTCAAATGGTAAAGTTGTGTCATTTCAAACCCTGTGTAAAATGAGAAGTTATCAAATATTGGCAGAAATAAAGGTTCAAAGTTTTGAAAAATATCTCATGATATATATAATAGCACTATTCGGTCAGTAATATCATCGACACGTTTTTCACTTTATTTTCAATTCAGAATATGAGACTAGTTAAAAAAAAATTTGATCAATTGAAAATTTATCAGTTTAATTATCAAGTACTTTTTCTTTACAGCCAGTAATATTTGTTTTCCTTTGTTTTTTAAAATCTTCCTCCTGTACTTGAGGTGTCGTGGGGAGGTTGAGATGGTCGTCTGTTTCCACTCTCTTCCATTTTACTTGGGCTATTTAATATAATCCACTTCCAACTCACTGGACCTATCAAAGCTTCACTAGAGCCCTGTTAAATATACATTCTGAGAACATGTTCCTTGCTTTCTTAGTTGCCCTACCCCTCATAACATTTGATGAGGGGTTGGACTTTCTTGGTTTTGAATCAGACCGGTTGCCAACCAAAGCTAGAGAGCCCAGTCTACCCAAAGCTTTGGTTTGCCAATTCCCAAAAAGATAAAAACAATGATTATCATTTCATTCCCCCATACTTTAGCAGACTTTACTATGTCACTATATTTTTTATTCATTAGAATTAAAGTTTTAACATATTTTTTTTCGCAAATCCTTATATCACAGATTAAATAAGCAGTTAATTTAAAAATGCTAAAATAAAATAAATGGTGCAACTGAGTTTTGCAATGTTTTTTTTTTTTTCAATCACTTGGTGGATATCTAATATACTTTTTGTCTATTTTTATTGAAATCTTTTAATTTGGGTAGTGAGTCATAAATGTATGAGTAAAGCTTGATTAGAGTAGTGTTTAGGAATATATTGAACATGGTCCTGTTTACTTCAATAGAAACATTATAAAATCCATTAGAAAACACAAATGGCAATGGGCTGGTCATGTTGCAAGAATGGCAGACTACTGATGGACATTGCAACTCACAACATGGATCCCCAGAGATCACATGTAAAACCAAGGCTGACAGAATACAAGATGGAGGGACGAACTAGACAAGTTCAAAGTATTGGCTCCGCAATGCCCATGATAGAGAGATCTAGCAAATCTTGGGAAAGGTCTATGTCTACCAATGGATGATAAAAAACTGATGATTATGATGCTTTGTTTAGTATGGCTCAAGGCCAAATGGGCAAAAAAAAGGTAGTGTTCCACCAACCTTCCTAGCTGGAAGGGCCTTCCTACCGACCTTGAGAATCAGCATTCAATATTCTAGCTCTTTACTTAGCTTGAGCACTCACCTTTGACACGAGTTGGGAATACATAACTATTCCGGTCACAAGGTCACCAAGTTGTCGCGTTGATCTTCAATTTTTCTAATTTTTTACTCCATACCTACTACTTTCATTTTGCTTGTAAAATCTATCATAACCAAGTTGCCACCTTTTTCCTTGAAAAAAGATGCTAATAGTCAAATATGTGAGCTAAGCTTAGTAACTATAAATGATATTTACATATCTATCATGGAGCATTGGTTTGCAAGCTTGTCTTGTATACCAGTTCATTAGTGTAATGAGTTCAATCCTCAGTAGGTGTACCACTCTTATGACCCTTGGCCCAAGCTAAGCTTAGTGAATATATATAATTTACTTTCCACAAAAAATTTTGTCAAACAAGGGTCCAAGTTGGAGTAGACTTTGTTTTTCCCTCATAACAAAAATAATAAGAACAATCCTCGCCAAATTTAGCAGAGTAAACTCTTTCCTGTTCTTCTATCATATCAAATTAAATTAAACTTATGTATAGAACTGACAAATCCCTCCCATGGTTTGAAATCACAACCATGTGATAGAAAAGGCGGCTCTCTTACCTACTGAGCTGAACAGACAAGTCTCAAATACTTGTATACCTGCAGATTTATTCATTGTATTTACAATACAAAAGTTGCCGTAATCATCATCAGTCGGAATAGGAGCAGGAGTGGACTTCGACTTTGTGGTGTCCAGGCTTGTTTCAATTTCTTGTCACAACTAATTAAGTGGATTGAATCATTAGTTCTTCATTCTTCAATATATTCTTTTACAGTTCATTTACATATATATATATATATATATCTTACTTAGAAATGGTTATAATCTGACAGAATAAATTTAGATGCATTATTTTTATTTGAAACTCTATCTGAATTGACCTCTTGCTATTACACAGTGAATTTGTCAGTCAGCCTTGTCGAAATCTTGTCTTGTTCATCCACAGTCCATATCTACTCTATTGTTTCTCAATGTGGACGATTATATTATCAATAAATGGATATATAACAACAGATATATATATATATATATATATATATCAGTGGTGCATGATATGACAAGGTGTTCCTCTGTGCTGAGTCTACTACTCCAGAGGCATAGTTGAAGTGGGGAGGGAACCTATTTGATAATGCTCTCTGAACCCTCAATGAATTGAAGTTCACCTACAGCATCTCCACTGACAAATCTGAGTAAATATCTGAGGGGGCCCTTCAAGGAACCAATCCTTCCCGGGGCCCCCAAATCCCTCACAAATCTCTATGAAAAAATAAGCAGAATTTTTAAGCTATTCATACATGGTACTGACTACAAATTGCAATTCATATAAATTGTTATCAGGGCCCAGGTCAGATGGGAAATGTAATGCCCCCATTTTAAACTGCATGTTTAGTATTTTTGTAATCAGTGTTAAATACATACAATTTATTATTTATTATGGGTATATACATATATGTGTCTATAATGGGCTCCCTACCCTCAAAAATGCGGACTCAGGCCAAATGGCTCCACTGGACTCTTCCCTGTTCATGCCTGATTGTCATGTATAAATGAATGTATTGAATCTCTAATGTGATAATTAGCAAATCGCAAAATAATTTAATCATATGCATAAATTTGAAAATATAAGTATAAAATATTTTAAAAAGAAATCTTTCAAATGGGAGGGCAGAGAAATAAGTCCCATTATTTCATTCATCCGGCCACATATTTTACTCATTCAATTCAGGTGTACATCACTGAATGCGGTTTTTTATTTTAACAACCTCAGAGTCTGCACATGTAACTCTATCAAAAGAGTGAAGATTTGCTTGAATGCTTGAAAAAAAATCACATCCCCGACCCGCCTTAATATTTGTCTCTAAGTGTGTATTATTAGAATTGAAAACAACCAGATTATATCACAATTCTGCAAGAACATAATTGCTATAAAGAAAATCAGTTCCATTTAATGGAATCTCAATGTTTTATTCATACAACTTCTCAACTTGATTTGTTATTCATTATTAAAACTCTCTTTAAAAATGGCTAAAATCGGCTTGAGTTTCCCAATTTTAGCCAACTTCATAGCTAAAATATTTATTACCCATTTAAAGCCCAAATCAAATAAAAGAACCATATACTAAGACTTCCAACAAATTATTTATAGAATTGTGTAGATTTAATTGGCTATCATAGATTTTAATCAACTAAATTGGAAAAGAGATGTGCTGCTGAAGCATTGCTCACCCTTCAGAGCTTATTTCTATCGCTGTCACTATAACTATCACTTGTCCGCTCCTCTTACACTTTTGGCTTCTAGGCTTGAAGTGTGCAATGAGATTTCCGCTCAACTGGCAACATATTTCATTAGAGGGACAGAGAAATTAGTTTTCCATCGTGAGCCATGATTTTATTATTGAGTAAACTTAGTAATATCAAATAGATATTTATGATGAATTTTTTCGAGGATATGCAGTGCACACATAGCACACACAGAATGTATGCCCTTGATATATATATATATAAATATATATATATATTTAAATGCATTTATTATAATCATTTTATTCAAAATGAATTCTAAATTTTAAAAAAAATTCTGTGTTGTAAAATTGCTTATAACAATAAACTTAATAACAATGAATTCATAACGATGAATGCAAATTTACAACAATGAATGTTAATGTATAACAATGAATGCAAATTGTTCCAATTTTAATATTCTTTGCTTAATGTCATCAGACGTTTATAATTATCTAAAATGACCCTGTCTGAGAGTGATCACTATAAGAGGCTTCCTCTGAAGTAGAAAAAAATATAAAAACTGACAAAGCAAATGAAGCTTCATTTTTCATTACTCATTGTTTCACTAGAGAAATCATATTCCTCCTGAAAATTTACTTCTGGTATAAGCAAATAAAGAAAAAAACGTATAATACCTTGGTAATTATTTTCATTTGTATCAAAAAGTAATCATTGTTTCTCCAAAGATAACTGACTGGGCTTTGATTAAGGTACAACAATTTTTTTTCCTGAGAATTGTCTTCTCCTTCTATGTATTCATGGCAGAAAATCAAACGTATGAAAAAATCATTTTTGGTTAGCCTATTAGTTGAAGAATGATTTTTTGAGGAACAATGACAAAAGTGTAAATAAGACTATTCAATAAGGAGTTCACGTGAAGAATCTTTCTTTGACCCCTCAGTGTTTGTGCATTTCAATCTGAGCAGTTGTCTGAGATGAAGAATGATTAGAGACCAGGTATTTTTAATCAGTAAGTTACAATCTTCACTAATGAGCAGGTATAAAATCTCCAACTAATGAAGAGCCGAGATTATCCGCTGGAATAATGTGATCATTTCGAGGGGGTGGGGAAGGGTGGGGAAAGCTTAATAAAAGGAAGGGATCAACCAAGGGCAATCTTTGATAAATACAGAGAAGGCTGTTCATCATTATAATGTTATCAAAAAGACCCTGTCCCAAAGCGATCACAATAAGTGGTTTCTTCTGTCTCTAATCTTACTTGCTAGCACACAAGACATTTTTTTTTAAGCTGACAATGTTTCAGTTGGTAAAAAAATCTCAAAAGCTCTTATAGTAATGATACAATTAGTTTTAGCTCATAGAAAAATAAAGAATTTAAAAAAAATACTAAAGAAACAAATGATATATAAGAAAACTTCTCTCCCTCTCAAATGAAACCGTATACTGTGATTCAAGTGATGAGGACATTGCTTACTTAATCCATTGGAGCTGAAGAGCGGTTCAAGTTACAAATTCAGCTAAATAGACAATCACCAGTACCTATGTTAGCTGGGTTTAGACTATTGATGTATTCTGACATTCATATGTATTTATGTATCTACGTATCTGGATTTCACCCAGCCCTAACCATTCATAGTAGAAAATTGAAATTTTGCACACACACTCCCCTCAAAGATTTTTTTTTTTTCTAAATTCACGCCCCCACCTCATTAGGTTTTTAGTGGGGATTTCAATTTGCTACGTATGTTTATCTCAAATTGATTCCTCAATTTGTGTCGGGTAGCAATCATGCTTGTTTTTTGAAAATCTAGTCTTTTTAGTGATCATGGCCCCCAAAAATGAGAGAGAGATAACATTCATTGATCATCCCTCTTTTATGCTGCTTAAAGACATTGGGTGGTGGTGATTCATAATTTCCCTTGGAATGCTGGTCGATCAGTTATTTTCTTCGAGTGGTATATTTGTTACCAGTATGGAAAATTGAATCAGTTGAGCGTTTTCAATTTTGTTCTAGGCATCTTACATTCTGTATACAGTCACAGGTCTTTTCAGCCGATAATTTAATGAGATCCAGTGTGTTGTATTCGAGGTTGTATTCCGGTAATTTCATATTAATAAATAAATTTTCACAAAACCATAATTTTACACGTTTTTTCCTTCGCACTCAGAATTTTCACTTCCCCATGGTAGCTTTGTCAGTAAGATAAAGGCATGAACTCACTTCTATCCCCAGGTATAGGTAAATAGTAGAACAGCTGAAACCCTTTAGCCATGTAAGCGATGTACCCCATAGTTTTTGTTGTCAGTGAGGGCAAAAATCTCATGTTGTGCAAATTTTTTTTTCCTATGATAAAATATATGCAGTTTCGAATTTGATATGGGGAATTTTTTTTCAATGAAATTTCAACAGAAATTAAAATATTTTGTGCGCGTATAATTTCCTATGTGTGCTGGTTGCAAAACGTATGGGCACACTTATATGTGCACAGATTAGAGGGAACTATGCCAGTGAGGCAGTACATCTGAGAGACGGTTGCGCTGATGGGGAAAAAAAAAACCTTACTGCTAGGTAATCACTGAAGCTGGTCCCATGCCTGGGTAATGGGGAGGGTTGGATATGGGGCCATCAACTCCAACCCATAAAACCTATTTGCTACTGGAACTGCAGTGGAGTGGTTTCAGCCCCTGTGCTCCACAAGGAGTGTACAGGTACAAATAAATGAGAAGTTTTAAATGGCAGCATCCTTACAAAAACCTACAGAAGTCACAGATCTTGATGTTGGAAAAAAAAATTAATTTGGGGTTAAATAAGATCTACAGGTTATGACTTCCTTTGCTTTTTATTCAAAATATCAAGTGTATATACACAAATGATTTGGATTTGAGCCAAGAAGTAAGCGTTATGCCTCCCAGACAAACTTCCCCAACTGTCAGTTTTAGGTGTATGTAGAATGTGTGACACCAAGTTAAGAACAAAGAGAAATATTGAATAATAGCTAAATGGCTAAATCAAAAAAAGATCTTGATTAAAAAAAACAACTTAATAACGATATATGAATTACTGTCAATCAGTTCATGTTGTATCCCTGTTTGAAAAGGGGCCCTGGTACCTGAGAAAAGTTCTTAAGGGGGCCATTACCAAAAACGGTTGAGAATGGCTAGTACTGACTACCAAAATAGGACCTCTCATCCCCTGATTCTTGTCTCAGTCTCTTTGAGTTTCAGACAATCTTCATGCTCCCTTTTGCCATGTAAATTCTATAAATTTATTGAATTTGATTTATAATTTATCTATCATTTTTCGTTATATCCAACAAAATTGAGTGATTACTAAAATAATGACAAATTTGGAAAAAAAATGTTGATTTTGTTTTGTCAAGTCACCGAAGGGCTAAAACAGGAACTTCCAGGTATTATAAGTAAAACTAGCTTATTACCTGTAAAAAATGATTGGATTATTTACATATGGAAGGGCCTAAGATCAGAGTATGTGTTCTCTGCCTAGGATCAGTATATCTGTGTGCTCAACTCAGGATCAAAGTGTTGCTCCTCAGGCCTCTGCATGAGATCAGTATGTTGTATCTGAGCACTCTGCCTAGGATCAAAGTGTTATTCCCTGGCACACCTGCCTAAAATCAGTGAGGCAAGATCTGTACATTCATTGAAAAACGTAAAGCATACAAAAGAACATATATACATATATGGATACACATTGAGACACGTTGAGTTTTTGATATGTGGATCATTCGTGCCTAAACAAAAGATCTATATACTATTGTTTTTAATAATGATTGTAAAATGGATCGCGGTTATAGCTATAATAGGGAACATTAGAAATGAAAAACGTTTTCGAATGGTTTAGTTTGAAAAGATTAAAAAAGGTAGTTCAGAATCTTTTTTCAAATGCTGAAAGTTAAACAAAATATCATAGAAAAGCATAACTCAATAATTATGATAATGGAATTCATTGTAAATAATTGTTGAATGAAATTCTGATTATTAGAAATGACAATAGTGAGTCACTTTGGTTACTAAATAGTTATAACTGAATCTTTCAAGTTGAGTCCCCCAAAATGGAAACCTGACCAGTTGGAGGTGTGCTCAATCAACGAACACATGTTGAATGTTCCTTAAAGTGAGACCTGTGACAGCAGACAAAGAATTTATAATATATATAAATATGTGCAATACGTATATCTCTGAAAGATGCCGGCAGTAGGAAACAGCAGTAAGTAAAAGAAAGAAAGAAAAAAAAGATGCAAAGAAAGACAGGAAGAAAGACAGAAAGAGGGGAAGAAAGAAAGAAAGACAGAAAGAGGGGAAGAAAGAAAGAAAAAGAAAGATAGAAAAAAGAAAG
>OY735214.1:34086287-34216287 GCA_963457665.1 Thysanoteuthis rhombus
GCTTTAAGTTTATAATGCAGGTGTTGGGGTCCAAAGAAGCTGATCCATGATAACTTTAAGTTGGGTATGTGCTATAATCAAAGACCTTCGATAGATGAAAGATGACAAACATCATCTATTGTATAAAATCTAAGTGAGATTAGTGCAAATAAACAAAGGCATTCTTTAATGATTGTTTCTTTTATTAAATAATACCACCATAATAACTACGATATATTACCAAGTATACCAAATTTCAGTATCTAGAAATAAAATATTTACATTTCTACATTAATGACTTGACCATTTAATCCCATTTGTAGCTGTACTCACAGATGCCCTGAGTCGGAGCTCTTGAAGGGAAAATCTCTAATTAATAAGAAAAGTTTTGTTCATTGCCTACTAAAATGTTTTCGCATAATTGATTTCATTTTTACGGTTTGTTTGCCGGCGTAAGTCAGATATACGTCTTAGTGGGGGTGTGAATGGTAGTTGAGTCACCTCAGTCGACAAAAGAGCTTACCGAGTAGTGAAATAGTGCTTAACCCAAAATATTGTGTTCAAAGGGAAATTCTGTTTTTATTTGAAGTTTTCTGAGTGAATGATGACATAAGTAAAATATTGGGATCTGCAAATCATCATCATCATCATCATCATCACCACCACCACCACCACCACCACCACCACCACCACCACCACCACCATCATCATCATCATCATCATCATCATCATCATCATCGTCAGCCTTATAGTGTCTGTTGCTGGACATACATCTTCCCCAAGATTTGCTAGACCTCTCTATCATGGATGTCATGAAGCCAGTACTTTCTGAACTTGTCTAGCTTGTCATGCCATCTTACTTTCTGTCGGCCACACTTTTGCATATGATCTCCAGGGATCCATATTGTGAGTTGTGATATTCTGAGGTTGACTGACATTCTTGCAAAATGACCGGCCCATCATTATTTGAGTTTTCTGATGGTTTCTATGACATCACAGACTCCTGTTTTTCCTCAAATATACTGTGCTGTCATGATCTCTCCATGTGGGGTAAAACATGATTCTATCATGTACACATTGCATGGTTCTCAGTTTGAGGGTCAGTCTCTTGGTAAGGTTCCATGTTCCAGCTCCGTAGGTGACTATCAGGATGATGCATTGGTTGTATACCCTTCTTTTTAGGACTAGAGGGATTTTCTTCTTCTCGAAAGTTGAGATTACTCTATCAAAAGTGTGATTCTTTGCTTGATTTCTTTGTCTTCTTTTGAGGATTTCATGGAGATTTGTTGTCCTAAGTAGATGTAGTGGGCTACCTTCTTCAGCTATGTATTTTCCATTTTGATTGTTATGTCCTTGTTCCTCTATTGTGAACTGTGCTCTAATGTACTGCGTTATATTGGGAATGTCTGTACTATAGAAAGACAATGGTCATATGTTGTATATTATGTGGAATCAATGATAACCACTGGTAATTCCTGACTAGTATTTTTTTCATCTGGATTTCCGGTTGCTTTCCATTACAACTAAGACTGTCAGCCTCAGGCAGTGAGTAAATAGTGTAGCTCAGAAAATGAAGAATAAGCTCTCGGCAAGATTCAAAATCATACACCTTTTTACTTTGGGAAGCCTACCTATGTACAGCAACAGCTTTACTGGCTGAACTACAAGAACTTTTATGGCTGCCAAATCTGCGTCCGATCGGTACTGTTTACTCACTGCCTTAGATTGGAGATCTGAATAGTTGTGATGAAAAGCGACCAAGATTAAGATGAAAGAAACACGTCAGAAATCAATAATGGCTGAAAATGCTTCATCTAATAAAGAACAAGTACCATAAGTTCATCGATGAATCCGCAATCCATGGTAGTAGTAGTAGGAGGAGGAGGAGGAATAGAAAGAGTAAGATGAATCAACCCGAAGGTCTAGACCAAGTTTCATATCAATACAACAAAGTACGGCTGGGAAAATTGATGTTTGATATTTCTAGTGATGGTAGTAGTAGCAGATGGAAGAGTAGGAGGAGGAAGAGGAGGTGGGAGATGGAGATGAGGACAATTATCCCAAAGGTCTGGACCAAGTTTCATAACAATCCAACATGATACAGCTGAGAAAATTGATATTTAACATTCCGTTACTTATTGGGGTAGTAGTTGCCCGGAGCAGGATGAGGAGGAGGATTCACCCAAAGTTCTGGACTATGTTTCATGTCAATCCAGTGTGATACAGCCAAGGAAATTGATATTCAACATATTAGGAACTGACCAACCAAAAAGCATCTTATAGAGATTTGTTGAACACATCTAATAAAGAAAATATCACTACTGTTATATGTAGTATGCATAAAAACAATAACAAATATGGCACTGAGCGATTGTGGAAATATAAAGGTGGGTTCTAAGAATTAGTTTGAGTTTCCTCCGGAGCTTATTCTTTATCTTCCAATATGCATCCCCCGTCTGATCGCAGGGGGGACGCCAATACCTGATTGATCTGTCAGCACTACTTTCAGGAGTTCCACTACAAAAAATTCCCGCACTCATCTTTCAAGGATGTGAACGTAAACAGCTTCAGATAGAATTCAAACTTCAATTGTTGACTCTATTTTCTATACTGTTAACCGTCATATCATACCAAGCTGCTTATGAAATAGCAATCATCAAAATTTAAGAATCACTTATATAGATTTTTGTGCGTAGTAATATGCATTTACTGTAAAATGACTGAAAATTTTTAAAAAATGATGAAAAGGAATAATGTGAAAAATAACACCTGCTATTTGTTTCACAGTAAGCCATTATAGGGGCAGTACACAACCTCTTCCCCTCTCTCCTACATGCCTGTCTCCTATATCTTCCAACCATCCCAACCTACAACAACTCAGCCTAGCATACCATCATAACCATTTCTTTGATCAGGGAATGCTAAAAAATTTTTCTCATATAAATTAATTGTAATTGACTCTTTGTTTCACACCATTTTCATGGGAATACTCAACTTTTGGATTGAGGAGATGTGTTTATATATATATATATATATATATATATATATATATATATATATATATATATATATATATATATATATATATATATACATACATGTGTTTGTGTGTGTGTTTTGGAATTGTAGTATTTGGTGGATTTTCTTATATCAGCTTATACACAGGCCTGCTTTCCAGTCAAGATCGTTGTGCAGCTCCCACTGGTGTCAATGGTTAGTGTATGAACCCAGACTAAAAGCCAAGATTTCATATGCAAATTTTTAAGGCAGGCAGGTAGGCAGGCAGGCAGGCAGGCCCACCCCACTTAGAAGATTGACACTAAACAATCTTCCTTTGCTTTCCCACTTAATCATGCTTGGTTAATATCTACATATGTATGCACAGAAATATATTCATTCATTTATAAGTATGAGTGTCTGTATGTTAATGTTATGTATTAGTGTATGAATAGAATCATATTTATTCATGAATATGTATGTGTAAGATCACATGAGTGTATGTGTGTGCGCTGAAATATGTGCCTATGTATATATTCGTCCAATTGGTAAGTGTATATGCGTGTGTGTGTGTGTATATGAATCCAATTATGGATGTGTGTGTTATAATGTTTTTGTGTGTATGCCTCAGAATGTCCTCATATTACCAGGGAATTATGGGTCAGTGTTTATGCAAGTGCGTTTGTGTATGTATGCCTCTCTGAATACCTATGATTGAGTGTGCGTTTATGTGTGTGTGTGTGTGTGTGTGTGTGTGTGTGTGTGTATGCATGTGTACATTTATGCACGTATGTATGCATATATGTGTGTATGTGTGTGTGTGTGTATGTGTATGCATGCGCAAGTGTGTGTATGTGTGTGTGTGTGTGTGTGTGTGTAATGGCTGTTATTGTCTCTTCTACTGTCTAATGTACTTCACATTAAGTGAAGACAGCAAAACCTGCTCTTGGCTCTTGTTCCAAAATTTTTCTCTTTTGTCTTTGTTCAATTCAAACACTTATGATGACTATGATTGTACTCCTCTGTATCTATAATAATTATGTGCACAACTATGGATGCCCAAACAGATCATAATGATAGACATTTTATACATGATAGTGTCTAAGACATTTTCATATTATTTATATACCCACTCATATACAAACACTGACATATATTTGCGTATCATGTATACATACACTCATGTAAAAACATTTTACATACTGATAGGCACACAAAGGCCGACAGAATACAAGAAGGAGAGATGAACTAGACAAGTTCGGAAAATACTGGCTCCGCAATGCCCATGATAGAGAAATATGGCGGATCCTGGGGAAGGTCTATGTCCAACGTAGGACATTAAAAGACTGATGGTGATGTATAAATATACATAAATATGTGTTAGTTTTTCTCTATCTATATGTAGTATATATAGAGAGAGATAAATAGATGTAAGCATTAATACCTTATACACATATGCATACGTACATACATATATATATATATCTATATATATATATATACATAACATATAGTGTGTGTGTGTGTGTGTGTGTGTGTGTGTGTGTGTGTGCAGTCACGCTCATGTGTCTATATGCATGTGCTTGAACTTTGGAATATATTTGACAAATTTATGTGTATATATATATGCTCAGATATAATCTCAGATTCAAAATTACCACTTTTCTGTCTCGGTAGACATATAAAATATACCTGTTTACTTATGTATATATACTCATTGAAAAACACATAAATAAGAATCAATAGGCATATGTATAAACAATAAACATATGTATAAAAATTGATGTAGATATTCATTTATACATAAATGAATATATGTGCATAATTATATATATATATATATATATATATATATATATATATATATATATACATGTATATGCTAAAGTATAAATTGGTAATTCAATATCCAAAGTGTGATGGCTTTATTTCATAAAGTGCTCAATACATTCAGTATCAAGTATCAAGTCAAATTAAAGTAGAGCTTTAGATATGGTGACACAAACACATTAATGTTTCTGCCCTATTTGGGCTTCTTCAGGCTAATGATTCGATTCATTCTGATTGCCATTTAGGACATTATTCGGCTGTTCTGTGGGTGAAGAACCTGTGTCTTATTTTATCAACATTTCTTTTTGTCTTCTCTTTTTTCCTTGTCCAGTGGTTGATCTCTATATTTTATCTTCTATAGGGGAAGTGGATTCCTGGCTAGTTGTCATAAATCACTTGGAGTATTCCAGACATTTTTTTTTATTTGTGTGTTGTTAATCTATCAGCTTTTTGGGATGTGTTTTGTTTCAGGAATACATATTCCTACTTTTATCTGCTCCCCCTGTGTTAGAAATCACTTTTATCACCTATGGAAGATAAAATACAAACAGAGATCAACAACTAAACAAGGGGGTTATGTTGAGTAGTTTTTGTAGTATGTACACATGGATGGATGGACAGACTTTTGGTGAATTATAATAAGATAAGATAAAGTCACTTTCGTTTTTGAAACTTGATTAACTTCTTTGATAAATAGATGAAGAATTTTCCTTTCGATATAGTTGTCTTGGACCTTGGAAATTACTTTGAAGTAATTGTGAAATATAACATCTTGCAAATACCTTCCATTTTCAGCTTTGTAGATTAATTTCATGTGGACAAAAAAAAAAGATATGTTCACCAGATTTTTTTTCCTTTGAGTTTATCTTCAAGAAAGAGTTCATGCAAAATAATCCAGATATATTCCTACAACTGACAAATAATATTCATCAAGAAATAGTGCACTGAAGCCAAATATATTATGAGCTGTCATTGAACATTGCTCGAAAGGGTTTGACACTGCAAAGCTGAAAATAGGAAGCATTTAAGGGATGTTATATTCCACAATTAGTTCAAAGTAACTTCCAATGTCCAAAATGAATATATCTAAAGGGAAAATTTCTTCACTTTTTTATCTTATAAGCCATTCATGTTTTAAAATGAAAAAATGATTTTTGCACCATCCTGTATATCAAAAGATTTCATTGAGTTCTCATCTTGGTTGTGATAATTACAATATTTTGGCTGGGAATTCCAAACCAAACCCTTTATTCAATCAATAGGGTAGATTATCTTCTTCACTGTTCAAGCTAGGGAATGATTTGTATTCATTCTTCTTAGTCAATTCATCTTTATGATGCTGCTTACACTTTATCCACTAAACTAGAGATTTATTTTCACTGCTTGACCCTGGGATTGAACTCACAGCCATCAACAGCAGGATAATCAGGTAGTCTAATTTGGGAGCTTAAAATCTTTTCTGTCTGTTTTTCCTTGATCAGAGAAGCATCATAAGGACAAATAAAATATAAAGAACTAACTGATATGAAATATCCCCAAGTATAAATTCACTCCTATTAATTGAATAAAAGGTCTGATTTGATATTCCCAGAAGGTTATCAAATATGACAGATATCTGAAGAAGACTGGATACTACAGCAGTCAAAACATCGTTCATTTTGGTATCAGTCTAGCACCTCTGCCTCGGAAAAACTCACCATTGCTACAAACAATTGGATCATTTGAGAAATAAAGACGAATCATTGCCTCATGTGTCACAAGACACTGGAGCAACTGAGCTTGGTCTCTGTTTACAATCATATTAACCAAATTCCCAAATTAGATTTTTTGTAACAGCATAAAGAGAAACATATCTTTGAAGCCTGTAATTTGAGTATATAGATAATTACAAGGACTCATCAATGATCTCTGCAGAGAATGCCTAGGAAATGCTTTTGTTCTGTAAATTTTACTGAATTAGGAAAGATTGATTCCTTTGAATGCTAACTCACTCTGTCTGGATTATAGCTTCGTGAAGAATATAAAAGACTAGATTTATTGTGAAAAATTAAACTTCATCGATTGAAAAGGTATTTTAAACTACATATTATACATATAGACTGAATTGCAAAAAAAAAAAAGCCAATTTATATTCATTCTCATAATCCAAAGCAGTCAGTCTGTCTGCAGTTTGGTTTAACAATCGCTTGACTGGCTTCATTACACTGCTGGGTCTTCCACCTATTTTATTCAAATGTACAAGTCTCATAGAGAAGAGAACTCATATATTAGATACAAAAGGCTTCTTTCAATGACAGTGTCTGAAAATGAAATTGATGATCAAAAAACATCAATTTTGTTTCCATTTCTACATTATTTCAAATTTCATTAATATGATGTCAATATGGGCATCTTTAATATATGTAGTTTTAATTAAAAACACTGCATTACTGTTATCTTCTATACTTATATTTGTGAAAGTTTGTGTCTATATCTGCCTTCTTCTCCTGAATGGTGCATCGTGACCAGAGCTAATGATTCAAGGAACCCCCTAAAATGTGCAAGATTAGAGGGTGCAAAAAAGTTCCAGGGTGATTTTAAACATTTTTAGGGGGTTTGAGGAGAGGGGGTCTGTTTACTACATGGCTATATTGCTGAACTGGACCCCTAGTTTGTGTTTCCACTGGGAACGGCTGTGATATCATATCAGAATACTTATTCTGTCCGCATTTTTTCTTTGAAAGATTTTTTTGACATTCATATTCTGACAAGGACTATTTTTTTTCTGGTAAGTTATATTTTTACATGTTAATCATTTTTCCAGAAAACTGATTTTTGGTATTGAGGTTATGTTGATTATAAAGAAGGAACTTTTTTCGATTTTGTTATATTTGCAGTTCTTTTTACTCCAGGAATACTGGGATCTATTGGTAGTTGATTTTAATTATTATTAATAAGAATTGATAACTGAATCTTTGATTAGGATCATTAGTCTGTAGAGAATGAATCAATATATTGTTTGCTCACAAATGTCTATTGGTTACCAATAATTGCATTGAACAAATCTTTCTCGTATGAATTTTGCTCATTGTCATTTTGCTCATATTTTTTCTGAATGCCTTCTCCATTCAATTCTATATAATATGTGTGTGTATATATATATATATATATATATGCAATGCTCTTCCATAGTAATAGAGCACTCTGGTGGATGGAGAATTTAACCTATGATAAATATATTGCTTAAATTCAGCCTTACTGACTGTCCAGTTCCATAGCTCAGAGGTAGGATATCGGCCTCTGGGTCTGAAGGTTTCAATCCTGCCTCATGGTACTAGATGGGATAATGAAAAGTCTGAAGAGCTGTGATATAATGAGACAGCTGTCTGTTGATAACACAATAATTAACGCTCCTCTATTCAGGGTTGAGTACTCTTTAAGTGAGGTAACTCGTCCATTGTAAGCTTATGCAATGCTCCTCCATAGGAATAGAGCACTCTGGTGGACTGGGAATTTAATATATATTGCAAGATCTATTCTCCAAGTGAATTAACTGGCTCCCTCAAAACTACATGTGGTCCAGCTACTCTGGTTACCCTCAGCAGTCAGTTGCATGTGTAGAGGTTTGATAAAATAATGGGGATACCATTTTGATTACAAATTTTCATCTGATTTTTTTCATAGAGTTTGGGAGTTAGCGATCCTTTTGCGTTGATAGAAACTTCAAAATGCCAAGGAATTGATTCATACAGCTTTTGGACAATATCTAAAGAACTTTGAGCCATTCCTTGAGCTCCAGCTCCTTCATTAACATTCCAACTCAAGCAATTTTTCATTTCCCCCTCTCATTGAAAGTGTGCACACACATATACAAACAGACATCCAAACTTGTATATATATATATATATATATATATATACTAATACTTCCTGTGAGGAAACATACTACTAACAACTGATGGATTAACAACCCATTGATAAAGAGAGCATCCCCTGTTGATTTATAACAACTATACAGTTAACTATTTCCCCAATGTAAAATAAAACAAGCAGTGACCAATCACTAAACAAGGAACAAAAAAATATATATATGTATATATAAATAGAATAAGAGGAAGGTTTTCCATCCAGAAAAATAGAACCCCCCCCCCAAAAAAAACGTCCCAAATAGGATCCAAATAAATCAAATCATTCACCGAAAGGAGCCCCAAAAGGGCAGAAACATAAATGTGCTTGTGTAGCAAATTCGATTCATAGCAAAGAAAACTTTCGTGTTATGTATTCTTGAAAAATTATGAGATTGTAAGGGATGTTTTGGATTAATAAAAATCTTATATTGGCAATTGGAAAATTATTTTTAAATTGTTTTTCTGCTTGTTTTCCTGCAAGTCAAGAAGAAAAAGTAAAATACATATTTGAAAAGTATTTGAACTGAAATGATTAATGACAATTATCAATTGTAATTAAAAGAGAAAGTTTAGGCAGGTTTATTGGTTAGAGGCATTATATAACTAGTCGTGTTAGTCCCTCAAAAGAAACCATCATGCAACCAATGTCTTTTGGCAGCATGCTATGTTCGGGGTCATAGAAAAATTGGTAAAAACGGTAATCAACGCATAAGTCACTTTCGTAGCCTTTCTTTCGGCAGTGATCACTGAAAAAGTCTGAACTTTCAAAAAACAAGCATGAATGCTTTTACTAACTAGGGGACAAATTTCGCATATGTTCATGTTGGAAATTGAACGCAACACTAAAAAACCTATTTAGGTTTGGGAATTTTCAAAAAACAAATAGAAACTTTTTTCTAGATATGATAAAGAGAAATTCATGGCTAGCCTCAATGTAACATCATTCTACACTAACATTCTAGTTAAGACATGCATACACCGACTCAATAACTACCTCAGAAAATCCCAAAACAAACTGGACTTACCCCAGACAAAATCATCAAAACATGCACTCTCGTCACAAACCAATGTTTTTTAGCTCTGACAAGAAATTCTACCAACAAAAATTAGCTTTCCAAAGGGGTCCATTATAAGCGGAATATTAGCTCGTCTTTCACAAATATCATGCCAAATACAGCGTCTGATAAGAACATTCTCAAATTGACATTTTCTTATGGACTCTTCTCACTTACACCCAAGCAAAGTCTTCCCTCTTCTTTTCCTACTGAACAACAAGAAAAAAAAAACACTATATTCACTGTTTTCCTCATGTCATTTCTTCACTCAGACATGTGAACAATGACATGTTGCAACAGTTTTCTGCATTGCATTGTGCTTTTGAAAAAGCTGGTAGAACCACTGAAATGCATCAAGCCTGTGCTTGTGATAATGAAAGATTTTGGGATGAAAACTTGATGGTTTATCTCACCTCCATAAACTCATAATAATGAGTTATAGCTGAAATTTTCAGCCCACTACCTCCATCGTTGCGGCTTGTATGCATGATACATACATAACCAGTCAGCCATTCAGACTCACTTGAAAACTGAAGAAACCTATGTTGACAGTTTTGGTTGGCAGTTTCTAACATAGATATTTTTTGTGGATTTCATTGACTTGAGATTGTTTTGCTTGACCAAAGGAGAAATTGTGCCAATAAGAATGTGCCAAAAATTGATCTCGATCACCCTACTTTACAGAACCCGCTTTAAGACTTTAAATTTACAATGGAAATGGATATAAGGATTATTGATTGTCTTTTGAAAGTTCATTTTTTTCTAATTAATGAGGGTAATTTAAATTTTGAATTAATTATTGTTCAAAATTGAGTCTAATCTCTAAAGTTTTAATTAAGGCTATCAATTAATATTGGCTCGTGATGAAGGTTTGAAAGGTTCATCTGAATTATGATTAGTAGCACAAATTGATAGAATTTACAAGTGTTAATGATTCTCAGTTTAAAATGTTTTATCTATTTAAGTTATTCAGATAAAAAGAATATAATTATCTCAAATATATAAGTGAGGTGTGTCTGATTGTGTGTCATGCTATAAAACCCCCTCAAACATAGGCGCAGCCAAACCAAATTTGCTATGCTCACTCAAGCAACCCAAGGACAGTTTTAAAATAAAGAGTTTTGAGAAAAATGACGAAGTGGAACCTTACTTTTATTCCATACATACATATTCTCATTTTATATTTAGATATAATTCTTTAAGGGGTCTAAAGTGGAGGGAGACCTTGCCTCCCTGTAAAGGGTTAATAGTAAACAGGAAGCATTCTCATAGACTTGATGGGGTCAAAAGTGAAGGAAGACTTTGAGGGGTTATAAGTGTTGGGAAACTTTTCTGTCTTTAAAAATGGGAGATTTTCCCCTCCCTCTAAGAGGTCAATAGTTTTGTGAGACTTCTCCACCTTGAGGTTACAAAAAGTTGATGGAGACTTTTTCCCAAGCTTTAGGAGGGTCAAAAATGAAGTCAGAGATGAAGCTATGGTGAAATGCCACTGTAGAGGGGCATAAGCTTTATGAATAGTAGTTCATCTACTGCATTCCTATTTACATTATGCAATCTATCACTAAATGTTGGAGTGGCCTGTTGAGGAACCAAACCTTCTGGGTCCTCAAATCTCTTGCTACACCCTTGAGTGAAGGGGACTTTTTGTGTGTCTCAAAGATCTAGTATTATTAAATATCTTACCCAGCATAGACGGGCATTCACTTAGTATATATATATATATATATATATATATATATATATATATATATATATAGAGAGAGAGAGAGAGAGAGAGAGAGATAAATAGATTGATTTGTTCGTGTGTGTGTGTATGCCTGTGTGTATGTGAGCGTGCGTGTGCATGTTAGAGTATATATCGTTCAACTTCTAACTATATTAAAAAATTTTGTTCATCTATAAATCTATTTGCTGTATATATATATATATATATATATATATATATATATATATATATATATATATATATATATATATATATGCATGTGTGTGTGCTATTTATTTAATCTCCAACTAGAGCAAAATGTGACCCAAGGTCGGGGTTTTACGTGGAGAAAATAGGAGACACCCTGGAAAAATACCTCCAGCCGACGCGACTTTGGTTTGCTGAGCAACCAAAGCAACCGCCGCCACGAAAGCGTCAGGACGAGCCAGACCTGTTCCGTTAAGTGCAATGGAACAGTGATGCCTCGGGGTGCCGGATTCCCCGCAGCTGTGCCGAGTAATAGAAAGGGAACCGAAAGGCTCCCAACGTGCGTAGCAATGCACAGCCTCAGTATAACCTCACTGGTTGACGCACTGCACCGGCGCACTTGGTTTTTGACACACACCATCTCCGGTCCATTCGTCAGTCCCTCTCTAACACTCATACCGCCTCAACTTGCTCAGAGGATATCAACAGGTTGGCAGCAGGTAAGTCAAGCTAAAGAGCGAGTACCAAGAAAAAGCATGAATTTGCATTGAAAATCGAACTTCTTCAAAAAGAAAGAAAAACTATTTGGTGGTTCGATTTTAAAAAATAACTGACTTACCCACAGAAAAATTCATGTAGTCATGACGAGCGTTTATTCTTTGTATGTTAGGCCAACACATACTTATAGACTGACAAATGGACGGGTAGACATTGGCTGAATTATAGTAAGATGAAAATTTAAAAAAAAAAAACAGACAAATAATCTCCCCCCCCCCCAATCATAAATTAGCCTGGTAAACAAAAGGTAATATCCATTGTATAATCTGACAGATGGATTAAAAAGAATTAGGAGCACCCTACCCAAAATCTTCGACCTGTACATACTGTTAATCATTCTCGGGGAAATATCTTTCTTCTATTTTTGTTTTTGTACATTTTTCCCGTTTTCCCCCATCAACCTTGGTTGGTGCATGGCAGATGGAGATGGCAAAGCTTTTGATATGATTAAAGAAATAATGTTTTTTCTAGACATGAAACCATTTTATTGCAATGTTGAGACAAAAAATTCTCTCTTGTCCTCAACCTCTGAACTAATAAGAAATCTTCATTAAGGCCGGGAAAGAAAAGAATGAAACACTACAGTGTGTATTAGACAAATAATGTTTGTCCCCTTTAACATATCGTGTGATATTGGTAGCATGTATTTGGGCCAGCAAAGCACAATTGAAAATAATTTTTCTTTTGTAGATGGAGCGGCCCCTTTATTTTTTGATAGAATTATTCACGAAATTAAATAAGTATCAGCTTTGGCTGCAAAACCTTAAATCTAGCCCCTACATAGAAAACGTCACTCTCTCCGTCTACTCCGTATAAAACCTCTGAAGGCATGAGGTTACTCGCACATTTGCCCCAGCTCTCTCAGCCGGCTACTAGCTCTTTCTCTCTCTTCCTTTTCTGCTCTCGGTATTATTTCGCCGGCCTCCCGGCCAATCCAAACTTGACAGTTCTTCCACCGTGACCAATCACTGTTTTAAACATTCCCCATTTTATTTCACAAATGTCGAGGTATCTCTCGTACGCTCAGCAACTCGATCTTCCTCTTCTCCAGCTCAAAATGCGTACCCACCTCGTCTCTCGTGTAAGAAATAGCCATGCCTATACTACACAACAGTCACAATTTTCTCTCTTCTCATTCACCTTACTTCAGGATTATGTACTCGTGGAAGACAACGATTTTTGTCTTCACGTGATTGGTTCTTCCTGTCGCCTGCCAATGTCGCTGGAAATGTTGACGGAGGAAAGGGAGACGATAGTCGCCATGACAGAATGGGGAATATGCATGCCAAGTATGAGTATGGACGCGTAGATTAAAGTACGAATGAGTGAAATGAAGACGCACGAGTATTGCGACAAAAAATAGAGCGTACATTTAATGGATCATTCAAATGGATCTTTGATAGAAGGGGCAGTGTGAATTTGTAGCTAAGTTAGGTTTCGTAGCTAAAGCAAGAACTTATCTATTTTCGTAATTAATTTTAATTAAAAATAAAGGGGTCGCTGTATAGATAGAGAAATTTTATAAATCAAAAGGTCCAAACAATGCCATAAATTGACCATGAGAAAAAAATTAATTGTATCCATCGAATAAATAGAATTAAATTGGAGACAAACCAGCTTAATGTCCTGGATTAGCTCTTCTATCTTTCTACAGAATGTGAAAGAAACGTACTTCATTATACCTTTAACATAGAAAGTATTGAATACGAACAAGAAAATGCTGCTCGGTATGGTGTTTCAAATTTTGAAAAAAATTTCACAATGCAGTGAATAAATCATTTGAATAGTGCCGTAATTTTTAGATAGCATGAATCAATTGGTATTAGGATCATTTTTGTGCTTTTCTATTGGACTTGAATTCAGTTTGTCATCAACAAAGCAAAAAGTGGCTGCTAGCATTTAACATTTCAGAATCACTTCTGTGTGGATAAGACCAAAAATATATTTTTTTATTTCCAGAACTGCACCTAGATGTCCAAGTGAAGAAGAGCAATATTGTTTATGTCAACCTGATCTTTAAAATATGAGGCTGTAACAAGACGACCTCTGTCATAACAAAATGGCTGAACAGACCGACTTTTGACGAGACGGAAATGATGCTAAATTTTTGTAAATGAAAATTATTCATCAACAATTATTATGCAATATCTTCCGGATCTTACATATCGAATATTAGGTTATTACATCTCGTTTCGTGCACAGAAAGATGAAGGATGATATCGATTACGTACAATACATTCAAATTTCATATTCAAAGCAGAGTCAAAATCATTGGAAAAAAGTGAATATAATAAATGTATATTCTTTATTCAAGATAACAACAAAGGATAGTTTATGTGGATTATCGAGTTCCGTTAATGTTCATAGCAATTAGTATGAATGTAGGAAGGTAATTAAGTCTTAGGTTGTATTAGATTGCGTGTGCGCTTTTAGTCACTGGTACAGGTACTCAGTTGTGTGTGTAAGCAACCGTGTGCATGTGTTGAAACATCAGAAAGGATTGAGTGATGGAAAACGTTACTTACAGTTTATTGATAAGTGTATAATTAAATGTGTGTTATGCAGACGTATGCAAACATATGTATGCTTTCTTGCTTGCTTGCCGTTAAAGTGAAAAAAGTCCTTGCACGAATAGATGGTTGCATGAATTCTACATTTGTGAAGTGAGAAAGATGACGCTACCCGAAGGTAAGAAAAATCACAACAAATAGATGAATTTGGTCTGTCATTACCTACATTTGGAAAAAGTAGGCTCCCAGACCCTTGCAAAATGTTGGTTTGTGATTGGTCGAATGTTTCCGATATTTCATTTCCTAAATATTTTCTTTTACGATTTTGGAGGGAAATCCATCGAGCCTATTTTTGCTAGATATTTGTCCTCTGATTTGAGTCGTTCTTACAATGTAATCAACAAAAATTTCATCAAATACAACCTGTTTAAAGCAATGAACCATTTTGGCAATGGCCTCTTAATGATAATATGTAATCTCAATAAAATTCTAGAGGTTTCATCAACATCATCATCATCATCATCATCATTCTTTTAACGTCCGTCGTTGGACATAGACCTTCCCCAGGATCCGCCACACTTCCCTATCATGGGCGTTACGGAGCCAGTACTTTCTGAACTTGTCTAGCTCGTCTCTCCATCTAATATTCTGCCAGCCTCGGTTGCGCATGTGATCTCAGGGGATCCATGTCGTGAGTCGTGATGTCAATCTTGCAACATGGCTAGCCCGCCGCCATTTGAGATTTTTAATGGATTCTGTGATGTCCCTGACTCTTGTCTTTTCTCGGATGTACTGTGCTGTCTTGTGGTCTCTCCATGTGAGGCCCAGCATAATTCTTTCATGTGCACGTTTGCATGGTTCCCAATTTGCGGATCTGTCTCTTAGTTAGGTTCCATTTTTCAGCTCCATAGGTGACTATTGGGAGGATGCATTGAGGTTTAGTGGTCACAAATTCAGAAGAAGCACAAACTATGGCTTTCCTAAATGGAGAAAAAAAACAAAAAAACAAATAGTCCCAAGCACTTTTCTGATAGCCTACTCTTAATGCTGGCCTCCTTCAGTTTTGTGAGTTTGAGGACTTGAAACATTCAAATAGAATTAATTTATTCAAGATGCAAGACGTGTGATCTTATCTAACAGGATTATTGTGATAATTTAATTCGCTACAATTTAAAGTGATTGCTTGTTTGGTGTCACTCAGCTATAATTGCTACTAACTAGCTAGTAATATTTCCCTCTTTAGTGTGACAGCATTGCAAAGCATAACTTGAGAAAATTGAATTTATTATTTGAGCGAAACGAAGATCAACTTATTGAACCCATTTGACAAGGGGTTTGCACCATTTGTAGTTTCTTACAACGAAGTCCTTTATGAATTGTCGAATTGAGCAGAAATTTTGCATTGAAGACTTTGGGACCGAGGCACAACTTTTGTATACATTGAACTATAAAAAGCACCCCTTATATCATCATCATCGGTTTTTTACGTCCATCGTTGGATATAGACCTTCCCAGGATTCACCGAACTTCTCTATCGTGGGCGTCGCATTTTCTGAACTTGTCTAGTTAGTCCCTCCATCTAGTACTCTGCCGGCCTCAGTTGCACATGTAGTCTCTGGGGATCCATGTTGTGAGTCATTATTTCCATCAGTTGTCTGTCATTCTTGCAACATGGCCAGCCCATTGCCATTTGAGTTTTCTAATGGATTCTACGATCTCTTTTAATGGATTCTATAATGTATATTGTGCCGTCTTGTGGTCTCTCCGTGTGAGGTTGGGCATAATTCTTTCGTGTGTATGCTGCATGGTTTTCAGTTCTTCAGGTTTGTCTCTTGGTTAGATTCTGTGTTTCAGCTCCATGAGTGACTATCGGGAGGAATCATTGGTTATATACCTCTCTTTTTGGAAAAGTAGGATCTTTTTGTTTTTGAAAGTTGAGCTTGTTCTGCCTAAGGCTTGCCAACCAAGAGTGATTTCTGGTTTGATTTCTTCTTTTTTTGGAGGATCTCACGGAGATTCGTTGTCCTAGGTAGATATAATAGTCTACACTGTCCAGTTTGGCTTCTTCGATTTTGATCTTCGTGTTCATATTTCCAACGTGATTGTTGCACATGACTTCCGTTTTACTGAAATTCATGTGTAGACCGACTTCCTTACTTTCTTCATTTAGTTCATCTAGCATAAGTTGAATGTCGTGTAGGTTTTCTGTGAAAAGGACGATGTGCTCTGCTAATCAGAGGTTGCTCAGATATTAGCCGTCTATTTTGATTTCTTAATTTTCCCTGCCTAGGTTTCGGAAGATCATCTCGAGGCAGGCAGTGAAGACTTTGGGTGAGCTGGTATCACCTTGTGTATCACCTTTTTGGAGCCAGAAGGGCCCCAAGTCTTTATGCAACCTGATGAAGGAGATGCTGTGATTGTATATGTGTTGCTGCACTTTGACGTATACGGAGTCTACCCCTTGTAGGGTGATGGCCTTCATTGATTAGCAGTAATTAAAAAACTTCTTACAGGTGCTAGAAATCAGATTCACGCAAATCAGATGACTCTTCCTCTTTGATAAAAATGAAACTATAACTCTATAATAAAGTGTTTGGCTAATTTTGTTAATTGTGTTGTGACGCACTCTGGACCGGTGCAATGCCGTGCCCGATGGTGGCTCTCTGAGACCCGGTATTTCTAAGCATAAGAGGCCAGGGACTCGTCCTATATGGCCTTAAAAATTTACTCGGTCTGGCCTCGAGGGAACAGTATGCCCCGGGGTAGTACGGTCCCATCGCACAAAAAGGGTGGGTCAGGCTTGTCCTGACGTCTTTGCGACATTAGTTGATGGGACTGGAGCATTTTTTGCTGCTATCCCGTAACTGGAAACCCCACATGAAAAAATGGTCTTGTGTCACACCTTGCTCTCGTGAGGAAGCGAGAAAATACGGTGATGGAGGAAGCGTGGGTGGAGAAGAGAAATTCTACTCTAAGAGACCGTTTGGTAAGAGGATCCACACCGTTTGCGGTTTTTTCTTCCAAACAAATGTCCTTTGTACATGTCATTCAATAAGAAATGCCCTTACGTTGGCTATGGATTCAGTTGTTCCTGCACATATCACATTACTACTTACTCGGATCCTGTTTGCTATAAGTGAAGTAGACTTGAAGATGACGAGCACTAGAGGTGACGTCACTCATCTGCCATCTATTTCACACTTATATCGGGGTAGAAATAAAGTTATACCATTCCCAGGGGTATGATTGTGGAATGATTACGAATTGTCCAAGACTAAGTTTGAACGCTTTTCGCAGATTCCATTGTCAGTGCTGTTACCCACCTCCTGCGCTCAAGGCCACCTCACCCCTAAATACAGTTGAAAAAGAAAAAGAAAAAGAAAAGGGATGCAGACGACGTAACAATTACTATCCCCTTCCACATTGTTGGGGTCTTCCATTCTTATCTGATCAACCTGGTGTTGTTCTTGTGGGGTGCCTGCGAGTGGGATAGGGTGTGTAGTTTGGGTTCTTTTAACTTTTCCCCCATCCTAATCCATCGTGAAAAGGGAATGGAAATGAAATAGTTAAACAAGGTGGAATTTTACGGACTGTATATCAATTCATTTTGGGGGGTTTTAGCAGGTAAAATATAAATGATTCTAAAACAGATTAGGGAGAATCGGATAGAGTTAACTCATGTACCAACTTGCAGATGAATGAATCAATGGATTAATGGATTAACGAAGATCGTTTGGGGACTGATATCCATTGCAGTAGGAACTTGGACAGCGGGTGGGGTTTCTGTGCAGAATATCCCTTCAGCTTGATCGATGGATTTTTAAGGGCTCACCCAGGGCCAACACCAACCTTTGAACGAAGGGTTAGCTTTCTAATGTCTACCAAGGTGGTATGGATAGGATCTTATCTATTTGTGTTTTTTTTTTGTTTTTTTTTTTATAAGAGAAAAATAAAAAAATGTTTTTCAAAGCGGTAGAAAACTGGGTTCAGTTGTAGCTGGCAATAAAATGTACGAACAAATACTACACCTTTTTCACCCCACATACCCCTCCTGCTTATCTGTTTAGTCTTTTATAAGACACTTGTTCAGCTGGGGCTGGGTGATAGCTGGCTTTGATTCGATGTATTCAAATTGTACTGGCTGTCTACTTTTTTCAAAGAATTACAGATGGCCTCCTCTATGTCTGAAGAAATAGAAGTCCTTATTTTTTCTTTCCATATTTTCAAACAAGGAACATACAGATTGCTTGTGAAATAATACGTTTGGGAAATTAGTAATAATACTTGCAAAACCATTTGCAAAGAATACTATTTCAAAAATTGGTGAAAAGTGAAAATTTTTCGTAGCAATTCTTATCGCACGTAGAAGACTAAGTTCAATTGTAGCTGGCAATATATATGTGTGTGTGTGTTCGTATGTTCGTGTGTGTATATGCATATATATATATATATATATATATATATATATATATATATATATATATATATATATATACACACACATATATATATATACATATACATATATATACATATATATACATATATATATATATATATATATACATATATATACATATATATATATATATATATGTACATATATATATATATATACATATATATATATACATATATATATATATATGTATATATATGTATATATATGTATATGTATATATATATATATATGTGTGTGTATATATATATATATATATATATATATATGTGTGTGTATATATATATATATATATATATATATATATATATATATATATATATATACATATATATAGATTGTGTCATGTATGTTTTGATGTTTTACATATTTGAGAATTTCACTGCTCAGAAACACACTGGGTACTTTACAAGTCATTTATAACCAATTTTTTTCATGCGCAATCGAGGCTGGCAATATGTTAGATGGAGAGACGAGCTAGACAGGTTCAGGAAGTACTGGCTCTGTGACGCCCATGATAGAGAAGTGTGGCAAATCCTGGGGAAGGTCTATGTCCAACGACGGACGCTAAAAGACTGATGATGATGATGATATACAGTACCAAATTTTCATACATTAATTTCTATAAGACAGAGTTTGTAACAATTAAAATGTTTTTCTACAACAATTCATATCTTTTATTTTGATACATATTTCATGCATCAATGGAGAAGCGGGTGGCCTAAATGAGCTCAAATACCGGCTGAGACATTTGGACTAATGCCCTAGGGAAGCGCATGAATCTGTCTTTTCTTTCCAGCTATGAGTGAAACAGTCTACAATATGGGCAATTCTAATGAAAAAACCAGGAAAGTTCATTTTCATGTCCAGCATTGTTAGAGGATTGCAATGGACAGAGTACGGAATGTGTTTCTGAAATGTACGTTAGAAGGGTCTGTGGTGATATTTTGATACACCCAGCAAAATGGAATCGGCCCGCAGGGTTCAAACTCTGGCTGGGACAGTTTGTGTTCACTTCATACTAATGCTTCTGGGAAAAGCATAAATCTATCTCTTCTCTCTCCAGCTCTGGATAAGTAGCAGGGCAAAATAAGCTATTTAGCCATAATTGGCGACCAGTCTAGGAGACAAACAACTCTGAATTCAACCAAGGATATCCAACCCCTTATCCAGCATCATGAGAGAAGGGAACATGTTCCAGAAATGTAGGAGTATCAGGGCTCTGGTGAAGCTATGACAGGCCCAGCAAGCCAGGAAGTCATTTATAATGAATTGCTCAAATAGAGTAAAGGAATATAAAAATGGATGGAATAAAAAATAGCCACAATCTCTATCTCTCCAGGACATTGACTGCAAGTGGAAAATTTTTTAAAAAGATTCTTAAAAAGTTTTATCCTCGCATGTGAGTGAAGGGAAGTAAAGCTGGGGGTATCAATATAGGCGCATTCATTTCTTTAAGAATATGGTGTCCATTGGAAGTTGATGAGCAGCTTACATGCAGATCTCACAATTACAAAAATATTCATGTAATTAGAACACAAAACAAATGTTGTACGAAAAAAAAAACCCAGGATCCTCCATTTTGTAGAAAAGAAAATACAGTTAAAATCATTAAAAGTGAATTTTGTTTATGACCCTAATGGCGGCTGTAGCCAGAATAATAATTTGAAATGTGTTTGATTTTTTGAGAAATATGAACTTGCGAGCCGTTTCAAAAATGCCCCCACAGATATTTGAATGGAAAGAATGGAATATATTTTATTTCACCAAACAATTACAAATTAATTACAACATTTTTGATTAATGCAAAAATTGGTTAGAAGGGTACAAATTAGGCTCAATTTCAATATGTGTTGAAAAAACTCTGAAAATGATCTTTATTGTAATAATATTTGTGTCTAATGAGAAGGAAAATCATAAAAATTTTGACTTGTTTTGTTTACATTCACAAATTTGGGAAGCATGAAAATTTTCATAGAAAGTTTAGCCGATATAAATAATTATAAGAACAAGGTCCCCAAACCCCAGTTGAAATTTGAATATATTCTGTATACTTTCATTATTTGGAAGATTTTTAAAACTTAACTTCTTTCGTTTCGTGTCTTTATAAAACTGTTAACTGTTGTTAAAATTGATTATGAATGTACAACAGGGCAAAAATATTTGAGGCTAATTCACATCTGCAATTCCCAACATGATTTGGGGAAAGGGGTAAAATTCAGATTAGGGGATAAAGATGAAGATCATTCTAAAATTTTTTTGTGCTCCCTTTATCAGAATCTTGACCAATTCTTCTTGTTTTTTGATTGCAAAATTATTTTAACTAATGATAGCTGAACTGAACAGGAATCAGTCATTTTTACGTACTTTGAAAATCTTTTCTTGCGCTTTAAATGTTGGAACAAATTGTTCAAGTTTTAGTTTCAAACAAATATGATTAAGTTTTTGTATGAACAAGTAATTTACAACCTCATGAAATACTGGTGAAAGGATGACCCCAATACCTCTAGCTTTAATACAATCAATTAGAGAGTTGTATCAATTGCTACAAAGGGGAGATCATAAAATATTCTGATAACAAGCTGAATGATACTTGCGGTACGCAGTTGTTCAACTTCATTCCCAGATGTAATGCACTGCTATTACTATTCATATGTCCTAATATTCAAAAGAAGCATTTCAACCATTGCAGTTCTAAGGCTCAACTGCGAATGACAAAAATTTCCGTCATGTTATGGTTGGCCTGACAACATGTTTGTTTTAAGTTCTCCAGAGAGGAATGGTGAGATGGAGAAGATAAAAGACCAGATACCCTGCTTGTCAAGCTCATGACTTGGTAAAAGGAATGTAATGGATAATGTTTGTTCCTTTCTCTTTGGATAGGTAAGGGAAACATTTGTACAATGTAGTTGTTCAGGTGAATATGTATGTATCATGCTATCTCATATTGTATTGTGTATATGCTTCATTTTATTCTATAATGGTCAACTTATGCCCCGATCATCCATACCACTAGAATGTAACCAAAACACATGTCGACACATAGCTGTATATACTGAATTTGAAAAATGACTGTAATGTTTTGTATTGCAAAAACATTATGTTTTGATTGTACTTTGTTTCATCCAGACTATTTCCTCATCTTTGTTTTTTTTTCAAAAGATCAAATTAATTTGGCTGCAGTACTCTTCGGCCTTCTTTGAGTGTCTCATGTGTTTTGAAATGTCAAGCTTTCAACATTCAAAATATTATGTATAAAGTTACACTAATGCATAGCTTGCATTATGTAACATTTCAAATTTAAGCTAAAAAATGTATTTTTTTCTAGTTTGAAGAATTATCTATTTTGATATAAAATGTAGTATTGGAGAATGTTGGTGATGAAATATCATTTGCAACCCCATGTCTATGTAAAAAACAAATGAAAAATGGTTGTAGAATCATTTAGTCTTGAGCTATGATAGTGGAAATCTACAGGAATGTTTTATAAACTTTAATATTTAGTATATATTTGCTGTGCATTGAGTTTTCCTGGTTGCTCACTTATCATTATCCTCGTGGTTCAGACAGCCACTTGTATTGTTTTATGCATCCGTGGACAAGCATTGATTAAATATAAATACAATGTACTAAGGTATAATTTTGAGTCGAGATTGGTAAGATATAGCAGAGTATCATTTAAAGCTGATATAGCTATACTTTACTCTTTTGAGAGGAGATGATTAAGCTGTAATCTCTTGCTGATAAGGCTGTATAATTCTTAAAATAAGCAATATTGTCACGGGGTACACATTTTTTGCTTAGGTTTGTAAATTACAACACAGAACTATTTTGCATCAGAGATATGATATAGCAGTTTATATTTTAAATGGTTACCCTAAGCACTTTATAAAATCATTGTAAGCATTCCAGGAATGTGTGTATAGGAAGTGATACCTATGGTGTAGGTATGAATAAGCATTTTAATTTGCTGTGCATTGGATTTTCCTGGTTCCCCACCGAGTTCTACTTATTGAATTATATTACATTAATATAAATATTGAACGTATTAGGTTGCAGCTATTGACAATAAATCTATTCATCTAGTTTGTTCTTTAGAAATGTTGCTTAAATATCAGTATATTTGTAGTTTGTATCAGCATATCTAACATTGGTGTATCATTTGTGGCCATCAATAAAAAAAAGCAAGTGAAATGGTTATAGAACAATATAGTCTCCTGAAAATCTACTGCAAAGTGTTATAAACTTTAATATATTTATCTATCTATCTGTCTATCTATCTGTATAATAATATAATAATAATAATAATAATATATATATATATATATATTATTATATATATATATATATATATATATATATATGTATATATACATATATATTTATATATGTATATACACATATATATTTATATATATATATACACATATATATTTATATATATATATATACAAATATATTATTATTATTATTTTAATTATTATCATTATTATTATTATTATTATTATTATTATTATTATTATTATTATTATTGTTATTATTATCATCATCATTAATAAGAAAGGGATATATGATCCAACAGAAAGATTATAGATTGTGTTGTATTATATTGAAACTCTTATGATTTTTCCATTATTACATGATGAATGTATCATTTGGCAATGTAAATCGAATAAAAAAATCTTTAAAATGGGGCTGCTGCAGGAATCAGACCTGTCACCGGTAGGGTCGCCAATTCAAAGTAGCATTGCTCTTATCATTGAGCAAAACAGTTGTCGGTAATGCAAAGGCCCGAATAACTGTTTTAGCTCGAAATTCTTTTTTGTTTATTTATGGTCCATAGCTGCCCTATTTGTTTCTTCCAACACGACAATCATTTTATTTAAAAACAATTTGCTGATCGTCATTTTTATGAATACATTCTAAGCTATTTCAATGTTCTAAATTTTTTTTCGATGACAATTATAATTTTTTTGTGATTCTATAAATGTAATTTCATTCTAAACATTCAAAAATTCTAACTTGCTTTTTTCATTTGAAAATCATAACATTCTTTTGAGAATATACAAATACAATTTATTGTATACTTTTCTAACTCTATCTTCTAATTTCTTTTAGAAAATAATATTTTGTGATTCTATTAATGTAATTTCATTCTAAACTATTCCAATTCTAACTATTGAACAAAGCTGGTTCCTGCAAGATATTTAGAAAATACCTTGTATAATGAAATCTTAATAAGAGAGGCTTAAGATTTTTAATCCATGTGACAATAAAAAAGAAAATTGTGTTTCTCTCTTCGAGATTTCATATTTAGAGAAGATTTCCTCTTTAAGAAAAGAAGTTTTGTGCAAGTTTCAATGTAAATCATATTAAATGGTCATGAGATATAATTAATTTCTAAATTCAAGAAGAAGAAGATCCCATTAGTTCTGAAAAGAAGTGTCTATAATCTATGCCTCCTCCTATTAGTCACCTACAGAGCTGAAACATTGAACTAAACTAAAAGATTAACCCTCAAACTGAGAATCATGTGATGTGCACTGGAGAGAATAATGATCAACACAATATGGATAAATGACAAGACAGTACAGTATATTAGAGAAAAAACAGGAGTCAGGGATATCATAGAATCCATTAGAAAACTCAATGGCAATGGGCTGGCTATATAGCAAGAATGTCAGACAACTGCTGGACATCACTGCCCACAATCCACATTCCCAGAAATTATACTCCACAGTTATAAACGCGGAGTGGCCTAACAGTTAACAGCATGGAAAATAGCATTGACCGACTGATTTCAAATGCTAGTTAAAGCAGTTTCCACTCATCTTACACTTATACCTTTTGGAAAAGAATAAATCTCTCTTCTCTTTCCAGCTATGGATAAATAGTAGGATAAATTGGTCTTTACTGCCTTAGTTGGCAACTAGTTGGGGAAACTGATATCTTTGAATTCAAACCAGGAAAGTTCAACCTTTGTCTAGCATCATGAGAGCAGAAAATGTGTTCCTGAAATGTATGGGTAATAGGGCTCCGCTGAAGTTTTGTTGGGCCTAGCAAGCCTCAAGTGGTTTGTAATAAATTGCTCAAGTAAAATAAGGGAGAATAAAAATGGATGGATGGAATAATGTCACTGCCATTTCTATCTTCCCACAACACTTTGAGTCCAAGTGGAAGATTCAAAAACATTTTATAAATAAAATAAAAAATGCATTGGTATACTGCCTGTCTCCTCATGACTTCAGTACAAAAAGTGATGTTGATAATTGCATTATACAAAGATCAAATCTTTGAGAACACCTGGTCCAATCCTGAAGCTAAAATTTCTTTACTGAATCAGCTAGAGTCAAGAGCTTGGCAATCATTTTATAAAAGTTCAATTACACAACTGATAGAGGGAAGAAAAAAAAAGGAAATAAAATCTTTTTTACTACCTGAACATCAGAAAATATGTCTCAATTCTTGATGAGATATATTTCATTATTGAAAGAGATATACAATGAAAAATGATCCACTTTCTTCAAAAAGCTGAAGTCATCTAGACAGCTGTTATTTGAGCTGAAAAAGTTTCACCAAGTCCTGATAGAGTTTTATACAATAATGTAACGACTTGGAGCAACAAAATAAATCTGGTAAGGACAAAATCGTCAACATAACACATAATGAGTCAAAGTGCTGTTGATTCCAATAATATTAACTACAGGTCTGGTTAGTCATTCAATAGAAACTGTCACATGACAAACATCTTTTGACGGTAAGTTTTGTTGGGGGTGATCAATTGAAAAAATTTGAAAAAGCGATGATCACTGAAAAAGTTACTTCACTCACCTTTTGTTGGGCAATGATCTCCCCCCAAAAGTCTGAATTTTTAGAAAACAAGTGTGAATGATGCGGTACATAAAGTAAGGGATAAATTTAGCACATTGCAAATTGAATCTCCACTAAAAAAAAAAACCTATTTAGCAGGATAGAGGAATACAAAAAAAAAAAAAAATTTCCGTAGACATAATGAGGTGTATTTGCTTGAATTTTCAACCCTCTAGCTCCATTGGTGTGGCCTATCCATACATACGTATGTACATGCCATTAGGACCTGATTAAAAACTGAAGAAACCAATGTTGATTATTTTGGTTGATGGTTTCTAACATATAGTGTCGGTTGGAATTTTGAAAAATAATAATTTTGTAAAGATTTAAGCTTAGATGGTCATATAACCAAGTAACAAATTTCAACATTTATGTCCCTATTCCAAGCCTTTCCTTTATCAATAAATCTTTTTTTTTCTTTCTAAATCATACAGCATTTAATAGATAATAAATGATTCTTTATCTGATCTTTTGTTAATAATATATTAGGTTGATACAAGTTTCCTAGCATTTTGTTTTTGGAAAAATTCTTTTATTCATATTAATTCACAGAATTATTAATCAATCATCAGTATTTTTTTTTTTGCCTTACATGAACTCACACCATATTCCAATTAAATAGTGTTTCATAAAAAAATAATTCCGGTTTTGATTCAATGAATCCTTCAGGGGAATCTTCAGATATCTTGAACTTGTTGGAACCACTGTTTAAACATGGAACGTTGCATGGAGTTAAATAGTTTGAAGATAACAAGTCCAGAGAATAGACCACATGTGGAAGAACTTCTCATCCCAGCTCCAAGATCATTTGCTATCTGAGGACAAATATTGTCATGCAGCATTCAAATGAGCTAATTGCTCACTATAGCATCGTGCAGTAACAGTTTGTCTATATTACAGCAATTTTAGATAAAATTCCCAAAAAGGGTTAACCCTGCTGTGCTATTTACCCCTAGCTGGGGTAATAAGTAGATTCATGCCTTTCCCACGTGTGAAGGGAACTTAAACAGCCCCTGCTGCTGAAACTCAGTCCGCCTATTCTGTTTTCTGTGCAAGTAATTGTTGAGTCACTCTGCATCTCCACACAAGTAATACATAAACACAAATTAAAATCCAAGTTAATTCAGTGAATTTTATATGAAAAGACGAATTCACCTGCTCTCTAAAGCTGTGGATATAATTACTCTGTAAAAAGACTTTAATAATAGCAAAATCAGGATGTCGAGAGGTTCATGCAAGAGCATTTATCACCTGCTGATTTTTTTACCATTCTGGTGGTTGGAAGTCCCATTTGTTCTGCTGTCATCATTGTAGCCTTCCAGTAAGTCTCTTATATTAGGTCTGTAGATTTGTGCACTTGTCAAATATGATTAATAAACAGTTTCAAATTCCATCCTCTTAGCACTGTTAAAAATGAATAATGGCATGTGTATATAACTTTGTGTATCTTTGTCTGGTTGCTGTCTCTGCTATTGGTTATGAAGCCATTTCTGTTTCACTAAACAGAGAAATCCACTAGATTACAATAGGATGTTTTTTTTAATATTTTTGTATGTAGTCACGTGGCATTATCTATGCTAGATGCTCTCTGTATGGTTTTGAAAAAAAAAGCCTTAAAAGAAAAAGAATAAGACGGGATGCTGCAGGGTCAAACTCAGCTCCAACTTCTGTTTCATCTGAAGACGATTACGGCAACTTTTGTATTGTATATGTAACAAATAAAAAATTATGAAAATATATATTTTTTGTATAAATGTATTCAATCATTAAATTGAAAAAAGACTGTGCATATCTGTGTGATAAATTTTTGTAAATATCTAAGACTTGTCAATTTAGCTCAATCAGAAAGACAGCCTTCTGGCAATCAGTTGGTCGTTTATTTAAATTACTGCAAGGGAATGTGGATTTTACGTATCAGATTACAACCCTGATTTTGGTGAAGATTGTTTTTTGTTGCCCTTGTTTTGGCTTGAAAACAAAGTCAACCCCAGACTTTATACTGAGGTTTGATAAAGTACGTAGATTAGATATCAAATAAAAGTTTCAATAATGTAAATGAAAAATATCACCGTAGATTTTAGCGGATATTAACAAATACCAAAATCTGATGATTACATATTTGAGTAAGACTTAAAATATACATAGGATAGTCTGATTCTGTAGGTAATGCCTGCATTCAGTCTGGGCAATTCCCACTATCCTGATTTTCATGGCATTTCTATAGTAAAATCCTTAGTAATATATTTACAATGAATATGTAATAAATCCATTATGTCTGTAATGTCTGCATTCATTCTTGACCACCAACAATTTCTTGCTTTCTGGTTTCCAATCTGTACAAGTACTAAAAACTAGTTTTAGACTAAAGATCGCAAAATTAAGTGTTGGTGTAGCAGTAAAGTCAGTGGTCAGTGATAAGTAAAGCTAAAATCTTGCTTATGTAGACTAGATTCAAATGTAGTCAGTGTTATTAAACAATCATGTTTCATTTTTTCCTACAACCAGAAATTATTGTTTTACTCTGTATGCTGTCATTAGAATGAATAAAAGTTTTGAATGATAAACCCTATCAATGATATCCCTGGATACTTGAACAGATACTACTTAAGCATCTATAATTTTTATCTGAAAGCTAAGTTTAAGTCAGTTCCTAATTAAAAGGTTAAATAAGTTGGGTCTTTTTTTTCATGCATCAGGCATCTGTGATTACAGCTCTTAGAGCAATGGGGAGGTGCATCTGAAGGAGCAGGTGTTCTGAAACCAGACATTATATTTCGGGGGCAATGAGGAAATGTGTTATAGCCGTAGCTTTTCAGCTCAGATCTCAGTAGTACTGAAAACATGGAATTTATGCTTTCTCCTTTGATTTTTCGTCTTCTTCATATTCTTTAAGATTATATAGATTCAGAAAAGATTTAACCGAGAACATAATAATTGAAAAATAAGTCATACACAAGAAGCGGAAATGATAATTTAGGGGGATATACAGCCACTAAGGCCAATGGAGAATGCAGAATCCTTTTTGAGGGAATACGAAAGAACGGGATGTGAGTTCAAGTTCCGCCAACAGTTGTAGCAAAATGCTGTCCACTTGCATTTTACATGCACCACAGGCCCATGTATGTGTGCGATAGCATGAGAAAATGTGTGTATGTGTGTTTGTGTGTGTGGGGGGGCATGATGACAGATATTTGATTTTTGACCTCATGGCCCCATGCTGTGTGTGTGTGTGTGTGTGTGTGTGTGCTTGTGTACATACATAGAGACTAATGCTAATATTCTGTGGAATGTGGGGAGGGCTGTGGTTACCAAATTAATGGGATTTGGGTAACCGGCTTTTTATTGGGCAAAGGTGAGTTTCCTCATGACACAGAGTCATTTAAGATGAATTCAACAGACAGGCATTAGGGTTGGGTCATTTTGAAATAATTAAAGGACAGACTCCCCAGTTTAAGACAGTTCCTGAAACTTCCCCAAAGACAGGGAGGCGGACCCATCCAACTTTCTCTGTCCCTAGCGGTCAGCAAATGGAAAAACCTCATCCCACTCCTTTTACCTAAATGGGCATGGCTTGACCTGATAAATATTGGGTCACTCAGCCAGTCAGGAGAATTCTTTCAGGATTGCCCTGATAGATGGGACCTTTGTTCTCATCCCTGATGTTCATATTTCACTCCTGCATTTCTCATACTGCGTCAAGGAAAACAATTTTCGTATTGCTGTCTTACACCACAGCATCAATGTGATAATCAGGTGATCTTCAAGTTCGTCTAATGTGAGAAGAAGAAAAGCAAAGAAAAAATGATCGCTTATAATTTTTCTCAAAAACTGTGTTTGTTGTTAATTGACTTCATGAAAATCCCACAACCCGGTCCTTTATTTTCAATCCAAAGAATATATGTATAATACAACACAGCTTATTCTTTATCATTTATTGACAGTCTATGCATTTTACTTGCTTCCCTGGACTGACGATAGGAGTCAATTGCAATAAAAAGCAACTAGAAAATTTAAGATGAAAGAAACATCTAATAAAAAATAAATCAGGATCATACTACTACTACTACTACTACTACTACTACTACTACTACAACAATTGGTGTATGTGAAAACATGTTGGGAAAAGGATGAAGGACGTGTTTAAGGGTAGCATTTGATCTTTTGCCACCCATAAGAGATCAAGTAGTTCAGTTGGTTGAGCCCCACCATACGCAGGAAGCTCCTAGAGGTGAAAGTTACCTGATTTTCATTACCAATCTGCATTGTTTATTCATTGCCTTAGACTGAGTGTGTTGCTATAAAAAGCAACTGAAAAATTTAAGATGAAAGAAAATGAGAGTCAAAATTCAATCCTTTTGGAGGAAGAACTTTTCATTCCAAGTTCTCAAGCCTTCAAATACCAAACCCTCTGCTTTTTCTCCCTCTTCTGTTTCACCTGTACCCCCCTGGCATTCACCATCTATAAGATAGGCATTTTGAAAAAAAAATGTTCAATACACTGGTATTATGACTAGGGGACTGTTTATAAGAGCTTGAAATGGACAGCTATAAAGCTTGAATGAATTGCAGTGAGTTATAGTTCCAAAAAATACTTTTAAATCATGCATCTGATTGGTCAGAAAATACTAATGCATGTCAAAACTGAAAAATTGAGAGATGATAACCCTAGCCTGTCATAAATTTACTTCTTAATGCTCAAATGCAAAACTCAGCAGTAATGTCACAGTCTCTATCAAAGCTTGATTTGACAAAAATATTCAGACCTATAAAGGATCTTTCTTCATTTCATTGACAGACCAGCAACACGTCTGTTTGGATGAGAACCATATGAACGCATTTGGCCAACATAAGGTCTATCTAGAAAGCATCTAGCCATTTTGAGTATTTTGAGTACTATTTGCGTGGCATTGATATAACTAAGTACACCTTAATTTGTATGACAAGAGTGGAATAAATTGGGATCAGAGTCACATCCTCCCCTATTTGGAAGCACAGTAGTGAATGAAAGAGGAGCCTTCGGGTTGCCTCAGACAGTATAAATCCACAATTCTTCTACACTATCATGATATTAGATTTATTGATAAAAAGATGTTCTAACTGATATAGGGAAGAGAAATTACCTCACTGCCCCGGCAGTAGCAGCAAAAAGCTGTTACACCCATTGAGCCCGCCATTGTATTGAAAATTGTTTTTGAATGACAGGCAGATTTAGCAAGCATCACTGTCTGTTAGTTTTATTGATTCAAAATGAATAAAAAAAACAAAGTTGGAATTGTGATTTTTATTGGTTTTTCTCCCGAGATGAAGTGTTTTATTACTGACAGCATATAACCCACCATATTTCAACAGGGAATATTGAGAAAAAAAAAACATTTTCCCGAATTCTTCTCTCTTATCACCTAGTTTTTTTCAGCTACTCTCCGAGTTCTGGTCAGTGTAGGGCTGGTTGACAAAGGTAACCTTTACCTTTTGAGCCATTTTTTAGGGAAAAAGCAGAGGTCATATTTGCCATCAAATATATAATTTTTAACTAGTTTCTTCATCTTTTTATTGTGACCTTATTAGCTGATCTAATTTTTGATTATAAACTAAACTGAAAATGGAATTGGAATAAAAGAGTAGTTTCCAGAAAGGCTCCAACTTGTATTCTATACCTTGGGAGCTTGTATAACATAAACATTGCATTAAGTATTTCATGGTAATTTTATCATTTCATCAAAAAAAGAAAGTGTTTTATTTTATGGCTACTGCACATAACCACATAAATATAATGCATACATTTGTATTTGTATTTCATTTTTTAGTCTGAATTGTTTTTTTCAAAGGTTTTTCATGTTTTTTATGTGCTATGTAATTCTCATATTTCATCTTGAAGTTAGTTACTTTTTATGTCCTTAGTAGATTTGGATCATACTGTGCTAGTGCATTTCAATTGTTTATAATTCTTCGAAAGAAAAAAAATTTTTCTTGTGTCATGGTGTACATATGGTTATTACAAAAAAATGTTTTTTCTCAGCTTAACTCAGTAGATTATTTGTTATGATTTTTTTGATCTGAATGGATGAAGGATTAATAATTGGTTGTGATTAGCAAACTAATTTTGCTGACCATTACTTCTTCAATGAGTTTGTTGCTCACTGGATGCCCTACAAGTGTTTCCGTGCACCATACAAAGCTAAGCCTAGCAAATATCATCATAACCAGTGACAAGATAGTGACACAATGACCCAGACTAGATTCCTTTGACCAAGATAATTCATAGCTTCAGTAATTATTAATTGTATGATTTATGCTTATTAATTGACTGGATGTCTGATGAACAGAGATTATGTAAAGACAATTCAGAGAATAGATGCAGTTCAGCACTGTGGGTCAGCGGAACGAAACAAAAGAATTACTAATTGAATGATATTTTCCTTGAAATTTTGTAAATTATAATTGATTACATTCATCCAATTAAGGCTGAATGAATTAGTGTACGACTGAAAAACTCAACAAATGAAGCAAAGAAAGTCACTCAATAGAAACAGCACACTGCGTCAGGGGTGATCAATGAAAAAAAATTGGAGAAAGGGATGATCAATGAATGAATTACTTGTCTCAATCGTTGTTCGGCCTTCATCACTAAAAAACAAGAATGAACACTGCTGGACATAAACTAAAGGACAAATTTAGTGTACACTTACATTGTAAATTGAAAGTTCCTTATAAAAATCTATTTGGAGCTGAAATGCCCCAACAAAAAAACAAAACAAAATGTTTTTTCTGGACATTTTAAGGAGTAAATTTTCAGCCCTCTACCTCCCTTGCTGAGGTCTGTGTAAGAGATAAATTCATACATGTGCTAGCCAGCCAGACTAGCTTTTTCTGGATATAAGGGGTTGATGTTTGAATTTTCAGCCTTCTACCTTCTTTGGTGAAGTCTGTATTCAAGATACATACATATACTAGCCAGTCAGACTAGCTTCAAAACTGGAGAAACCTATGTTGTTAGTTTGGTTGACAGTTATGGTTGACGATTTCAAACAGTTACATACTCATTGGTGATGGGCAACTTCTGGGTGACAGAAAGACTTCTTGGTGATACATCTTCCAAGAAAAGAAAGAGTGAATGGATCATTTGAAATAGAAGATTTTCATATAGACGGAGAAAAACAATGGTGAAAAATATAAACTTCTCTAACACAATAGCTTTTTCGTTGTAATTGAATTTTACTAATGCCTATACTTTTATTACCAGGGGTAAGATGCTTGATATCACACGGCTTGCCTGTGGAGAAGCAGATAAAACTGTAAACCACATAATCAATGAATGCAGAAAGATGGCCCAGAAGCAGTACAAAAACATGCATGACAGAGTAGTGACAGTCATACACTAGGAACTGTACAAATAAATTATGTAAACAATTGGTATCAGCCCAAACCAAAGATAACTCTTTAAAGAAGAAATCACAAAATACTCTGGGATTTTGACATCCAGACCAACCATCCATTCAAAGCAAGAAGATAGGATCTGATGGATCTCAATGAGGAAAAAAATGACCTGCTAGATCATAGATATGGAGTTCCATAGAACCACAGAGTGAATGCAAAGAAGTGTCAGGAGTCAAAAGAATATCAGGACCTTCCCTTGACAGCAGAGAAAGGTGTGAAATATGAAAGTTACAATCATGCCCATGATTGTCGGCACACTTAAAATCATGAGAAAAAATACTAGTCAAAATGAGATGACTAAGAAATTGGAAGAAGGGTTGAGTCTTTTAGAACATAGCATTGCTTGGGTATGCAAGAATACTGAGAAAAGTGCACGAGATTTGTGGAGACTTTCTGTCACTCAGTTTTCAGCAATGACCACCAGGCATCTGCAGTGAAAATGATAATGTTTTAACTTGAAATGGAAAAGAACTGGAAACCTTCAGGTACAAACATTCAGGATCTTCCATCAAGACATTGAAATAAAGTTCAGAATCTGAGGACGAGATGACACTCTCCAGAAGATAGCACTACTAAAGTTGGCTAGAATACTAAAAAGAGGCCAGGAATATTGAGGAGATTTGCTGCCGTTTGATCTTATGAGTTTTGCATTGAACATTTTGGAAAAATAGTCTGTTGTGATAAGCTATCTCGGTATATTCTAATCTGATATATTCGATGAACTTCAAACCCTTTGAGTGTTTGTTTGATGCTCTAACCATAGAGCCACTCGTGGGAATATCGATTTGAAGATGATTGTGTAGAGGACTGCTTGGTAATTGAAAAGTTATGAACTTAAAGCCAGTCAGAAAGGATCAACGAGGATTGGAGCAACAGGGAAGATTAACAAATGAACAATGCTGCGGCCGATATGGAAAGAAAGCTTTCAACTCAGAGTGCTTTTTTAAACATCTCTTTCTCTTTCTTCTCTGTTTTGCTTTATTTAGTCATTTATTGAACTTTATTTTGTCATTTTCCGAGTGTGCTTCCATTCTATTCAATCTCTTTGTCTCATTCTGGTAAAAAAATGATGCTGTTCTTAAAGTTTATTCTTTCCTTATTATTCGCTTGGTCAATCCCAGTGATACACTTACTTGATTATATATATTTATATATATACATATATATATATATATATATATATATATATATATATATATGTGTGTGTGTGTGTGTGTGTGTGTATATATATATATATATATATATATATATATGTATATGTATATATATATGTATATTTCCAGCTCTACTCTAGAACAACTCAACTCAATGAGCAAAATGTTGTATGTATCGAGCACTCTATGAAATAAATCTATTACATTTCAGGAGTGGCTTTATATTATTGATATATTATCATATTATGTTATACTGCTAGCCTGATTTGTACCACATATACTGTGTGTATATATATATATATATATATATATATATATATATATATTGGATTTCATAGATATCAATAAGTAAAAAAGGACCTGCTAGATCAGAGATATGTAGTTCTACTGGACCACAAAGTGCTTGGATACCATGTTAGTATAACTGTTTTGTTTCTAAAATCCCCCAAATAGTTGCATGATAAATAACTGATGAGCCCAACTACAGACAATTCATGCATTGTACCATATTAAAAAGTATATGTGAAACAATGAAAAAAATCCTGAAGGAAATTCCATAAATTGCATTAACAGATATTGGGAAAAAGTTTTTGAAAAAGTTTTAAATGTTTGGTGTTTAAAGCTGTAAAGCTTTATAGACTATATATATATGTATACATATACACATTTATATATGATGAAATAGATTTTTTTGAGTGTTTTGGGGGTCTATATTGGAGGTGTATCTAGTTCTCCATTCTAAAAACATTGACAGCCCCTGTCCTAAATAGGGATCTAAAATAAATCAAATCATTTGCCTGAAGAAGCCCAAACAGGGTAGGAACATAAACATGTTTGTGTAGTGAATCCTTTATTTCATTATATTTCAAGCTCTACTCTAAATCAACTTAATGTTTAATGTTGAATGTATTGAGCACTTTATGAAATAAACCAATCACACATTTGATATTATATTGAACTCCTGAAATGTATTTCATATATATATATATTTACATATTGCAAATATACCCATATATAACCAGGTAATTCCCAATCTTCGTTAAAAATAGGTTTTAACTATTACTTTTCTATACTTGGGTATACGTTTATGTATGCACTTTTATATGTCACAAATGTTTGAATTATATATACAGCATTTTTCATAAGTAACTGAACAAACACATTTTGCTTCTGATTGCTTGGTTTTGCGAGTTTAGAAAAGGAACATTATGTACGGTGAGCAGATTTTTTTTATGTAATAACAAGGAATGCATTTAGTCATGTTTTGTAGGTCTGAATGCTAAATTTCAGGAAAATGTCTGAAACTTGATGAGAATTGATTTTATTGTGAGAAATCTTTGTTTCATTTGCAATAAGTCTTATTGGAGAAAATTCTAACAGAAGAATAATTTGTTTCCAATGTTTAGAACCAAAGATTGGCTGTAGAATCACCTCCGGTGACTCTGCATAACCTCCAAGGTTAGCCTGTGCGAGAAGTCAATTTATTTTGATTCTCCATCCCAAATATAAGTTCAATAGGTCTTGCAGTTTTAGCATGAAAGAACCATTGACAAGCAAACAAAGGTTTATATATAAATATATATATACACACATATATATATATATATATATATATATATACATATATATATACATATATATATACATATATATATACATATATATATATATGTATATACATATATATATATATGTATATATATATATATATATATATATATATATATATATAATGAATATAGATAGATGACTACTCATAATCACAATCTATGTTTACAGATAGATAAACAAACTTATAATGAAAAAAGTATGAGAATACCTTCAAGATATTTACAGGTTGCTTTTTATTCCTTCTATAATATAAAGTGTTATGCCCTGTCTCCCTGTCTCCTATTACACAAATATCATATGGTTAGATGTCATTTCTTCAACATGGCAGAGTCATTGTATCTTTGCAAAGGTCAAATGAAAACATGAATCCTGAACAAAACAGAATTAAATCTATCTGCAAAACTATCTTTGATCACTAACCTTTACTCTGCCAAAGGAAAAGATTTCATAATTTGTGAATTCATATTCGTGTAGATGTTATCATTGTCAACCTTTTGGAAAATGAAGCACTGTCATATTGATGTACTGGAGGTAACACGTATTTAAAATACTCATTCATCTAACACATATATTGAACTCCTATATTTACACAAGTAAATTAAATTCCCTGTTTATTATATTCCATCTATTTTTCTTTCTTTTCTATGTATGTGATTATCTTACTGGAAACCATCACCAGAACAGTCAACATTCTTCAGTTTTTAGGGTGGTCTTTCTGGCTGTCTAACTATGTATGTATGTATATATTATGTATATAGGTTGCACAAATGGAGCTAGTTATTATGTACGGAAAAATGCTTTTTTGCTTTTTGAGAATTCCTCTCCAAAATAGGGTTTTGGTGAGGGGTTCAATGAGGAATATAAGTTTATGCTGAATTCATCCCTTATTTTGTGTCCTGTGCTTGTTTTCTGAAATTCAAGACTTAAAATCATAGCCAAGAGGATATAGGTTTTCTGTCCAACTATATATCTACATATCTATATATATATATATATATATATAATTATTGTGTCATCCACAGACAGCTGTTTCGTTGTATTACAACTCTTCAGTGTGGCTATAGACAATCCATCATCCCATCCAGTACTACGAGGCAGGATCAAAACCTTAGCTTCAGACCTGGAGGCTGGCATCCTCCCTCTACTCCATGGAACTGGACGGTCAGTGAGGTTGAATTTAAGTGATATATTTATTTATCATATATCTTCCTCATCCACCAGAGTGCTCCATTCCATGTTGGAAGAGTATATATATGTATATATATATATATATATATATATATACTAATAGAACCATAATATCAAAGTATGAAACATATTTTTAAAAAAACAAGAAAATTACAGATATTGGGAAATAAGTGACTGAAGTGACACAAAATGATTTTGAAAGTAAATTTTTTACTGTGTTTAAAACTGCAAAGCTTTCAAGAATATACATATATATATGTGTGTGTTTGTGTGTGTGTGTGTGTGTGTGCGTAAAAAGGAATCGATACATGTGATCCAACAGAATGATTGAAAATTGCATCATATTATCTAGAAACTTATTTGAAATGATCTTCCGTCATTACGAGGTTCATGTATCATTCACCCTAGATGATATAAATAGAATAAACAATTGAAGAAAATGGTGCTGTTGCAGGAATTTCAGGAATTTTAAATAAGTTTCTATATAATAAAATGCAATTTATAATCATACACATATACATGCTAAAACTACAAGACTAGACAAGTTCCAAAAGTATTGGCTCCACAAACGCCCGAGATAGAGAGGTCTGGTGAATTTGGGGGAAAGTCTATGTCTAACAACGACGGCTGCTGCTGCTGATGATGATGATGATAAAAACCTTGCAAAGGGTAAAAAGAACCAACTTATTCACTGATCATTCTTTTTCTGAATTTCCTTAATTGATCACCCCAAACATGGCATGCCGCCAAAAGACCTAGGTTATAGGATGGTTTCTGTTGAATGACATGCCAGACCTGTGTATTTTATTCTCTTTCTGTTCCTTCTTTATCTATGTGCTTATATCATTCTTTTCCTCCTCTATTTACACATGAACAACCATAGAATGGTTTATGATGAAAAGAAACTGAAATCAAGATTAAGAGAATATCAGTAAAAAATCATCAATAATTTTCACAGTTGTGTTTTAGCATTAAAGTCATAAGTAAGATTTTGAGTTTTCTAATTGCTTCCCTCTGATTTTACCACTTCTTTTTACCAATCCTTCAATTTGCTCTTGTCATTTTCCACATTAATTAACTAAATATTCTGGTGGTAGGGAGAACTGTATTAATTAAACTGGTTTTAGTTAGTACCAATACTCATTCTGTACATGGTGCATTGCAAATCAGATAAAAGATTGTCGGTAGACAGGAATTTATTCAAACTTTGAATTGTCTCTATTCTGTCTCTATAGACAATGGAACGTCCTCATTAAGACCTACTGAACTGATGTGACCAATGAAGGCAGATTTTATCACTGCAAAAACTACAGACATAAATCTGGTGCTAATATTTATAATTCCCTTACAGGAAATCTAATGAAACCTACTTGGGATATTTCATCACTTCCTGCTGTCCCTTATAAAAGATGTATGGATGTTTCAGTTTTGACAGACTCACTTCTATCTCCTTGTCTTTGTGCTCTTGCATTGATTTGACAACTTTTGGATGTGTAGGATCGCAAGAACTGAGATAGCACTTACTAGCTTATAGTTATTTCATGCCAAACTGGTCATATATCCCATTTGTTTTCACTACTTTTTACTGTAATCATTTTCTGCATCAACAAACGAAATATTTCTGGTGGCAGGGAGAACTGTATTAATTAAACTAGTTTTAGTAAGTTCCAATTCTCATTCTGTGCATGGTGCATTGCGAATCAGTTAAAAGATTGTCGGTAGACAGGAATTCATTCAAACTTTGAATTGTTTCCGTTCTGGCTCTATAGACAATGGAACGTCCTCAATAGGGCGTATGTTTGGGTGAAGCGTATGGAGATCCTAGGATGACCAGTTGCCAGACTCCCCCTCCCAGTCTTGCTGCTGTGGTTCAGAGGAAAGCAAAGGATGATACGTCTGGCATAAGCCTTGCTGCAGCAGCGGCCCAGAGAGACATGAAATTCGGTGTCAAACCACTTTAAAGGAGCTCCACTCTCTGATTTTGATTTAGAGTTGTCCTTCTCCTAGACTGGTTGCCTTCCCAACACTAGAGACCTCTGTCTGCCAGAGCTAGGAAACAACATACTGATAGAACTTCATAGACAGAATTTTTATAAATACTGTATTTTCTGATGTTGAAGATGATATTTTCTTCCCAAAATAAGTCTCAAATATTTACCCTGCATCCTAAAGGCAGAAGGTAACTTTTTTCATAGGCCTACCCTAATTACAGAAGAAGGTGATTAATGCTAGGCAGCAATCTGAATTCATGTATATGGCCTCTGAATGAAGTGTATGAATTATGCTGAGTACAAAATAGTAGATAAACAAAAATATCAAAAATGATTTTTAAAAACTAATACTCACAACAATTAATTCCTGTCTCGGTATACTACATTAGACAATCAAATGGATTAGTCATTATTTATGTGCTATATGTCAGTGTTACTGGTATTTTCACTCTCCTCAAACTGCTTTAAGGGAACATTAGGACTGGCATCTGTCAGGAGAAGGAAACTCCAATCAAACCTGCAGCTTCAGGGACTTGCTCTTCTTCATGCCACATCGGAGGACTATAGGACGCAAACAGTTGGTTTTAAGGGTTGGGTTGGTCCCTGCAGTTGTTACACTTCACCTAAAACTTCATCACACAGACTGGAGGGCTATTCTGCAATACAGGCTCTGTTGTCTAAGGTTTTATAGTTATGGAAGACCCTCCTAAAAATCTTGGTTCATGAAGCCAAGCCATTCATTCATTCATTCATTTAGTGACCAAAGGAATAAAATTGCAATTTGTTAAAAGGGTTTAGTGGTTAATCTTGTAATAACAAGGCTATCATAATCAAATACTCAACCACCGTCTGGTTTGTTTGTGTTTTGTTCTGTTATAAAATGTGTTACATTCAAACAGCAAGATCGGGCAATGCTGACGATTGGTCTCCACAGTTTCAAACATAGAACTTGATATTAAAGGAATATCATAACATCACAAAACAAAAAATGCAATTTGTGAAAAAGGTTTCAACTTGGAAGGTTACAGGAAACATGGCCACTTTTTTGCACAATACCGTAATACAGTTTTGATGTTTTCAGTTGTGTAAACATGAAATGTGTTGCATTGAACTAACAGCGTCACCATACAACATTCAGACTGGCCATATTTTCCTGGAGAGAAAAGCTATTAGCTGTTAAAAGCTATTAGACAATGTTTCCCAATCTATACCTGTTCAGCTGTTAGCTGTACACGCCTGATTGGGATTAAAAACATGTAGGGTAGTGATTTTCAAATTTGGCAAGGTGGGCTTCCTCCTCATGGAGAGCTTAATTTTATTCTTTTTTTTCTTCCTAATCAAAATTGGTGTGTGTCCTTGTTACTGTAGTGTATTTGAGGCTGGGGAAACAGGGATTGGGAGTTTATCTTTCTATCAATAATCATTCAGATAAGACCACATTGTGGGCCCCATTCACAGTTTTTAAAGAGGCAAGAAAAATACAGTCTTATTCTTTGTTTGACATTATAATATAAAAAGTGCACTGAGCTACTAGAGAGACGTGGATAAGAGAGAAAGTGGAGATGTCTCAGAAATGAAAGATATATGAAATAACCTACAAAACTGACTAGACCAATGAAGGCGGATTTTATTACTGCAAAAACAAGAGACATAAATCTGGTGCTAATATTTATAATTCTCTTACTGGAAATCTGATGAAACCTACTTGGGATATTTCATCACTTCCTGCTGTTCCTTATAAAAGATGTATGGATGTTCCAGTTTTGACAGACAGATTCACTTCTGTCTCCTTGTCTCTGTGCTCTAGCATTTAATTCAGCAACTCTTAGATGTGTAGGATTGCGAGAACAGAGATAACACTTGCTAGCTTATAGAGATTTTATTCCAAACTGTTCATATATCCCATTTGTTTTCACTACTTTTTATTTTTTATCTTGAATTTTTTGTTGTTTTTATCACAACTCCAACTCAGGCAGTCATTCTATGGCTATGAATTAATAGCGCGATGGGAATATAGAGTAAGCCTTTGGTGAGAATCAAACTCTCACTCCTCATATTAAAATAATGGGTTACAATACTTCATCCTTCATCTAATAATAAGAAGCTTTGGATACAGGATTTTGTCATGCAAAAGTCTTAGAACAATAATTTGGAGAAGATTCATTTTGATTATAATTCCAAGATTTGCTTGATTGAGCTCATTCTTTGTATGGGATTTGTTGTTACAACAGCATTTCAGCTGTTCCATTGTACAGCCTTCTTCAGTTATCCTATCCCTAAGAAATGAGAGAAATATAATTTTCTATTCAAAAAAACGATCTTTTCTTGAAGAAAAGGTTTCTTTCTCTCTTCACTGAAGAAGGTTGTAGAATGGAATGGCCAAAACATAGTTACATCAAAAGCAACACAAAGAATGAGTCACGTAGTTCGTATTGTTGAATGACTGAACCCTTATTTCCCGACACACTCTAATGGCAGACCTCTTTTTGCGCCAAAGTAAATCTGGAAATGAATTATTGTTTTTGTTAAGTTCTAAGTTTATTCTTGTCTTTTCCTACCTTGGTCGTAAACACTAAATGACACAACTGAGATTGCCATATGATGCAAATTACATGATGCAACCTCCATTATTGTATTAATTTACCTGGTAGGGAGGTCTGAATGGCTGGACAGAGACTCTAATTGGTAAGCTGACTTTAAACTGAGGCAGCCACAGTTTCTGTTCTCTTCTCACAAATGGCATTGGGAAAGACATGAATCCAACTTTTTTTCCCCCAGCTATGGGTAAATAGTAGGGAGGACTGGGTTTTCTTGGCATAGTTGACAACCAGTCAAGGGAACAAACCACACTGATTCCAAAACCAGCAGGTTGGGTCTCCCTAAGGCTAACAACATGTTGTGGAGTACGAAGAGCAGAATGTGTACTGCAGAGCACCCTGGTCATCTACTGCATCCCAGCCTATCTCCAGACATCCTCATCACATCTTGGAACCAGGCGGACAGGGACAAAAGAGTGAGGCTGATGGTGTACCACTCTCTCTCTCTCTCACTGTAATCAAAGAGAAGTGTAAGTCTTCAGACTCTACAGTGCACCTTGGCTGCTGCACCTCTTGGAACTGAAGCCATAGTTATCTTTGACCATGTAGAATGAACATGATGATGATTTTTGCTGATGCTTTGATCATACAAGCCATTGTTAAATCTGAATATTTGTTGTGATGAAAATGGTTTTTTTCTGCCTTGTTAGTACGAAGGTGAACAATATATCCTCATGAACTTACAGCTGAAATATTTATGCAAAAATGAATGTTGGTATTCAGTAAACAAATTGATAACAATAATACATAGCAAATTTCAAGCACATTTTTTATTTTCATTATCGTTATCATTATTATTATTAATATTATTATTATTAATATTATCATTATTACTAACTATTATCATTATTATTATTATCATTATTATTATTATTATTATAAAGAAATAGATATATAATCTGACAGAATATTTGTGAATGCATTATATTATTTGAAACTCCGTTTGAAATGACCTCCTGTTATAATATGCATAATGAGTTACTTGGCCTAAACAATGTAAATAGAATAAACAATTAATGAAAAGTGAGGCTGATGCAGAAATTGAACCTGCGTCTGATTAGGTAGCAGCTTTGATGTAGCATCGCTCTCCTCATTGAGCTGAACAGCCTGATGGAAAGGCGAAGGCCTGTATAACTGTTTTATCCACGCTCTTCTCACCATGTTAATTGACTGTCCATGTTTGTGCTGTTGCTTCTCAACGTGGACAATTTTATTATGAAGAAATGGATACATGATCTGACAATATTTATGAATGTGTTGTATTATTCGAAACTCAATTTGAAATGACCACCCATTATTAATTTCAAATAGAATCTCAAATAATATAACGCATTCATAAATACATATATATATATATATATATATATATATATATATATATATATATATATATATATATATATATATATATGTGTGTGTGTGTGTGTATATATAGACATGCAAATATATATATAGGAGTATGCATATACACAATATAAATCAGGAATACAATATGATATGATATGATATAATATAATGCAATACCCGATGTGTGATGGGTTTATTTCATAAAGTGCTCAATGCATTCAACATTAAACATCAAGTTGAGTTAGAGCATGGCTTAAAATATGATGAAATAAGGAATTTGCTGTACAAACATGTTTATGTTTCTGCCCTGTTTGGGCTTCCTCAGGCGAATGATTCAATTTGTTTTAGATCTCTGTTTAGATCGTTTGTGGGGGGAGGTCTGTTTTTATAGTTTGGAGAACCTTCGTCTTATTCTATTTTACGTATCTTTTCTTTTTTTCTCTTCCTTGTTTAGTTGTTGGTCACTGCTTGTCATGTTTTTTAGTTTTACGCAGTGGAGATACTTTACTGTCTGATAGATATAAATCATGAATTTGCAGGAGATACTATACGCACTTTCCTTATCAGTATGTTGTTAAAACATTAGCTCTTTGAGATATGTTTCCACCCTGAGAGTATCTCATTTTTATTTAAATCTGTTTCCCAGTGTTGAGGTTCACTTTTAGATGACTTTAGTTGTTAGTTCTATTATTCTAGGTTTCTACGGTAATTATGAAAAGGTGATTGGGTTATTCTTGAAGTGGCTAAAGGTATAGGAAAATGATACTTTTCATGTTAATAGTAATGCTGCTACTATTATTGTTAATCATAACAAGGGAAATAAGATAGCTATGGTGGTTAATTTTAGTATACCTGTATGTGGGGTATTAAATTATGTTTTTATGTAGCAAATCCTTCATTTCATTATAAATACGCATACATATATATGCATATATGAATATATATATATATATATATATATATATATATATATATATATATGCATATATATGTATATATATATATATATATATATATGTATGTATGTTTGTATGTATGTATATCAAATATAAAAAAATTCCCATTTACATTAAGTGCGCTACTGGCCTTCATAATGGTGACAAGGCACTCGCAACAAACATCATGAGATTTTCCTCCTCTGTCAGTTTCCAGACACCCCCCAAACATCAATCAATCATTTTCAACAAATATTATACTCCACAGGTTGCCTTCATCTCTCAATTCACAAATCCCCCCTCATTAAATGCATTCTCTTTTCCATCTCTATCATTTCTTCTTCTTTCTCTTACGGCCATTCCTTCTTCTCTTCTTCCTTCTCGTAATCCTCCTCATTCTTTCTTTCTCTCTCTCCCCTATTTGTTTTTGTTTTTAGCCCTTCTCCTCCTGCTCCTACTTTTTTTTCTTTATTCCTCCCTACACCCCACCTTTGTGAGTCCTGTAGACATGAAAGAACCAAGACAAAAAAAAAGGACAAAAACACCCAGAAAACAATGCAAAACAAAACGGTGATTACTGCTTAGGTATATAATGCACTCTTTGATCAGCGGGGTTGTCAAATGGCATTTCAACGTTTTTATCTGGTTACTTTCATGCTCTCATTGTCAAGAGTGCAAAAACAAATGTTCCCATCTACAACCCTTCCAAGAAGCATTGTTAGTATTGTTAATGTTATCACGATCAAAGAGATTTATTTAAGTACCGTATTTCCCCCAGCATTGAGGACGCACCCCAATTTTGACAAGGGCAATTTAAAAAAATAAAAATAAATAAAAAAAATAAATGAATAGAAATACAATTGGTCTATGAAAAAGTAATCTTTGGTCTGTTGGATGTAGGATAACTTTTTCGAGCGATAGTTTGAGGAAAAACGCTGGGAAATTCAGTGATCAAGATTTAAGATAATTTAGCTGTCAGTTTATCACTACCATGATTATTATGGATGCTGCTGGGATATATATATATATAAATATATATATATATATATATATATATATATATATTATTGTGTCTTCCACAGACAGTTGTTTTGTTGTATTACAATCCATTATCCGATTCAATACCACGAGGTAGGATTGAAACCTTCGCTTCAAACCAGGAGGCCGGTATCCTACCTCTGTGCCGCAAAACTGGATGGCCAGTAAGGTTGAATATGAGCGATATAGTTGTTTAGCATATATTCCCCATCCACAAGAGTGCTCTATTCCTATGGAAGAGCATTGCATAAGCTTACAATGAACGAGTCACCTCACTTGAAGAGTGCTCAACCCTGAATAGGGGAGCATTATATATATATATATATATATATATATATATATATATATATATATATATATATATATATATATATATATATATATATCTGGTGACCATCATCCAAAAGGGTAAGGATTTGGTAGCCTAACGTCACTCAGATATAATAATGAATTTTGCCTTATTGAAATTTCGTTGATTCCATTACTAAAGAAGGTATTTATCGATAACCATCCCTGAATTACTCTGAACATGTTTGAGGACCATTTGAATTATATTTTAGAGGCTGCAGTCCACCAAACCCTTTGCATTTGGGGGGGGGGCGTCATTTATATATATGAATTCAGCGTAACTGACCGTCCAGTTCCGTGGCTCAGCGGTAGGATAGCAGCTTCAATCCTGCCTCAAAGTACTGGATGGGATAATGGATTGTCTATAGCCACACTGAAGAGTTGTAATACAACGAAACAGCTGTTTGTGGATGACACAATAATATATATATATATATCAATCATAAATTGCGTTATATTTCATAGAAACTTATTTGAAAGGATCTCTCGTCGCTATCCGGTGAATATATCACTCAATTGAGGGAACGAAAATAGAATAAACAATTAAAGAAAATGGGGCTGCTGCAGGAATCGAACCTACCCACGAAAGAGTAGTCGTTTCAATGAAGTTATGCTCCTACCATTGAGCTCAACAGCCGCCTATAATGCAAAGGCCTAATAACTGCTTTCAACCCAATTTGGCCTTTGAAGTTTTGTCGCGCGCGCGCGCACACACACACATACACACACACTTGGAAGTGGATCCATAAGTCCATAGCCTGATAGCTTGAGAGAATTGTTAGCAGGATTTTGATCTCAAATTTTCGCTACATAATGTTCAATCTACGTGATTAATATTCACCCCTGATTTGCTAAAAGTACTTGTGTTGAAAAATGAATATTTGTTGTCCAAAAAAAATGTCTTTGATTATTAGGCTATGGGCCTAGTCATGCATGCAACACGCACATACATACATACATACATACATACATACATACATACATACGTACGTACTAGGTTGTTCGGAAAATTTTGACCGTTTGTTGCTGTTGAGTGTTTTCGTTGAGTTCATGTAGAACCCACTCATCAGGCGTTTTCACTTCACCAATTTGACTTAAATTGTACGATATTGTTACCTTGCCAACACTCAGTATCTGTGACATTTTTCTGACAGTTTGACGTGGGTTTTCGTTCGACCAACATTTTCAATTTTTTTTTTTCTTCTTTTTTTGAGAATCAACTCGCCAAAACGGAACTTTTGAAACCAACGACGCGCTGCTAGGTCAATATTAGAAGCTGTTTGAGACCAATTGTGACCAAGTTTATTCTTGTGAAATTATACGCAATTCTTCTTTTTCATCTTCGGGTTGAAAGGTTGACGTCGTCAACAGATATCTGAGGATAAACAGTGAATATTTACAAAAAGGGTGCATTTTGAACATCAAAAATGATCCATGTAGAATCGGTCATTTGTCTGTGTGTGTGAGAGAGAGAGAGAGAGAGAGAGAGAGAGAGAGAGAGAGAGAGAGAGAGAGAGAGAGAGTGTTATGCCGAATCAGTGAAATTGCTTGGCGAAATTTACTTGTTTCTTGTAAAAAAAAATCTTTTTTTAAATTTTTGATTGCATCCCTGATTGGTTGAATCATTGCTTTGATACAATAAACTTTTGATCAAATCAAAACTACGTATTTAAGATGAAAATTCGCCAATTAAGCAATTCATCTCTAATGTTTATCCCCTACATGTAGACAGAGCAGATGTCGACTTCCCACAAAGGCTACGTGAGGTTGACCTCGGAGGTCATTCGATGTCATTTTCCGGTCATTTTCTAATAATCTCTGGTTCTAAACATTAGGAAGAGTTGATTTTTATGCTGAAATTTTCTCCAATAATTCCTCTCACTTTTGTTAAGATAAAATTAATTTTTGTACAATTTTGGGCGATTTTTCGTCCATGAAACAATAGTAAGAATTATTTTTATCAGTAATAATAACAACAACTACAACACACACACAAACACAAACACACACACACAGACCTGATATTTTTTAACCATAGGCATCATACTTATATCAGTTGAAAAACAATTTTTTTTTCTTTGATAATTCTTCAGCTAAATATTCTAATTAAACTGTACTTTTGGATCTTGGGACATAATATTTTTTAATCATACAGCATCGTACTTATATCTGTTGCAAAGTTTTTTTCATTTTTTACTTCTTTAGCACGATATTTTGGCAAAATTTTTCTTTGGCCAGGTTCAAGGGCTTTAGTTAGTAGCAGCTTTATGCTTAATATCAGTTGGTAGTAGCATTATGGTGATTGATTTAGTTGGTAGTAACTTCATGCTTAATTCAATTCAGTCTATCGTTTAAAAAGAATATAATTGTTATACTTTACTAACAATAAAATAATTTGTGATCTGGTATTTTGATATTACATTGGAGTCGTAGCTTTTTCGGACGAGATTCGACTAAAAATGTTTACGTGAACTATAAAATAATCAAAGACAGTTCCAATAGAAACATTATTTTTGAAATTTACAATGATTCAGACCGAACAGATCTCTTTTAGGTAACTGGCTTCACGCTAATTTTATACGATTTCGAAAATTTATTTACGTCCAATTGATTCAAGATCCCATTAATCCTAAAGAGAAGGGTGTACAACCAATGCATCCTCCCAATAGTCACTTATGGAGCTGAAACATGGAACTTAACCAAGAGACAGACCCGTAAGCTGAGAACCATGCAACGTACACATGAAAGAATAATGCTGGGCCTCACATGGAGAGACCACAAAACTGCACAGCACATCCGGGAAAAGACAAGAGTTAGAGACATCATAGAATCCATAAAAAATCTCAAATGGCGGTGGGCTGGCCATGTTGCAAGAATGGCAGACAATCGATGGACATCACGACTCACAACATGGATTCCCCGAGACCACATGCGCAACCGAGGCCGGCAAAATGTTAGATGGAGAGACGAGCTAGACAAGTTCAGGAAGTACTGGCTCCGTGACGCCCATGATAGAGAAGTGTGGCAAATCCTGGGGAAGGTCTATGTCCAACGACGGACGCTAAAAGACTGATGATGATGATGATGATGATGATGATGATGATGATGATGATGATGATTCACACTGTGTACAGAGCATTTTCTAAAACCAAGATATCTGAGACTTGAGAACGATAATTTTTTTCTGTCAGAATTTTACCGAACCATTCGTCTCACGAATGGGAGAAACATTTATTACAAGAGTATTTTTATTTATACAAGTTCCGTGGCTTCTTCTGTCATATTCAGCTTTTCCATCAAATGTATTCGGAGGTAACATCTACTCATGTAAAAAACTCAGTAGCTAATTTCTTTTTTCAATGTTGATTTTAGGATTATATCGCCTAATTTGGGTTTTCCTTATATATATATATATATATTTTTTACCTACATCAAGTCAGGGGCAATTCAAAGATTTTAATTGGGTTGGGTCAAAATAGGTTGCACTGACCCTTGTCGGCATCTAAAAGTCAATTTAGGGTTAGAGCCATTTTGGCACTTTCAGATCTTAGGGAAATCTGTAATTTGGGGGGATTTTCAATCATAAGAAAACCTATGTTTTATTTGAAGGTGTTTTCGTGAATATGAGTCAGACGAGACCGGCTGCGCTTGAGCACTTCCTCCCCTCTTAATTTTTTGAAATCTATGTAAGATATAATTCGTTTTTCTGTTATTTTATATTTGAAGTATTTTTTATGTGTATTCAGGACCGACGGGGGATTTTAATCTTATTTACTGCGCTGTTATGATTGAATTTTTTGTGTGTGAGTACTGGCTCGACACCCATCTTTTCAGGCCTGTACAAAAATATGATTTGTTTTCCTGTGTCGATATATTGGAAGTTTTTTCCTCTCTGGGCAATCCTGGGTGCCCCAGACGATTCTGCAGTGCCAAGGGAACGCATGGAACGGCGTTCCCTTACTATGTGAGGTGTTCCTTCACTGTGAAGGCTTGCTTTGCGCACCGGATTGCTATGCTCGTCAGAGCAAGCGACCATGCATTCTCTCAATTGTATTTCTTCAACCAACTTATCCAAACCATAAACCTAGTGTTACTGATTTTAATTCAATTCATTTACCCAACGATATACCAATCCCAACCTACACTTAATCTAATATCACCTACAATCTTATTTGATATACCATACCCCTATGTATCCATACGCAAATTACACTTACAACTCGGTTTCTATTTTACCTTAATTCCACACCCAGTCAATTTAACTATATATATATATATATATATATATATATATATATATATATATATATATATATATATAATATATATATATATATATATATATATATATATATATATATATATATATATATATAATGATTAAGAAATGTATGTATGATCCGACAGAATAATTATAATTTGCGTTATATCATATGATGAAACTCAATTTGAAACGATCTTCCGTTGTCAAATGGTGAATGTATCATTTGGCTTAGACAGCCTAAATCGAATAAACATTTAAAGAAAATAGGGCTGCCGCGGAAATCGAACCTGCAACAGATAGGGTAGCAATTTGAACGTAGCATTGCTCTTATTTTCTTGTTTATTCAATTTAGGTTGTCTAGGCCAAATAATACATTCACTGTGAAATAACGGGAAGATTATTTTAATATAATCACGCAATATACATACACACACACACACACACACACACACATATATATATATATATATATATATATATATATATATATAAAGTTAGTAACTTGAAAAATGAAAGTAAATGCTGGAATTTATTTGTCATCAACTTGGATAAAATCATATGATGTAGTTGAATGCCACATGTGTATATTTTTTTAAAAACTGCATTGTTCTAGCATGTATTCGGTTATGTATTGTACTGAGCTAAGCTTAATATAATTTTGAGATGTTGATTCAGGCTTAGACCTATAGTCACTGGGGTAAGTCGATCCTACAAATAAGGTAGCACTGCTTGTTCCACTGAACTGCCACGCCCAGAGAGCCTTAATGGGCAGTTATGACCGTGTTCTTTGTTGTTGTTTTTTTCGTTTTTTTTTTTCTTTTTTCGCTTTTTTAATACTTATAATGTCAACAACACGGGCATATGCGGTAGACGTTACTTCACAATAGACATATTTTACCTTTGTTGTTAATTGTATTTCGATTACCTGAGAGGTCTTCTCATAATTAAATCTATTTCTTTGGACTTTCTCAATATCCGTGTGTATAATTTCCAAGGTGTGTTCGTGTGTGCTTGAATGTGTGTGTGTGTTTGTTCTCGAGGTGTGTATTTTGTTGAGTATATTCACACACATTGACGCAATGAAATACAGAAGGTGAAAGTTCCTCACCACGATATTCGGTCAATAAAGGTAGTGTCAGACCATTATCACTAATACCACGCGTGCACGCGCACACTGTTGTCAAGGCTCTTGTTGGGTAAGAATTACTGCCTCGGCAGTGCTTCATCTTTTAAAAAAATTGGCCTGCCCCGATGCAACGCGACCCGAATACCACGCGACGAGACGAACGTCTGTCTCACTTCTTTGCTTAAGAGGAAAAGAATGAAGAAAGCAGCCTGAAGTATTTCTTTGTTTATTAAGAGGAATTGAAAAACTAAGAGGAGTGAAGAGATTAATCGTAGACATTAGTACCTAGAGAGGGAGACAGACAGACAGACAGAGACAGATGGACAGATACTGAGATAGGGAGTGTGTGTATAAGGAAAAGAGTAGGAGATGGATGAAAGAAGACAAAAGGTGGCACCTGGAAATATCTAAGAATTACCAGCAGTCACACATTATTAAAGTCTCCTGTGAACAGATCAGATCATTATCTTTTATTTGTAGTGAGGATACAGTGTATTATCATAGCCAGGCCTCAGTCAGTGTCTATCTAACCAAAATTTGGCCTTCTCCCTCTCTTCCTCTCTCTACTTTCGTTCCTTACTTCTTTCTTTCTTTCTTTCTTTCTTTTCCTGTGTTTCTTTCTCTATTTCTACTCAAATAATTTTTCTCCCCCCTTTTTCTACTGACCACGCAGTACTTCATTTTTTTTCTTTCTTTCCCACCACCTTTCTTGGGCTTCTTCGTTATTGTTGGTGAATACATGACACTTTTCGTTGCAGGAGAACAGACGAAAAGAACAGGCTTGTTCACTCGGCTATAACTGCCTTTTTTCCCTGTATCTTTTCTTTTTCTTTCTCTCTTATTTAATCTATTGTTTTCCGTCTTTTCCTCTTCTTTTCCTTCAACCTTTCTCTCTTTCGAAACTGCCAACGCAGTTGAGTTGGTGAGAGCGTTTTTATAGATGTAACCCCTTCATTTTTTTCATTGTTTTCTTTCACCGAATTCACCATTTATCGTAATGTCGGCGGGTATGAAAGCAGGTGGGTTGGGGGTCAATCGTGCGTTTTTTTTGCACATCGTCGCACAGAGACACACTGAGAGTCCTAATGACAATTAAAGTAAGTGAAGTAGTAACTTACGCTGTTAGGGGAACTTGGTGCTATGTATTCACTAATCACTAAAAGTTAGGGGAACTTAAGGCGGGAAATGTCTTTTTTCCCCCCAAAAAAGAAAGAAATAGAATTTTTCTTTTCCTTAGGGTGATTTCAGGAGATGCGTGAAATGTCCCGCCTGACATGAAACGAAGAAAGAAAAAAGAAAAGAAAACAAAAGAAAACAAAACAAAAAAAAAAAACGCCCATTAACTCGAGGGATGAACTGATTGAACGGTAGAGTGTTCGAATTTCCCTGAACTTTTGGATAGTGCGTCGCAAGTCTCGAGTGATTTGCGCGTGGGTCTCTTCCGCCTACGAATACTCCCACACAAATACTAGAGTGACCGGGGAATCGCATATTAAATTTAAAAAAAAAAAAAAAAAGAAAAAGAAGCGAATTGTACCGTAGTCACATACCGATAAGAAAAACAAACAAACAAACAAACAAACAAATTCATACTTGTGGACAGTTATTTAATTTTTATGTATATTACAAAAGGCAGGACGAGACGAACAGGTGCGCCAACGTATAGGCATAGAGATATATACACTTAAAGGTGGACAATGAGATGAACATTGTGAGCTGCACATTCTATTAAGAAATATGCTTTGTTAGTTTGTGTGTGTGTGTGTGTGTGTGTGTGTGTGTGTGTGTGTGTGTGTGTGTGTGTGTGTGTGTGTGCAGAAGTAGGTGTACAAAACTGATGAAAATTGAAGTACACGTGTATGCAACCACTATGTTCTTGAACAAATGATATTATACGACTGGCTCCTGTCAAGGTTGACAATAGACGTAACCGCTATTCACTGTGACTACTGTCTCAGCGATTAAGTAGTTATAGAAGGATGGTTTGCTCACACATTCCTATCTCCAACCATTGTTTCACAATTTGTCAAGATATCTGGCGCTGGGACAGAATATTGGAGAGCTTTGAATTAATGCCTTTCCCGAGGGCTTTAAAGCTAAGTGAATAATGCAGTAACTGTGTACAATACTTATATGCACATACAAACGTGCACGTACACACATGCATATATGCACACACACTCACACAGAGAGAATAGATGGTGTATTGTTTGTATTTTCTCATAGATACATACTTATTATTGGCCCCTGTCAAGGTTGTTGACTATGAGGGGTAACAACTTTTTCCTGGCACAACGTAGGCAGGTATGACAGTTATGGGCGAGTGCTTTGCTAAAAGCGCTCACTTACCTACTCTCTTCTCCATCAGCTATGGTGGCATACCAAAGACAAAAGATAGATACAAACATACGCTCTCTCTCTCTGTCTCTCACATACGCACACTCACTCGCACGCGCCCGCATACACACACGCATACACGTACACACAGAGAGTTACCCACTCCTATATATATAAGATACCCCCCAAAAGGTTGGGTAATAAGAGCTACCATAGATGAATACGGAGTTGGCCTTGAAAATTGAATTGGCAAACCGATTTTATAAAGAATACTGTTCACAAAGTGTTGCTGCCAAGTCCGTACAACATTCGTTTTGCATGTGGTATTCAAATTCCCTAAACTAGATATATATATATATATATATATATATATATATATATATATATATATATATATATATATATATAGAGAGAGAGAGAGAGAGAGAGAGAGAGAGAGAGAGTTGGAAGCAGACAGACAATTATGACAGACATTCACATCAATACATAAGTGTATGATAAAATTTTACCTCTTCACGCATTGTATTGTTGTATAATAATACGAACCAAAGTAAGCCAGACTAAAAAGAATTGTTTCCTCTCTATTGTATTTTCTTCCTTTCACTGTGAATTTCTTTCATTATTTATAAAATAAAATTCATTTACCTTCACCAATGTATCTACCCCCTCTCTTTCTTTCTAACTCTTTCGCTCTTTTTATCCTTTGGAATCTCTCGTCTCTTTCTTTTAATCACAATTTCCCGCCTTTTCCTTTTTTTCTTGCCTCACTTTTATTAGATTTCGACAAGAATGAGCCGGCCAACCCATAACAAAAGAAGAATCTCCAAGAGCCCGAAAGCAGAGAGGAAGAGGATCATGGCTCTACAAGAGTCACAAAAAAAATGAACACAAGAAATAAATTGTTATAAATAGAGTAATATCAAATCATGTATTGTATTGTGATAATTATGATTATAGCAATAACATTACGAAGAAGAATGAATAAAAGAAAAAAGTATAATTAATGCTTTTTTTATTTTCCCCCAAATTGATACCCAAACAAAAATGGAGAATAGGTAAAGTAGAAAATACAAAATGCTGATTAAATATATGAAATGTGATGAACATCAATTATTTGCCCAGCCAAAGGGAATATCCAAGCCAACGCTGAGTGGGTAGAAAATTTGGAGATGATTGTAATAATAGTAAGAATAATATTGATTATTATAGATAAATACATTTGTTTTCTTTTTTCAACTGAAAGCGTACTTTGAAGTGGACTAAGACCCAAGGAAGGTTATTTATTTATTTATTTTTTTTTTTTCGTTAATATTTCATTTGTTTTACTGGTGGTGGAGTTGACATTTAGAGCTTTTGATTGTAAGCCACAAATATTGTTTAGTGTTAAAACACTAACGAAAAGTAAGAACCTTTATTTTTCTCCCCTTTCCCATGTTACACATTATTTTAATCTGATCATTATGGCAGCAAAAGTGATACTGCGGACATCTTGATCCAAATCACCCAATATGCATGCAAGCAAGTGTTCTTTAAGATGATTGACCTTAATCTCATACTGGTACCCACCCCCATATTCGTGGAGACGGTAAAGAATCGTTCGGCATGTACATAGTTTTGTATATGCTTGAGTATACTTGATCTAATCTGATTTTAAAGATTTTCGTACTTAGACTATCAAACCAAAATCATCACTTATCAATATTAAATTGCTCTTGTATGGGCTCGTCAGTAAGCAGGGATGGTTTTGAATTTTTACGATTATAGAAGACAAAACTTTGGCTGGTCACTTTACAAACGAGTTTTTTTGTTATATTGATCTCAAATATCCATTGTAGAGATTTGATCATCCCTAATGAAACCATTTGATGTAAGGAAGAAGAAGCAACTCCCTGTCAAATAAACACAGTTTCATCCCCATTATTCATACATATAGAACTCTATTTGATTTTGTACGAGGCTGACACAGATATTGTGCAAACGCAAATTACTCACCGAGGGAATAAAATATGAAAAGCTTGCCCTCAGTCTTGGGATTGAACCAGAAAAGCTCGCAAAAGGAACATCATATATACTAAAAGAAGTGAATGACATCTACACGATGACTATCTATCTTTCTAATTGAAATGAAAAGCATTCGCGTATGAACACTAGGTTACATGGTTACTATGCATCCCTCGTGACAATGACAAAAGAGCATTTCCATTTTTTTTCCTTCACAATTTATATTTGAGTATGAATAAACGTCAAAAGGAAAATGTGGAGAATGTCACTGTTGTCACCTCACCCCCTCTTTCTATATCCATCTCTCTCTCTCCCTCTTTCTATCTATCTATCTATCTATCTATCTGTCTGTCTTTTCATCAGACTGTCTCCCCCCCTCTCTCTCCCCTCTCTTTCTCTCTCTTTCTGTGGTTCTCTTCCTCTCCCTTTCTTACTCTGTCTCTTTCTCTGCCTATGTCCGTTTCTCTTTGTCTCTCTTTGTCTCTCTTTGTCTCTTTTTCTATGTATATAGATATGTACATATATGGTGTGTGTGTGGGGGGTGTATGTACATATGTGTGTGTGGGTGTATGTACATATATGTGTGTATGTGTATGTGATGTATGTATGTATGTATGTATCTATGTATATACGTGTGTAATATATTTGCGTATAATTTGTTCTGGTCAGACGTGTACATAGACGCACAGATACCTAAATAATTTCAATTTCGTGTCATTGTTCTTGTGTTCCAGCGAGTTCGTTTCTCTTTACCTGTGCTTCCGTGTGTCAATACCGTTCACTTTCGTGTCTGTGTGTTCGGCCTTTTATTTCGTTTTCTATTATTTTTTTTTTTTTTGTATATATATATATCAGAGGAGATGGAGAATGGTCGGGTCCCAATTTCTATCAATTCTCTTGCCAATTTATTTCTCTGCTGTATCTTTGATTTGATCCAAAATAAGTTGTATCGATTTTTTTTTAGGGAAGGGGAAAACTAAAAGACAGTAAGATAGGGTAGAAGTGGTGCTGGATGGTGTCGGTGGTCTTTTTCTTCTCTTGCAAAAAGTCACAGCTAATCATTAGAAAGCATTACATCAATGCGATTCAACCAACAAAGACTTCGGTGTCAACGACAAAAACCATAGATAATAGAAGAAAGGGAAAAAAAAGAAAGTGGAATTAATTTTGAAAGTTGGCTTAATAATTATAACATGATTACCTGACCCTAGACAAAACCGCCAATTAAAAAAAAAAAAAAGTAGTTTTTTTTTACCATTCATCATATCGTAAAGACGCCTCAATGACTACAAGAGTCTGAAAAATGTTGCAGATAATCTTAAAACCGACATAAACGTGTCTGATTTGTTACTAAAAACCGTCGCGTAACCTACGTCTCTTGACAACATGCCGTGTTTGGGGTGATCTATCAAAAAAGCGGAAGATCTCTGAGTAAATTACTTTTCTCCTCTTGAGTCGGGTGGTCATCAGCAAAAAAAAAAAAAGCCTGAATCCAAAGAAAAGAAAAGCGTGAATATTTCCGGATACAAACTAAGAGACCAATTTAACATAAGTTTACATTATAAATTGGACGGTCACGAAAAACCTTTTGGGAAGGGGATTGAAAAAAAAAACGTTTTTCTAGACATTATAAGACGTAAATGTTTAAATTTTCAGAACTCTAGCTCCATTGGTGTGGTCTATATGCTCGATGTGTACGTAGCTACCCAAACTAACCCAAAAATGAAGAAACCTAAGTTGACAGTTTGGTTTGACTGTTTTAATATGCATTGACATACTTAAATATGAAAAAAAGCGTCTGTTAAATGGTTAATAGAAGCTGTCTCTTAAGTCAAGATTATTGCTCGCTCAATGAACCAATAAGAGAAACGACACCATTATTATCGCTCTATACCTCTCACTTAATTTTTCTTTAGCTGTCTCTGATTTTAAAATGCCTACGCAATTTACGACTTTCATTAATACAACTAGAATTTTATGCTTATTCTCTGCTACCTTGACAAAAGGGCAAATACGAAAAAAAAAAAAAAACGAAAAAAAAACCCCCAAAAGAGCTCATACGCGATATAATATCGAAAATTTTAACGAAAAAACATATAAAAATAAAAAGAACACCCACGCCAATACGTTAAACTCTTCTTCCCAACGAAATTGAAAAATGAAAAAAGCTAAATCTATTCGAAAAGTATATTAACATTTTTGGAGCAATCGTGACATTTCATTCTTTCTTCTTCCTTTCTTTCGTTTGCGTTAAATTTCTTTCATCTATTTATTTGCTTTTTACTCACGAAATATTTAAGAAGAAACAAAAGGTCACCCGAAAATTCATTAGAAGGAAGATAGCGATAACAAGTTTTATTCTGTCGATCGACACGAACGATTTCGGCGAAATTGAGTTTCAGGTGCACAAAGATTTCTTTCGGGTACGGGTAGAAAGGCTGAAGAAAGACAATAAAGAGCAAGAGAATATGGCAAGATAGAAAGGAAAGAAAAAGAGGAAGGAAGGAAGAAGAACAAGAAGAAGAAGAAGACCGGGAGGAAATGGAGAACGAAAGCATAAAACGAAAGTCAATAAGACTGGTTTATAGGTTGGTTCCTTGGTTGTCATCCTGAGACACAGGCAGAACGGCGACAGACTTTGCAAAATAAGAAAAAAGAAACGAAATAAATTAGTCGAAAAGAGAAAGAGGAAAACAGCTTCTTGGTGATTTTGGTTGGAACTGCTCGAAGGCAGGGATCGATAGAACAACTTAATTAGCGAAAAGAAGAAGAAATCGGGGAGACATTGGCTCGGCTGTTTTGAGACAAGAGACAACAAAAGGAAGGAGACAGAAACAGTAAAAGAACGCGGCGAGCAAAAGAAGTGGAAGAAAATGGCGGAAGGAAGAAAGATGGCGAGGTGAAAATGAATAGCAATGAGCGGGAAAAGAACAAACATGTGTGTGTGTGTGTGCGTGTGTGTGTAAAACGCGTTTTTTATCAACATCTATACCGCTATGCATACTAAATCACCTTAACAAATACTGTTAAAAAACTATGCAAGTATTGCTCTGCGTACAATGTGTTGGTATTATGACTAGGGGACTGGCTACCGAAGCTTGATTTGGACAATTGGTGTTTGAATAAATTGCAGCGAGTGGTAGTCTTCAAGATATCATTGTGAACCATTCGTCTTATAGACCAGCATATTCGCAACATTAAAAAAAACTAGTATATCTCCACGGGCAATTCAAAACTCGATTCTCGGTACCCACTCGGCTAAAGAAAATGACCCATAATGTCTTTTGGAATTTGGTTTGAGTACAAATTACCCAGCATTTCTGCCTAATCTCTTATCATTCGTGTCTAGGGATCAGTAATAGGTATAAGCCTAGTTACCAGAGATCTGTCTCCGATGCAGCACCTGCTCACTAAATGGGATAGTTAAGAGCACACCTGAGGCAATATGCTAATGCAGGGCTTCCCGATCTTTTCTCTACCTCACACCTTTTGGAAATGTTCGATTAATTTTCACATACCCTGCAAAAGTCAAATTTCTCATTTTTGAGCCACACACAGTGCTGTAGGTGAAAATATTGTACTCAAAACAATAAGGTTTTGACTCAGTACATAATATGCTAAAGAAAATTGAGCTATTTTATTTGAAAAAAAATTTCAAACAATGAAATTTATCCCAGTGGGGGGACATAACAATTTAATGAATTCTTTGTTCTCGCTTTTCATTCTTAATTTTGTCAAAATGTGGAACTTTCAGGCTGATTGCGATTCGCAGGTCCACCCATGGAACTGAATCCAGATTCACACAAGAATGTCGTTGCAAATGGAATGAGAACACTGAGTGTTTTTCCACGAAGTCCTGGAAATAAATAAAATGCCGAACACCAGAATTCCCCCCCCCCAAGTCTTCCTTTCAAATTGCAATCCAAGAGCTCGATTTGTCTGCTAATCAATAAGATCTTCCTTCAGCTCATCCGACATTTTCTCCGAATTGTAGGAATACGGATTCATGATCCATTCTTCTGAAATCTTCTGAAGTCACCAGCAGCAAAATATCCGTCAAACAATTCTGACAGCATTTCCATACAAGCAACAATTTCTTCATGTACAGTTGCAGTCATCGATTCAGTATCATCAACCATTTTCTTAAGTGAAGGAAAATTCGAGAGATTGTCTCTTCACATCCTTCGACGGAAATGGGCCTTGGGAAAAAAGTGCCAAGTTATACGAACATAGATATCAAAACAGGAAAACAAGGTATACTTCCTCTCTTTGTCACACCCCTTAAAATGCCATCTTGCATCCCATCTCTGCTGACCCGATACTCTAAAAAAGTGCCCTGCTATTTTTATCCAAATTTCTGAGACAGAACATTGTCATTATTATACAATGATTTGTTTGGGTTAGTTTCTTCATCTTTTCTTTTGTCTTTACGTTTCGGCTGACGAACCACCCGACCTTCCTCGGGTGTCTATCATATTTGATAGTCTTCCAGGGAAATCAGTAAGTAAGTGCCTCACAATTGTTGCCCTGTACCAGATTAGGCTTAACTTGGGAAATGTCAGAGTGAGTTATTCCATCGTAGACGAATGTGTATCAGACTGGAGTGAGCCAATGATTCAAGGTCTGCTGACAAAGGGGGGACTGAATAAGAGGAAAGGTAGCTTAAATCCAAAAATTCAATACCTGGTTAAAAAGACGAGTGGTTGTGATTTATCAACAGCGTGAACAATGACCGCATACATTACTTGTGTGCTATAATCTTCATGTAGAAACAAGTGAAGAAACGACGATCTGTTTAAATTCCATATACTCTCTAACAAATACGCAGGTGTATTGGCTATAGCTATATATAACTATATATATACACACACACACACACTCTCTCACACACACACACACATATATATATATATATATATATATATATATATATATATATATATATATATATATATATATATATATATATATATGCAATGCTCTTCATCAGGAATAGAGCATTCTGGATGAATAATTTCTGCATAAATACATACATCGCTTAAATTCAGCCTTACTGACCGTCCAGATCCGTAGAGGTAGGATATCGGCCTCCGGTTCTGAAGAGAAGGTTTCAATCCTGCCTTGCGGTATTGGATGGGATAATGGAAAGTCTATAGCCACACTTAAGAGGTAATACATCGAAAGAGCTGTCTGTGAATGACATATATATATATATATATATATATATATATATATATATATATATATATAGAGAGAGAGAGAGAGAGAGAGAGAGAGAGAGGGAGTTGTTCATCATAATCATTGATAATGTTATTAAACGAATATCAGTCAGTCCGAAATGAGTAGAAATTAATCAAAAAGTATATATACTAATGTTTGAGCCCTTAGGTAATTTATTCGCGCCTCTTCTCCGCTGAAACAACTTGTCAACTCGACCTAATATTCTCCATTGAATCTACAGTAATGTGACTCAATCGGTTAGTGCAGACTTAGGCTACATTGGTGCTCCTATGGCAATTGGTGTTTGTTCAAATCCCACCCAGGGTTCAATCTTTTGTTTTTCGCTCACTACCGTTGATAATTCGGCCCGACTATAATTCAGTTCCTAAAACTGTCTTTCCTTATTCACATTGTCGAATAATAATCTCCATTACTTATCTTATATATATATATATATATATATATATATATATATATATATATATATATATATATATATATATATATTTAGTCTACAAAACTTTAAACATTAAGAAAACTTTTTTCAAAAGATTTTCTGTGTCACTTCAGTCACCCTTTTTCCAATATCTGTCAATGCCATTCATGTCATATTTTTCAGTATTTTTTCCGTTTCACATATACTTCACATATATGTATATATTCCCCCTTTCACATATACTTCACATGTATACACACACACACACACACACATATATATATATATATATATATATATATATATATATATATATATATATATATATGTGCAATATAATAGTTGTAGTGTTTATCTTCAGTCGGAATAGTAGTAGTAGTTTTGGCCCTGCAGCAGCCAGGCGTATCACATGATAGATTTGAATACATACTTGTCTACTCTAATCCTTAATACCCATTGACGTTTGACGAATTCATTGAATGTCTGTCACTGCTGCCCCTTAAATGACAGCGTGTGAACAAAAGCGCAGAAGTCAGATGGCCTGCCTTTGTTACTTTCTTGCGTAGTACGACGTCTCCATATATCGCTTTCTTGTTAGTTGTTGCCTAATATTTTTGTGTTGGAATTTTACTTACACTGAACACATACTATTGTACACATACTCCAAAAGACCGTTCGCAACAGATACGCAGCAGATTATGCTCGACCGACTGACCGAGCAGGGAGAGGGCGAGTCACCAATGAACAAGCAGAGAAAAAAAAACAAACTAGTCACTTATTCACGGTGGCCAAAGAAATAACTTGGTTGACCGATTCTTTTCAAGACGGTTCATGGATTCTGTTTTTCATACTGCTAACCATGTGCATCTACTCAATAATCCAAACAAGCGAAGGAGATCATTACAAATATACTGGGCTCAAATTAATGAATGTCCTGATTAACAGGTGCCCAAATTAAACAGAATATATATATATATATATATATATATATATATATATATATATATATATATACATGCATACATATATATATAAGTTCATAATACATATGGTACAGATCAGGTTAGCAATATAGCATAATATAAAGCAACGTCTGATGTGTGATGGATTTATTTCATAGAGTGCTAGATACATAGAACTTTATACTCTGAAAATTGAGTTGTTTTAGAGTAGAGCCGGAAACAAATAATTAATAGAATGTGGATTCGGTACACAGACTAGCTCATGTTTCAGACCTGTCTGAGCCTCATCAGAGATTCGCCTGATGATGCCTAGAGAGGGCAGAAACCTGAACTAGTTTGTGTAGTGAATCCACATTCCATTATATATATAACGACTGGGTTTTCTATATCTTACGCACATGTACACAGATGTGTTTGCAAGATGATCTCTGAAACGTTCAAAGGTGCAAGCCAACAATTCAAAATACATGAGCGAATGTCAGATACAAAACCACCATTATAACAGCCTTCTCCAAAAGAGCTTATGGTCTCCTCATAAACCACTTTTCTCTAAAAGAACTTAATCAAACGTTAATCAACGGAGGTTTTCCAAACAATGTAGTTGATCATAAAATCGAAGGACCACCAAGAAGAAGCAAAACAACAACCACGATTCCAACCAATCATAATTCAAACCCTTAAAATTAATTCCAATCTACTATCGTCACCAAATGGAAAGCGACTATGTAATTGGCAAAAAGACATCGCTAGACATATACACCCACTCCCTTGACAATAACAACCACTTTAAAAATCAACGCAAAAAGAGAGAAGAAAACGTAATCTTCTTATTACTTCCAAGTTAGCAAAGTACGAAAGTAGCCTATAAAGGCTTTTGTCCACTCGGAGATTGTATCCCAGTACGTCTTAATCAGCTATATAAGTTCGTACTATCGTCCTACCTGTCATTTAAAGGATGAAGAAAGCATCAATGACCAACACGGTGACATACGCCCACAGCATTTTTTTTTTCAAATCAGAAAATCATTAACATGAATATGCTAATATATTGTAACAAAGAAAACTGCATATTCTACAGACGCCCAACAAAGGCGAATGAAATCAGCTACTATCAAATTTCAAATGTATTATGTTTTTGTTAATCAACTTTTCTCTGAATTCGGCTGAATACTGACCCATTTAAGAACTTAAGGTTAGGTGAAATTGCAAAGGAATTTATGGGCCACTCTTTACTTCGTTTTCGCGGTACGCGTAGCTAGTTCAGCTACACTGTTTTTCTCTTGGATAAAAAGATATTTCAGTACACAATGAACAAATCGTTGAATAAGGATTTTTTAAAACTCTAGTTACCGAATTATTCTTTTAAAAATTTGTTTTAAATGCACCTGCGACCCAGGGCTATGAAAGAAATAATTAAATATAAGGGTGGCTCGATGCAAAATTACCCATTCTTTGTCTTGCTTACATGCCCACGTCACATGATATCGTCAAAAGTTCGTACTGTCTGTACACACGATGTCTCCAAAGGTTTTCTATGAAATGTTATGTAAGGATGGAAGAACTGGTTGCATTTTGGATCGGATCCATGCACAATTCCCCCCTCTTTCGATGGTATTAGGAGAAGTATGCACTATTTGAATGTTTTCTATTTTTTAAACTTTTTGTTTCATCGAACGAAGTCAACATTCTAATATCCTAGACAGCGGTCTCTTTTACTTTATAAAAAAAAAAACAACACCCAAAGAATGTTCTATCTGAATATAAGCACAGGTGAGGAAAGCAAATTCCATAAAAATTATCATCAGAATATCAACTGGGGTGGGGAGTTGTTGACCCCTTGGTGTCAGGTGAAAAATCAACGTAAAAACATGTTATCAGAATATGAGGTTTAGGGAAAACTAACTAAAAAAAATTCTCATGATATCAGCTTAGGTAAAAAAAAAAAAAAACTTGAAAAAAGTGTTATCTGAATATGAGTTCAGGTGGAAAATCAACGTGAAGAATATTGAAGCGGTTTGTGGATTCTGGGGTGGACACAGGAATTTTTCATTGTCATCTAACCTGCATCGTTGCAATATGTACACATCCCAATATCTCCAGTCCTTCTCGATGAATTTCAATGAAATTTTGTTGAGGGGTGGTCAATACCTCTTGGGGAGGATCAAGGAATTCTCCACAGTCGCTTCCCCTGCATCTTAGCTACATGTACACAATGCAATCCCCCTCAAAGTTCTCAACAGGTTTCAATTTAATTTTGTGGAAGGGTGGACAATGGATTAAGGAAGAAGTGTATACATTTGGGGTCAGATCAAGGAAATTTTCACTGTGACCTTCCATGCATCGTAGCTATATGTACACAGCACAATATGCCCATAAGTTCTCAATGAATTTCAATGAAAATTTGTGGAAAGGTGGGCAATGAGCCAAGGGTGAAGTACTTTCATTTTGGATCAGATCTCGGGAGTTTTCACTGTCAATCATCCCCGCGTCCTCGCTACATATACACAGAACAATATCCCTAAAAGTTCTCAATAAATTTCAACTAGATATAATGGAAGGATGGGCAATACGCCAGAAGAATGTATTGTATAAATCAAATACACATTTATCATATTGGTACAAGCCTCCCACGATACAATGCAGTTCGTTATTGCGAAGTTCGTGTCCCCCAATATAGCGCTGTTATACAAAAGAAATGATTTGACATCCAGCTTAATGGCCGACAAAGACGGCCTTTAAGCGAGTAAGGACAGAGTTGAGAGTTTTGTATGTATGTACATGCGGTCAACTCGCAAATGGGATCAACTCAGTTTCTTTCTAATGACCGGAAGTCACTTGATTGGCAAGACTTTATTGGTTGAGGCCATCCATAGGAAAATATTGTCCGATTAAAAAATCAAAAAAACAAAATATGAAAATTTCCCCGAAGCAGTATTTTCTATAAATCATTTTTTTTTAATAATTCACGATTGCTTCGTTAAAATGACAAATTTCGACCTCTAACAGTAAGCGAGAAGATTTTTTAAAATACATTAAAAATCGAATTAATCGAAAAAATAAAAAGATATTTATGAAAAAAATTAATGTTAATATTTTTTCTCTTTACGAATAATAGACTTAAAATATGTTAGCATGTAAAGATGAAAACTTGCCAAAAGGAAATTTTTTTTACTTAATTTCTCAGTTTTTATGGCAATCAATCTAGGATGCCTTTTCAACGCAGCAAACAGAATTTATTTTGACATGGATCTATTTTTAGAATTATTTAACTGACATTATAAGCAAAAAAAATCATCAAGTGAATTCAAGTGTCGGGGGTCAGTACATTGAAAAAAAGATTTTCCCCAGAAATTCCAAATGGAAACTTCTTTAAAAATTAATCCATCTCTGACCAATTTTTTTTAACCAAAATCCAATGAATATTCGGTCTTTCATAGAATTTCAAAGTCTGAAAACTACGTGAAATTTTAAAATGCAAATCATTACAAATAATTCTTCTGTTTAAACTGCTACAGCTTTTTGTGCTATACGTTTCTATATATAACTATCTCCTATTCTAAGAGGTGTACACAGATTCCTTTTATCTCTGATTTTCCCCCATCTTTCTTCTTACCAATGCCACAAAAATTCTGACGATAAAATTAAATTTCATGAGATTTTAATGGGTTTTTTTCTCGTAAGGTGTCGATTTCCGATAAAGTACTTCAGCGAAGTCTGCGTGTCTGCCTACATCTATGCCATCATAATATACTAGTAAGTAAAGTACATCTTATACGCTACATATAAATGTTTATGCTCGATCCACACACAAATCATATGTATTTAGCACTTATTTCAAAACACTTGAAATGGTTGTGGTGGCGGGAGGTTCTATCCCTATCTGGCCCGGGCCCACTTGCCGGCTCTGCACAGCTCTGTGTGAAACTGAAAAAGTGAAGTAATGTCTCCCATCTTGAAATCGAGGTTTCAGTTCGTCTGCACGCTTCAGTAAGATAAAAAAATAAATCTCCATACCCCGTCTAACCTAAACAAGCTCCACCAAACCATTGTACAATTCGAAAACCCATCATACTCCGGCAGCAAAAACAAACACTGCGCCGAAAGAAAAGGACAAAAAAAAACCCAGATAGGAAACAAAGCAAATAGGAAGAAGCCAAAGAATTTTAGGAGCAGAAGTGGAAGAATTAATGTCGAGCTGGTAGGTTGGCGTTAGTCGAAATACGGTTTGGCAACAGGGGATTACTTCCAGTTGTTTGGCTATCGCCTAAACTCTGTTTAAGCTTCTCCTCGCTTGGCTCCAGACCAAGGACCCATGTTGACTTCGCTTTAACCCGGTGTTTTATTGCAGGAAATAATACACCGATGAGACACTCGCTCGACATCGGCTCTTCACACAATAGTACACATCCGACAGCCAACGAACTAAAAGAACGAACCAACTGACAACTTCTGCTGAGTCCATTTCTCCTCCCATACACCTTCTCTTTCTTCTCTCTTGTTATTGTGCTCAAAGGTCGGTAAGCAAGAAATAAATGCTTTTTAACCCTACCAATGCGACTCGCTGTGAAACAACTTTTGTACGCGAGTATGTATGGAGTTAGTTTCTACTAGTCCTGTTTCAGAGCCGATTTCAAACAAATCATGACAAAAATGAAATATTCATAAAATTGGTGTTTGATTTAACGAACAGTTTTTTATGGGCCAATATTCTTATCTATGTGACATAATTATTTTTAAATAGATTAGATCACTGAAAAACATGAAAAAAAATTTTAAATAGAGATATTTTAGGTTCAGGTGACCCAGCTAACAAATTAACGTACTATATCGTTTTTGCAATGTTATATAGGATTCTTGTAACATTACATTAACTTTCCTTTGTAGACTTCCCAAAACATCCCCATAACATCCCAGACTACGTTTCAAAAACATTGCCTTGTAATGTTGCGTTAAGAATCTCTGTAACGTTGCAGACAACATTTCAGAAAGATATTTGAAAAAAACATGTATTATCGAAATTAGCGTTTTTCAATTGAAGAAATATCTTAAGATTTTAATTTTACACTTTCTGCACATTTAGCTTGTTGAACAAATAGTATTTTGTTGTTTTTTTCCCCCGAGAATAAGCAAGATTTCCAGCTACAGCACATTGCAACATTGCCATAACGTCTGGGATGTACGATCAGATAACGTTCAGGAAAATACTCATTTGCAATGCTACAGTCACGTACCCACAACGTCACATATCTCCAAACCAAAATGCAACCTGTTTGCAACGTTGCCAAAACGTTTAGTGTTGGCTTGGACAGCTGCAATCTTTGCATTGTCTTACGTATGGCCCTGTCAATGTTTGCTTTTGTTAATTGTTTCACGCGTCGCTATTCTGAGAAATGTAACCTCCATTGCAATCCCAGAATCCCCGTTTGTATTTTAAGCTTTCAAGCAGGTATCCCCGGCTTTTTGAAAGATCGTTTCATACAACCTTACATGAAAATTGGTGAAAACGTCCAGGGCGTTCAGCGTTTGTTTTTCAGCAAGCCGTTGTAGATGTAGTATGCACCCGCTCCTTCTCTCTCTCCTACAACCCAGTCTGCTGTACAACCCCCTAAAAGCCCGACTTCCGACGACTTGGCCTAACATGCCATCGTCACCATTTTGGGGGGATGGAAAGACTCAAAAGATTTTCACATATAAATCAACCGTAATTGCTTTTTCGCTTTATGCTATTCTGGTTTACAAGGAGTTTTTTTGTTTTTTTTTAAATAAAAAACGTTCTACAATAGCAGGGGAAAACTGTACATAGAATAATGAATAAGGGATTGAGCACACTGCTCTTCACTGCCCGGTCATCTTTGATAAATATGCAGGAATGGTCAGTTTCCGCTGACTTGTTGGAAAGTATAGAAACATAATAACACCGTGCGATGCATTTTTTGTTTTTTTTGTAAGGAGAGTTACTTTCTTATTGCTTTTATGTGAAAAGTATAGAAAAATGGCTATTACTCCTCTCAAATTTTACTTTTGTGACCAGGGTAATGATATTTAGAAATTTATCCCTTTTTCATTGTATAACAGGTAAATTTGCATACTTTCCACATTGAAAAAATCTCATAAAAAACAAAAAACTTATGATTCTGAATCAAGACGTGATAACACTAATTTTAGATAACAGTGAACGCAAAAAGTATAGTAGTAAGTAGTTTTTCGAGTTTTACGATTGTACTGTAATTCACTTTCACGACTCAGAACCCAAAATACAATCTCTCATCATGTTTTCATATGTTCCTTAGTAGCAGTATTCAAAGTCCAGTATATCCTGATGGAAGAGCTGGCCTTTTGTCCCCGCCCATATTCTGGAATTTATCAAGATGAGTGTCAAGGATATGGATACTTAGAGAGGGCCTGCAACCTATTTTACCATATTTCCAACTTGATCCACAGTTTTGGCCTTGTTATTGTCCTTAAATCCCAATACCACTGTGACAAAGATATGACAAGCTGCTTACTCTTTTCTAGTGTGCTCCACCAGGAATTCCTTCCACTCCGGGACTTTCTTTATCTCTAGTCCGACGAAGACGCCGATCTTAACGTTAGACTCCATTAGTACCTCATTGCAGTGCAGGATATGCAAGGCCTACAAATATTTCGGCATGCCTATTGATTGCTGTTACAACAATCTCAAAACCGGACGTATGATGAGTACGACTGGGGTGTCATCGGAGACTTGAAAATGATAATATTCTAGATACGCTTCAGTCAGTTTTACCAAGTTGTCATAGCGAAAACATCTTGGGATACAACCAAAGGCTCTCCGAATTCTTTGTACTTGGTCATTGTAGAAGGTTCGATTTGTCATTAAACCAAATTTATAATCAAAGTAATAAATGTTCAAGCAGAATGACTTGTGTCAGTAAGAGATAAAATGAAGATGGGTTAACATCATTGGGAATTAAGCAGATGAACCCTCTCGATTGGGTGAAACGATGTGATTTGGGGGCCGAGTTCCCCATCTCTATTTTATCACTATTTCGGTTGCTGTTCATTCTATTACTTCCTTAAAGTGTCTGCTGCATTCTGTAATCTTCTTGGAATGTTGAGCGGAAGCCTTTATTTGATCCACCGGAAATGGCCTAGTGGATAAATGTGCTGTTAAAGCTCATATGCTTCCGTGGAAGCCAGGAGTTAAATCTCTGGCACAGGCTATTAAGAAATAGACCAGTGTCATAAAGAAGAATTGGCGATCAAGAATTCTGAAATTTGCTCGGAAGGACAACATATCCTCGTGAATCAAATGAGGTTTTTCGCTCATCATTCCGGGAAGGTTATTGAAACGTTGCAATAAAAACCAACAGAAACGAAGAAATTGGTTCAAATGGATCGATATATAATAGTAAGAATACTTTAGCTCGGAAGTTCAATCAAAAAAAGGCTCTGCTGACAACTGCAGAGATTTGGTGATGCTCATGCAATCTGCTTCAAATGAAATAGAGTGGTATTTTGAGACTAGAACTCCGACTGCAATGATTTCTCACCTGTCCCTTCTCCCCCATGTTTTGTCTTTGTTTGTTTGATGAAGAACTGTCGGTTAGATCGAAACTGCAGAAGGAGAGACGTGGTCTTTTCGAGTCCTAAGGAGATAATCTCAGTATTTTATGCCCTCAACGTTTCATGTGTGAGACAGGGAGGAAAGGCGTAGTGACGAGATAATGGCGTGGTGGATGCAGTCGTCTTCAAAATCTGGGTAATTTCAGCAACTCAAACGATTTTCTCCGTTGCTTGCTTCCCGACTTCTAATATCAGCGTCTTCGCGTGGAAGGTTGAGTTGCTGGGATTCGAACACCGCTCAGAGCTGATACAACCATCTGGGATTTCTTTCTGTTGCACTACCCGTTCGTCTTAGGTACGAAGAAGATGGCTAGTATTAATAACGAATCCGGGGCTGGCGCCTAGTTATTTCATGGCGATAGTGGGGACACGACAAGTGGTCCCAGAATAGTCATTTTTTCAAAAATTTCCACACCTCCGTAAAGGAGTTTTATTTATCCTAGTCGACTGTGCTGATGCTTATTTCTTTCTGGCCCTTCAGGCGATATACCAGATCTTAGTAGCTTATGTAAACAATTTTGATTCTCGTTTTTAGCAGAGAAATTATTTAATCAAACTATTCCATTGATTATTAATTGGTTGTCGCCGCGACTAAAGATCTCTTTTGACTCACACAGATTCTGTCTCGTAAGCTCTTGGACCATGTATGTTTTTTTTTTTTTTTACCTACGACGAATGTCAGCAAGTTTCTGAATACCATATTCTCTTCGAAGCGTTCGTAAGAAAAGTAGGGAAGAGAAGGTGGGTGAAGAAAGAGGAATATTTTTTGGGGGGTGGGGTTACGTTACTCTAGGTCATATTCTTTTTTTAAATCAATTTTCAGGGGGAGAAAAAGTACAAAGAAGAAAGAAAGAAAGGTAGGAAGAAAAAAGATAAGAGGAAGTAATATATCAAGAGAAAGAGAAGCTAGTGAGAGAGAGAGAGAGAGAAATGGTATAGTTTGATAAGAGTGTTGGATAAGAGAGAGAGAGAGAGAAGGGGTATAATTTCATGAGAAAGTAGGATATATATATATATATATATATATATATATATATATATCCTACTTTCTCATGAAATTATATATATATAGAGAGAGAGAGAGGGAGAGAGAGAGAGAGAGCGTTCCGTTGAAAATGTTGGCTGTCGGCTAATTGTCTAAAAGTAAAGCAAAAAGAAGACCAAGTTACATGCAGATGAGGAGGAGAGAGAAACAGAGAAAAGTAAAAGTAAATAGAAAAGACGGAAGAAGAGAAAAGTTGCTGAAACTTACCCCAACTGGCGGTTTTCAGCCAAAGACCCTACCCCCTGCAGGAAGGGTCAAACGATGGGCTGTTCTATCCAGGCAAACTATACAATGTTTATAACTAATGTATACATTTCATATATATACATTTTAACTTTTTATTCCACAATGAATTATATTGCATTTTGGACGATATTTTCGCTTTAATAGTGACGCAATGATTATTGGTAATTGTGAAGTTTGGCGTCTCAGGGAGGTGAAAAAGAACAAGACAAAAAAAAAAAAAGAGACTGGCGACCAACACTGGGTTTTTAAACCCAGACCTGGGTTTTTCGATGTATGTCTGGGTTTCTGGCGTTTTATTTTAAAATTAATGAAATCTAAATGATAATTTTTTGGAGTTAGCTCGTTTCAGTTGATTTGCACATAAAAGGTGTTTTTAATGTACAGAATTGTATGAATAACGAAATAATTGATTAATTCACAGAAACAGGATGGTTCTACTATAGGTTAGAAAGAGAAAAGGCAAATATTGTGTGTGGCAATGTATAATCGCAGTATCATCAACCGGCCAAGGAGTCGATGATTTGTTTTTGGCAAACAACTAACACAAGAACTGAGATCATGTGTCCATGACACGCACACATATATGAAGACGGTCACAGACTGTATATACTGATTGATGAAGCATATACTATGACTATCGCTCTGCTGAGTCAGGCCGACCAGACCTTACCTTTGATTACTGGTGTGAAAAACGGAGACTACAGTCGACTGTTCTGGCCCTGGAGTTTGTTGCTGGACATGGAACACCCTCAGAAATGGCCCCTTACTTTTTTGCAGACAACGCTGTCAATTATGCACGAAGGATCAAAATAATGAAAGATATTAACTATAAAAGACATCATAAGCAGACTCTGAGTACGCATAGATCTCTTTGAGAAGAAGAAGTGCTCTCTATAAAGTTGCAGGAGATAGGTGACCCAATCCAACAAGGGTCAGTCAAACTACTGGTGTGAAGAAAATTGCTGACCCAGTTTTTGCCAAAATGGTTAGTACACATCACCAGTTGGACAAAGAGCATATCTACTCATTTATAAAGGGGATACAGAATAAAGACGAATGTTCATTCTATCACCGAACTAATACGAAAGCAGCTTCTCTCGTTAAACAAGTTTTACAGCAAGCTGGAGGCAGATGCTGTCCTCGCGACTCTTCGTTCCATGCCAATAAAGGCATTATGACTTGCGAGGATTCTTCAAGCATGTGAGCTAGTCGTCTACTGCATCTCTCTGTAACAAGCCCCATGTATGTCAGAAGTCATAGTTAACTGAAAGTCTTCATTCCAGATAGAGAACCAAAGGGCAATGCAGTAATCATCGAAGGCTCAGCTCTACCTCAGCGTACCTCAAACATTTGATGATATGCAAGACTTCATCCAAAGGATAGGATCTCACGGTACCAAGTACAACTGAGTGGACAAAATGTTTGATATTTACAAAAAGTCAAGTCTGAGAATTGAGGCCAGGTCAATGGGAAGGGAACAAATTAGAAAAAAATGACAGGAATCAGTAAGACCTCTGGAGATGTTTTCGAGTTGACAGCAACAAGATCGAGACGTATGAAGCAAAGACGACAAGTACGCTCATTGTCACGAAATGGGAAGATGCTATCAGCAGGAAAAAGTTGTTACTTTTCCAATGAACTTATATTGGCAATCTTTCTTGTTATTTTTCCATTACTAATTTCATATCATATCACTATCATTACACCAGTTTTAAAGTAGTAAAAACATATTTTAGTATGTTTTAAAACATACAAATCGACACCAAAATCATCCAAATCAGCCGACTACACACATTTCTATGAAAAAAAAAAATCAACTTCACGAGGGTAAGTTAGCGGCCATTTTGTCACCATCTTGGATTTTCAAGTGGTCAGTCCGGCGGCAGATCTGATCAAAAATGTTTGCAGAACAAACACACCAGATTTCATGCTTGTATCATAAGGAGAACGATTTTTCTGTTATCCGCTCACTATTGGCACAAGCTTAGAAAAGAGATATACGCCTCAAACCAAGTCACTTTGAGCTATTTACAATCAAATGTCATAAATCCTTGTTTCAAAATAAATATACCTGTCCGTGTGGACTGATAGCTATGACATAAGGGAGGTAATTGTTGATTGATCCGCTCAAAGAACAGTAAAGACTAAATAAAGCGCACTGATCAAAAAAAAATCCTTCCCAGGTTCCAGGAATCAAAAACCATAAATCAGTTGTCAATTTCAGCTCTGCGCGGGGATGAGGATGTCTGGGAACAGAAATCAGATGTACTTTATTTTACTTGGATTCAGTTTCCATTGATTCAGAGATCGTTTTATGCATGAACGGCTTGATTTTAAAATTTCCAATATATCTTCTTATTACCGTTTACTTCCAAAATTCGTTCTAGGATTCCATAGTGCCACAGTATATTTGGGGATTGGAATTATCGTTCTGGGATACGTCATCACAAAACTATTCCTTGTAGGTGAGAGTTGTCAGTCAAACTAGAATAATCAGGACCTCGTGATTAAAATCTTCTTTTCACGACTAGGAGCCAAAAATAACATTGGATTTTATTCTTTGCGAGTTGTCATCACCTTTATTTTTCATTCATAAGATCTAAACCTGAAAATTTCATTGGTTCACGTACGTACTTTCGTTGATTTCCCATTTATTCATAGGCTCATGGGAAGCCTTTTATTTTTGCTAGTGGAGGGGGTGTGGAACAAGGAGACGGTTCTGGAATTGATGATCGATTAAAAATTCTGGGTGTGGCGTGAAAATTAATCCTCGACAACTAGGACAGCGATTAATAAGACGCTTGTCATTAAACATGAGACGTATGCGAAAATAAAAGACTTTCATTACGGAACACTTCGCTTGCTGAGGTTTCCATTGGGTGTTGTGTCTAGATCAAATTTCCGATAAAAACCGACACGATGCTCGCATTCGACTGGCAATTAGTCGGATTTTCGTTATATTGCAAGTGATTACGCCTGGACAGTTACTGGTGCTATCTTGTCCCCATCATTCTCTTTCCTTTTAGTATTCAGGCTATTACCCTGGGTCGTCTCTTCGTGGTTATTCATAGGTAAAATTATGGTCTCCAAGTCAGAAATTTCGTTCAAAAATAAATTATGCTCTACGAGTAAAACCATCTTCCATAGAATGATTCTCGTAGAACGATACTCATACTGCCTTAGATTTGACTGGAATACGGTTAATCATTGGGTGATGTTAACAAACATTTAAATATTGATAAATCCAGCCGCACATTTTTGCTTCTAAATTAAATAATTATGACTTTCAAGTATTTTTTTTTTTTTTTTGGTGGGAGTCATTTTTTCTTCTTTAGAATTGTCTGAACAAGGATTTATAAATTTTACAGCTTCATTATCAATTATGTACGATATTGTTTCAACAAAAAAAAACTATTGATTTCTATACAAAAAGTACGATTCGAATACAGGCATACCCGCTTTACGAAAGTTCGCTTTACGCCACTTCGTTCTTGCGAAAGACTTCAAGTCGCCACAGTTTAAAACTATGTCTGTATTTTTTCGTGTTTCTGTATCTTGGTTTATTTTGTGCATCCGTTGGATATTAAGGCAAAAGGCAAAGGCCAAGAGAATTCATAAGGGTGTTACACTGGCAGAAATAGAAGAGGCTTGTTTTAGGGGTCGTGGAACGCTGAAAAGTTTTCCTCCAATAAATCAATGGTAATTGCTTTTTCGCTTTACAACAATTTAGCTTACGAAATATTTCTCAGAAACACTACTTTCGGATAGTAGGGGAAACTGTTATTCACAAATCTTTAAAATATGTACATACAGGTTGAATAATGCGATTAATTCGTTCCAAAATTTTCCCTACTGATCAAAAACGCTAAGATTAAGTTCTAACTATAACTTGATGAACTTGGTTTTTTTTTGTTTTGTTCTTTTTCTTAGCTTATACCTAATTACATTAATTTGTACGGCAATACCTTGACCATACTACACCAAAATTCGTACTAATCAAACTGAAACCGTACTGAAAGTATTGCTGTACATATTAGCGTGTTAATCTCTCTACATCATATCAAATACATCAGCGACTAGTCTACTGATTAAACTAATACAGTTTTTTTCATGTAGTAACGTATTGGGGAATATTTCTGTATTATACACCCAATCTAGAAATTCCAAAAAATACCTCAAATTTAAAAAAATCTTTAGAGGAATTTGTTCAAAAGTTAGTCCTGACTTATATCAAATCTTCCTAAGTAATTTTCAAGCATTTCCTACGTAGTTGTAAATTTCAATTTCTATTATTCCCTTGCAAAACCTACAAACGGCCTTTCTTGGTGTTTCTCGTGGATGAAGCGCTTCCCGTCTGTTCAAATCACATTTTGCTGATCAGAGCGCTCTTTGAAGATCATCTTTGCCCACTGGCATCTGTCTTCTTAGAGGCGTTTGTGCAAACACGGTTATGGCTTAGCTCACATGGAGGAGACTGGGGTTGGTTGCAATCCTTTTTGCATTTGTCTCAGTTACTCAGAAACTATTTGGACTAGACCAACCAGATTTCTATGTATTAAACTTAAATCTGTCAGCTAATTACCCATACTATTCAAAGATCATTATATATGACGTATTGTTCGCAATATTTATCTGAATGGGAGAATTCAAATGCAACACTAACTAGGGACAGTTGCGACGTGTTAAAATAATTGTAGTATTGTTTATTAACGCATGATGATATACTATTGCTCATCTCAGAAAACGTATTCTTTGAGCGTCGTCAGATTGATGTTAAAAAGATGCAGTTCATGGTGGAGTCAAATTTCGACGATGAAGGTGGGTTAAATTATCTTAGACGAAGTATTGCACATTGTGTCAAGTTTTTCATAGTCAGAAACCGTTGTCACACTTTTAACCTGGAAGATACAAAGTTTGCAGGCACGCTATTTGTGTCTGAGCCGACGAACTGATGCAAAAAATATGCTCAGATGATTTTTGGAAAAGCGATGAAGTCAGATCCTAAGAGTAAGTTTTACTTATATTTTTAAAGCTAAGGTTACTTTGCTTGGTTGGGTGTATAGCAGGTCATCATGTCTGTCATACGCAGAGTTTGGTTGAAAGATTCACACACAAACACAAACTCACACATAGATTGATTCTTGTCGCATACTTTGGCATGTCGATCGGGCAATTCCCAGCTTTCCACACAAGATATTTACTAAATATAGTTTAGTCTGGCACAAGAACATAAGTGTGAGGTCCCCAATGAGGATCGAACTTATTACATGGTAACAATCTGCCAGAATAATTCGCTAAAACTATCATTAGTTTTTGGTTATTTATTTTTTGTATTTATGCTAAAACATTCGACAAAAATTAAACAATTCGATAATCTTCCATTTTCTTTTTAGTGACGCCATGTACATTGAGAATTTCTACAATTTATTTGAAAACATTTTAGAGAGATTTTTTTCTTTTATAAAGTCGGCACTCACAGCAAACATTTCGGAAAGTTAACATCTTGAACATTGATGGAAATAGGTTTTGGGAACTAGGTATGCAGTAACATAAACAATCCCCTGAAAATTGAGAATTAGATATACACTATACCCCTGCGTGTCTCCCTGTTTCCCCCACCGATTATGAAATCATAGAATTCAAGAAAGCTCAAAATATCTTCGTGAGACCTTTTATTTCATAAAGCACAATGCCAAAACTTCAAAATAATTTATTCAATATTTTTTATAGTAATTAAGTCTATGGAAATGCAATTATTAGATTATTTTTTAGTGTCAAGTCCAGCGAAGGGAAGGGGTGGAATGTCTGGGCATGTGCTTGGTTAGAGGGGCACTTATTTATGAATGACCGCTAAATCAATATCAATGGGTGTGGCTCTATCGAGGTTATTCTCGACTGAGGCATGGGAGATATTTTGCAAGAATACTGGTACTCAGTCGTTGACATCTGAGACAGATGTAAAAAGATCTAGAACACTCTGTCATGGAGGTGATCCTTCATCCTAGACTATCTCCCCGATCATGTATATGTCTTGGATCTTGCAGTTGAGTATTTCGCCCGAGCTAATTACTTATTGGGAAGTTCCTGCTACAATTTTAGAAACAAAAAAAAACTAGTAAATGTGATGTCGCTTCCCACCATTAATGAGTTCGGAAAGACGCCGACATGATTTTTTTTCGTCGATGATTGGAGCGTTATTCTCCTGTTTGATCATATTGATCCAAACCATCGCTTGGTTGGTCAGTTGCAGGATGCCTCAATCCAGAGCTTTGATACAGCTTGTACGTCAGCTCCCGTCCCGTCTAAAACTTTTTTTATGAAGGAAAATCTCACTGGTGTCCTCGTTCAGCTTAAGAAACATTTCGATTCTTGACAAGGTCTGACGTCTCGGATAAAGTGATAAGTAGGCTAATGCCCCATTTTTTCCCGAATACAAACCGTTGGCTAACATGTATGGCCTCTATCGTGGTTGTTTTCGATTGAGTTGCGAGTTTTGCGAGAATTGACAACTGAGACATATTGAGAGTTTTGCTAGGGTTGACATCTGAGTCAGATATATAGCACTCTATCATAAAGGCGATCTCCCGTTTTTGGTTATCACCTGGATCATATACAGATCTTGGATTTCGAGGTTAAGTCTTTCGTCCCAGTTAATTGCTAGCAGCGCCCTCTCTACTACATATTTGAGATGAGTTTTTGAAATGAAAAAAATTAGATATTATTGAAATTTAAAAAAATGTATCATATCCTATCCGTGAAACAGTTCTTTACAAAATTATCTCGATTCATTTTTCTGTAAGATGATGCGCTGTCAACAATTATTATTTTTTTTTTTACATTTTTCATTTTAATTTTATTTGCTTTTCATCGTAATTGTTCAGGCTGCCAGTCTACGACCGTTAATTAGAAACACAGATTGGATATAAAGCAGGCTTCTCGAGACAAAGAGGATGTGTTCGAGTCTCATTGAGGTGCATGTAGTGGTCAACTCCCCTTAGCTCTGCGTTTTCGATTTTGATCACCGTGTCTTTTCCTTCAGCATATTAGTGGCACATAACATTTGTCTTATAGAACTTTATCTGAAGCCATACTTTACTTTCTGGGTTTTTTCATTCAGCTCGTCTGAAATTACCTGGAGTTCTTGAAGGTTGCCGACAGAAGAACACTTACTACTTGTCATGTTTAGAAAAACCCTTTTTTGGAATTTGACCCCACTCCCCATATGTTTTTAATGGGGGATTCAATCACCAATGTTGAATTGGTCCACTAGTTTGTGTCCGACGGCATTCACACTTATTTTTAAAGTGATCACTGTCCTACAAAATGCGAGGGATGTGAATTATTGATCGCTCTTCAACACGGAATGTTGGTTACGTGATGGTTACTATTGAGTGATTAACCAGACCTTTGTTTTTTTTTTCTTCTAAAGAATTATTCGTTCAACAAGATGAGCTGCAAAGAAACTATCGATTTGTTTGACAGGAATCTTTCCTCTTCATTCTTTTTTTTCTTTTTCTTTTCTTTTTTTTTTTCCTCAAGAATCACGTGAAAAGTGTCTAACGCCCAGCGGCGGGAAAGGTTGACGTTCTACTTCCAATTTCAGCGGTCCTCTTTGCTCAATTAAAATGATGTGTCCTCCAAGTAGAATCTACTGCAGTGCAATCAGTGTCTCATTACTATCATTCCACTATGAGCTACGACGACTTTATCGATGTTACTATTATTATCTCTCTCCTCCAGACTTACAGTCGAAGCAGCGATAAATCACGCACACACACTCACACACACACACACACACACACACACATGCATACACATGTACAAGTATCCCCCGGTTTACAAAAGTTCGCTTCACGTCTCTTCACTTCTACGAAAGATTCAAAGCTGTAGTTGCTCTTAACTGTGTATGCAAACATCTACGCTTATCTCGGTTTATTTTGTACATCCGTTTGTAAGATGTGTCCGAAGACAGGGTTTCTCAAACTGGGTTCTGCAGAACCTTTGGGTTCCGCATAATATATTATTGGTTTCGTGACCGATCTCGAGAAATAAACCGTTCACAGTTTTGAAAGAAATATCAATGATGAAAAAAATCTAAATGCGCCAATTGTACCAGATATCAGTTGTTGTTGTTTTTTTCATTAAAAAAAGCCACTTAATGTAGAATTGAGACTAATTTCAATAATATAAATAACCATAGTCATGTATTTTTGTAAATATCGTATTCAAAAGTTATTCGATATCATGCTTGCAGAAACGTATTCAGTTTGTAAACGAAACGACTGTACACTGTAAACTGAAGAGGTTTCCAGTTATAACAATTTATTCCGTTTATGACGCATAAGACTATGTATTTCAAAATTAATTGCGAATGAAAACAAAAAATATCAGAAACACGAAATAATTGTTTTTGTCTTTTTTAATTTTATGGTTAATAATCTTGATGAGGCCCAGCACTTTTCTTTATTTTTTTTTTCACACGATATTTCCGAAAGTTCTCTATGAATTGCAATGATTGTATGAAAGGGTGGGCAATAGGCAACGCAATAGATGATTACATTTTGGGATGAACAATGGCATTGGCCGTGGTATGTGTTCTCCGAGCCCTTCTGAGTTTAGTTTCATGTTTTGCTTGCATATAAAGGGGGTTGCAACAATTTTTGCATTCATCTCAATTACTCAGAGACTATTTGGATTAGACCAACTAAACATTTATTTTATTAAACTTGCATCAGTCTGCAAATTACCCATACCATTTAAAGATTTCGACATATCGTTCACAATATTTATTTGAATGGAATAAGTCAGATGTTGCAACTGACCTCAACCCTGGGGACAGTTGCAACACTAACAAGGGACAGTTGCAACATGTTAAGACACATTAAATTTCACCAACTTTTGCTTTTTGTCTCAATGAGCATTGTATTCTGAAAGTAAGTATTGTTTCAGAATGATATAGTATTATTTATGAACAATAATATTGTGTTATTTTTTTTCATCAAATAACAGTTATTGGGTTTTATCTGTTTATGTATAGAACGTAGGCCTACCTTGAGTCGATGTTCAGATGTTACAGATGCTGTTCAATCTCTCCATATTTCAGTGTTAGTCAAAAAGAATGGAACAATTTCCATTGCAACAAATTTCTTGTCGAACATGTATTTATTGTGCAAAACTGCGTCTGTTTTTAAAAAATCATTTTTGTCTCACTCAAGTGAATGTGAACTGCAACCTTGGGTTTCCTGAAAGGTGCACAGACATCCGTAAATGATACAATTAATAGGCTTGTACGAACTGATTAAAAAAAACAAACAAAAAATAGCAACAGACATCCGAAAATCACACAGCTAATGAACTTTTTACAAAGTAAATTTCGCCTATAAGGCAATTTCATGGATTCAGCTTAATATATGTACGTATATCTAAGGGGACTACTCCAAAGGAAACGGTGGAAAATTGATTTAGGGTAAGTAATCTCTTCATGGACAAATTGCTCAAACTTTTAGGTGGCACCCCTTATATCAATCGTATTGTAGAATCTACTCCAAACAAAACAAAAAACAATTGAATTCAAAATAAACATTGCGATTACGAACAGCTGAAATGTGTGTATATTTGGGGAGTGCTTTGCAAAAAAAACATGCATAAACGCTTCGGCTGTTTACACGTTCAGCGCCGAAGGGCGTTTTCTCTACATTGACACTGAAGGTGTTGATATCTGGCATATCTCAAATTTCCCACTTCACTCACCATTGTTAATGAACAAATATCGATGTCTCTCGACTCCATTTTTGTTTTCATATTTCTATTGCTTCTTTAGTATTGATTTTCATCATTCAAATTGAAGTATGTTGTTATCAATTGATAAGATCAATTTTCACCTTAAAAAAAGATGTCACAATGCTTTGAGCCGATAAAGTGCGTATCTTAAATAATTAATATTCAATTTTATTTTTTGTCGCACTCCATGTACATATATATGATGAAATAAAGGATTTGCTACTCAAACATCGAGCACTTTATGAAATAAACCCATCACACATCGGATATTGAATTAATGATTTGTAATTTTGTATATATATATATATATATATATATATATATATATATATATATATATATATATAGAGAGAGAGAGAGAGAGAGAGAGAGAGAGAGAGGCCACTTATTGTGATCACTGTGTGTGCACATGTAACTCAGTGAATCCGTAGCCAAATAATGAAGAGAACATTTATTTTACGCAATATATACATATACTCATTTTTCAACATTTTCACTGTGCTTGTCAACCTTATTGTAATTCACCATTCACGTCTGTCTCTCATCGCTATAGAATAAATGATAAAATTTTATCATAATTCACCGAGTGTCTGTCTAATTAGGACTATTGCTATCAAATGGGTCCCCAGGGCATCTTATTAGCATATTACCTTTTGGAAACTTCAAAACTTTTCAAGTTTTTTCACGAGGGGTTCGATTTCGAATGTGAAGAAATATGCTAAACTGGACCCTTACTCTGAGTCCATCAGGTTCGTAGGCTAGATCAAGCCGTTGACTTTGAAATAAGGCACGTCTCGATTCTATGAAAATGTATGTTGATAAAAGTCGTCTGGTTAGTGGTATTGACGGCAGATCAAATTGTTGAATGAATGAAAGCTGTTGATTTCAATGCATGAAGGAATGATTTTTTTCGTGACTCATATTGCGATTGATTTTTTTTTCTTTCATTCATAGCTAATTATACATATTACGTACAAAATGAAATTTTAATTTTTAACCAGAAGTTTCCAAGGATCCTAACCCGACGTTTAAAAGTTGGTTATTCTATTTATAACCATTGCACTACTAGATGATAATAATGTTCTACGTACCGTGTTGCACAAGCTAGCGACTGACATAATCATACTATAATTCACCGAATGTCTGTCTGTCATCGAATAAGTCAAGGGTGGCTGGAGCTATCAATTATTCTGTGGTTACTAATGGGACCCCAGGGCATGTTTTAGAATATTAGTTTTTGACTCCCCCTCCCCCATATCCGACTTTTTTTTACATCAACAATACCCTCTATTGAACAAGAAATAATGATTCCAGAAGATGAATTCACAAAAGATAGCAAAATACTCAGGTTTTAAGATTTCTGTATTGTAGCAATGTGTGCGTATGCACGTGTGTCTGCGTATATGGGTCGAGTCCAAGAGACAAGATCTCCCCTAGACATGGGAAAGCATTGACAGGTGAAGTCGGGGTTGACCATCGAGACAGAAATTATTTTCATATCGCTTGGGTTTCGAAGCAAATAGTAGCATTTTGCCCGATTAGGAAAATAAGAATATGGAAGTGTCTCAGTTAACTTACTGGGCTTATCTATGATTAGCTAAGATATTTGCGCTGATGAGACCGTAGAGAGTTACACGTATGTTAACAAACCTTTACTGCTCTTTGGCAATGTGTGCGCGTACGGTGATAATTGTAATCTGGTATGTAAACATGTCCAGATAAATATACAAGTTTGGAGATTGTAGGGACAGAATTACGACGGATCTCGATTGGTTCACGCTGACGGACCGCTTTTGCGCATAGGATGGAGAGACCCAACTAACGAGAGTGAGGAGTGTGTGTGAGAGAGAGAGTGAGAGGGGGGGAGAAAAAACAAATATTGCATAATGCACATACAAACAGGTCGGAAGAATGAACCAATGACAAGGTCACTTCTAACTTTCGAAGACAGCGGTAGATTTTTTTTTCTCATTTTCTTCAATGAGGCTTGGTGTTGTTCTTCTACGTTGACACAACACAAACATCAGCATGGTACCACCAAATCATAATGGTTCTTGTTCAACTCTGACAAATGCAAGTCAAAAGAAAAAGGAGACGCCCCGCTGAGAAAGAGAGAGTCAGAGAATCAGTCAGTCAGAATAAGTAGCAAGTGTCTTTCTCCGTTATGCTCATTTCAACTGAGACCATGACATGCACACGGGGCATTAGCAGCCAGATCACAGCCCCCCTCCCCTAACTGCCTTGCTATTGTCATTTCAAGTCTTGCTTATACTAAATATCTTTTTCCTTGGTATTTCCTTTCTTGCTTTTAGTTTTACTGACTCTTCACTTCCATTTAGATTCAAATATGTTTTTTACCCTTCCTTTCCTTTCATGTTTTTACTGCCTCAACTTCTTCACCCTTCTCTCCTACGTATTTTTCTTTGGTTACCTATGATTAATAACTGACCCCAAACCTTCCATCATCATCATCATCATCATCATCATCATCATCATCATCATCATCATCATCAGCAGCAGCAGCAGCAGCAGCAGCAGCAGCAGTCTTTTAACGTCCTTCGTTGGACATAGACCTTCCCAAGGATTCGCCACACTTCTCTATCATGGGCGTCGCAGAGCCAGTACTTTCTGAATTTGTCTAGCTCGTCCCTCCATCTGATATTCAGCCGGCCTCGGTTGTACATGTGATCTTGGGGGATCCATGTTGTGAGTCGCGATGTCCATTGGTTGTCCACCATTCTTGCAACATGGCCAGCCTACTGCCATTTGAGTTTTTTAATGGATTCTATGATGTCCCTGACTCTTGTCTTTTCTTGGATGTACTGTGCTGTCTTGTGGTCTCTCCATGTGAGGCCCAGCATAATTCTTTCATGTGCACATTGCATCTTTAACAAATGGCCACTATCATTGAGGATTCGAAAGGATCTGGGATGCCAAATCCTTATCTTTCTCTGATCAACGTATGGCATCTACACACCTCCAGGTTCATATTCATTTATCTGAATAAATGAAAACACATATGTATATATTTACACACACCCTCAATGTCACCCAACCTAGCATTGGAAAATGCACATACACATATATTACATACGTGTGAACACCACCGCTTCCAAATACACACACATGCGTGCGTTTTCTAACGTGTGTACAAATTTATATCACTAGATGAATGTCTGCCCTGGCTGGCAGGGTAGACTGCTGTAAAAAAAATCAATTCATAAAAGAATTGATGGAATAAGTGTTCAATTTTATTTGTTTCTAAGAAGTAATATTTTTTACCTTTTTTTTCACGATCTTAGAAAAATATCGCTCAACAGAACAAAAATGTGTCCATTCTGATAGAAATTTGCCTTACAAACCGAACCTTACCCCTAAAAACATGCATAGGGAGTGATTTTCATGCACTATTGTGCTGAAAACCATACCTAAGGTCACATTGGTACACACAGAAAATTGCATAAAGTTAGGTTGTGTGGTTTTTGCGACGCATTATTTTTTACAATCCCCGAAAATATCACCTCTCTTTCTCTCCGCCCCTCCCTATTGTTAGCAAAATATCTCCCTCTTTCTCTCAGCATCTGTCAATGAATGATATAAACTCTACTCACTGTGAGAGTGTTAACAGGTAGGCAGCAGGTAGGCCTCAATCAGTCAATTTAGTCAATGTAAATTGGGTCAATCCTCAAAAACCTATTTTGTGAGCTAATTTTCTAAAATTAACTTTAATTAAAATCTGTCCCTCAGTCCTAGTAATACACACAGAAATTCTCATAGGGTTATGTTTTCTTGTTCTGGCAGTGGACTCTCATATACTGATGGATAGACAGATGGACTCTTAGTGAATTGCAATATCATTATCATCTATTTTCTGTATGTACCACAACATAGCAAAAAACGCACTGTATAGTGAGATTCATGTTAGTGCAATACCATTAAAATGTCCTTACTTGGAGTATAAAGCAATTTCCAGTAGTTTGGATCTGCGCTCATGCTCAAACCAATGATCTAAAATATGAAATAATGATCCGATTTCTCAAGGGAGATGGCTTCAGATATATCAAATACTATTTTTTTTTTTGGCAAATAATTATTATATAAATCTATAAATAGAAAGTTACTTGACAGAAAGCTTGAAGCTGACCTTTAGCAAGTGACTATAATGGTAAATGATCTTTCAGTAAAGACTTCAACTTGCAATAAAGACAGATCAGTTTCGGTCTTCAGGATCCATACAATACCATATTATGGTACAATAAAATCATTACAACTCATCTATCTCGGAAATGGCATGGATCCCAAAATTAACACCTGTACAAAACACTCACCTGCAACTGAAAACAACAACCTGATCTTTTGGAGAAAACAGAGGACTTAACTATGATCTACTAAAAAAAAAAAAGAAATGGTTGCCCAAATTATTTGAAAACCAAGAATTGAAACTTTACAGCTTCAAGGTTCTATTCTGAGCAGTTTCCTTCATCAAAGCAGATGAAAGAGTAGACACGTCAAAGATTAGCATCATATCTACTCGAGACAGGGTTGAGAGAATTCCAGGCCATTCCCCAAAATAAAAAAAATGAAAAATGCCTGTCTAAATCGTGCATAGGATTTTGGGGAAACCCAGGAGAGTGTCCACTATCACATCAATGGAGAAAGTGTAGACATCCCAAAGACATCCATCTAATCATCCCCAAGTTATGCGCAAAGAATTCATGGCCATTTCATTTTATCAACCGATAAGTCATAAAACATTAGTTGCAAGTCAGTGTCCCGTTTCCCTGGGTTTCAGCTGTGGATGAGGAATCAGAAAAACAATAGGAAGAAGTGTGAAAATCTAAAAAAGAAACACACACACATACACACACTAACACTAACACGCACATGATTATGTGTGTTAGTATGTATCTCTATCCGTACGTCTATGTATGTTTGTATGTATATATTCATATGTGTGTACATGTATATAAATGGATATGTGCTGGTGTATGATTATATGATCATGCATGTGTATGTAATATAGATACACATATAGGTTCATATGCAAGCATATATATGCGTACATATGCACACACGTATATACATACACAGTTGAATGTGAAGATGGATGAGTGTATATGTATTCATCATCATCATCATCATCATCAGTCTTTTAACATCCTTCATTGGACAGAGACCTTCCCCAGGATTCACAACAAATCTCTATCATGGGCGTCGTGGAGCCAGTATTTATGCATATGTTCATACATTTATCTCTATAAGCACTTATATATATATATATATATGTAAATATGCACACACACATATGGTTCTATGTGCATAAATGTGTATATATATATATATATATATATATATATATATATATATATATATATATATATATATATATATCCGTATTTGTGCATGAGTTTATAAATCTGTGTGTATATAGACAAATATGCATATGCACGATTCTATAAGCATGTATGTGCATATCATATTAGATACAAAACCTCATATACCAATTTGCATACAGACATACACACACACACACACACACACACACACACCCACACACACATGTGTGTGCATGAGTATGCACACATGTACACATGAGTGTGCGTGCGTGCCATTGGCAAAACAATGAAATTGTCTAATGGGACTAGATGTGGCGTCTATCAATCAGTCACTCTGTCAGAGGTTTTAGTCTCCGGAGAAGTTCTCTTCGTTCCATCAATGTCTTCCAAGTGATTTCTGTCAGGTTGATGGGGGTGTCGAACCTAATGGGCCAGGGTTGAGGCGGAGCATCATTAGTAGGCAGTGGAGATGAGACTGAGAGGTAGTGACAGTGACACATGCGAAGGGAACTATTGTTAACCAATGGCTGCCACTTGCCTTCTCTTGGGCAATTTGCTATTTGGTCAGCGATTTTCCCCATCACATGAATTTCATTCGCTTTCTTTCTTTTGGTTTAAGAGGCACGTTTAGTTATCTCACCAGATTTTTTGTTCTTTTTTTTTTTTTCAAGTCGTCGTTTATCATTTCACCAGTGAGTTTTGAACACAAGTTCCCCCCACCTCTTGTGATCTGAAAGTAAAGCATTCTCATAAAAACCTTACGGGAGCTGAAGTGGAGTAATGCAAAAAAGCAATTACCATTAATTTATTTGGAAACATTTTTTGAGAGTTATCATACCTGTTGGCTTATAGGCTTAGAGGGTAAATGGACGATAAAAGATGTGACTTCATTACAGCAGGGAATATTCAGAAGTAAAAGATAAATGTTGGCTTAAGGAAGAGTGTCATCTCCACATATAGTAGGCTAAAGGATTTTTTTCAGCCTTTTTGTTGGAAAAGGTCAAATATATATGCTATCAAATGCATTACTTGTATTCCAATCTTTGATTTGAATAATTATGATTTAAAATTGATTTTTTCAAAAGTATATTCCAATTGTAGATGAAATTAGTCATGGATATTTTTTTGTTTTTTTTTGGAAATGGCCAGTGTTGAAATGAATGAATAGAGATGTAAACCTAATTCTTTCTTTGTGCCGTATCCTTTCCTTATTTTTCCTTTTTTACATTTTGTTGTAAAATGCTTTTGAAGGGAAGAATGCTTTTTTAATGACTGGTTACTAGCCAAAAAAAGATGGCTGCCAAAAAGCGAATGTTTCAGGGAATAAATAACAAAGCACTCAGATTTTTCTCAGACACTTATCTGACGGATCGAGAGATAAAATGTTTCGTGTTCTGCATAAAAAATTTGGTGACTGAGAGTGCAATTTTGTTGACTACAAAAATGCATCAATTCGAAAAATCACTAAAGAATAACTATCGAATTATACAACTGGCCACGTAATAAGAAACTATTCATTTCCAACTTGTGTCCATTCACCATCCCTGATAAAGACTAACCAAATAAAAACAGTTTTAAACAATTTATAAGTGCATATTTGAGATATGTTTTTCAGATGCAAAGAAAAAGCATGTACAATGATATACATAACATCATAATGCATGGGATATTCTGTTTCAGTTATACTTTGGACGTATATCAAAAAGTAACAAGTAAGTTCACTGGACTTGCAAAATATTTAAAGTGGGTTCAATCCTCATCAAATGCTCTAGAATAGAGATTTTTTACTGGAATTATTCTTCTTTTGAGTGTGACGTATGTGTGTGTGTGTGTTTGTATATATATATATATATATATATATATATAATACAACTTTCAAATAATAAAATAATTACAATAAATAACAATACATATTTTTGTGTGTGTATATTCATATATCTATATATGTGTGTGTGTGTATGCATTTACATATATGTATATATGTGTGTGTGTAAATATATGTGTCTGTGTATATATATATATATGTGTGTACATATATATGTGTGTGTATATATGTGTGTGCATGTGTACATATATATATATATGAATTATAAATTGTGTTATATCATATAGAAACTTATTTGTGATGATTTCCTGTCATTATACAGTTAATGTATCATTTGCCCTAGACAACATAAAATATATACATATATATATATATATATATATATTGGCAAGGATGACTGTCTTTGAATGTTTCTTGCAGACATCTAAAAGCTTGCTGCACTTTCCAGCTGGTAGTTTCTGTCACTCTTCTTTTGCAATTTGTCCAAGCTGTTAAATGTTTGCACCATTCTTACTGTGTATGGTACACATTGAAAAAAAAAGCATGAGAGCCAATATTAATGTCTAGGTCAGATTTTTTTTTTCTTCTTGTAAATTATAACAATTACAACTTATAAGTTGAAAAAGAATCATTTTTTGTTAAATTCCTTTAGACAACCTATTAAAATATTTCGATGATAAAAATTTGGTAGATTTCCATTTATTTCTGAAGATTTTGCGTAGGTCATACAAAAAATTCAAGGGTGCCAATAATCCTGAGCTGCGCTGTATGGAGAATTTGAGGCTAGCATGTTTGTATTGCTTTTCATAATGCCAAAGTTTGTCTCCAGTAAAAAATTTTTCATAATGCAAAAAAGTATAAGCTCTTCTTTTCTTCCATTTTCCAGGTAATGCTATTTTGTTAAAAAGAAAGTAATATTTTTTCTGTTGTTTATCTTTAAAATCTTTAAAATCTGCAAAATCAGATTTGTACCATTCAATGAGATAGCCCTATTAAGATAAGATTCAAATAAACATGACCTTTTATCCCTCCTTTACGGAAGAGGAAAAAAAAAAATTATATTTTTGACTCAGAAAGTTACGCTGAGAAGCAAAGGAAAACAGTTTTGCCCAGTGCCACAGCTCTCACTATCTTTCTGATTTCTTTTTTTTTTTTTCAAGAATAATTAGTCATCAATGATTTATGAGACAATTTTATCTCAGCTACAAGAAATCTTTTTTATCCTATGTAGCAATAAAAAGAAACAGATAGCCCAGCAAAATACTGATTAAATAATGAGGTAGCAATAAAGTGAAGATGAAAAGAAAACAAAAACCCAGGCTGCTCTAACTTCTCCTTTTTTGTTTGGGACACACACTCGCATATGGGAGGAACTAACGGCAATAACGTTAGATGGCACTGGAGAAAATAATATAGTATAAAAATGCCAAAGACATTAAAAACAAGACAAGCAAAGATAAGTAAATAAATAACAGTTCAAACTGACTTAAAACAAAAACAGGTCTGGATGGTCACTCAATGGAAACCATCACATGGCTGTGTTGGGGGTGATCAATAAAAATTGGAAACAGGGGTGATTAATGAATAAATCACTTCTGCCTTTTATTGAGCAGTGATCACTAAAAAACGTCTGAATTTTGACAAACAAGCCTGAATGCTGCCAGACACAAACTAGAAGATCTATCTAGCATGAACTTACATTGCAAATTGAACCTCCCTCTAAAAACTTATATTGGGAGGGAATATTAAAAAAAGAAAAAAAATGCAGACATAAATAGGTGTAAATCTTTGAATTTTCAGGTGTGGCTTGTATGCGTGATACATACATACGTACATAGCGAGCAAGCCAAACCAACTTGAAAACAGGAGAAACCTATAATGACAGGTTTGGTTGACGGTTTCCAACAAAGAAACAGCACCCAGGGATATGCAAATAGTTGAGCGAAATTTGGATCTTTCTAAATCTGCAAATGTACTTATCCTTCTACTTTATTTCCCCCTTTTGTCGGGGGGTCGTGGGGGTTGGGGGGGGGGCGGTCTTTCACAGACTCTTTACATTGTCTCCAAGCCAAGAACCATGTTTGTAGTCCAATGGTAAATGTGAAAGGCTGAATTTTTAGATGCTTTTAAATATATTACAGGATTTTCCCATTAACTTTTTTCTTTATAATGGATTGTTTTGACTTGAATGCGTTTCTTAAGATATTTCCAGTCAGAAAATATAAATACGGTATCATCATCAGTCTTTTAACGTCCGTCATTAGACACAGACCTTCCCCAGGATTCGCCACAATTTCCTATCATGGGCATCGCGGAGCCAGTATTTCCTGAATTTGTGAAGTTCATCTCTCTATCTTGTGTTCTGTCGGCCTCGGTTTCTTATGTGATCTCTGGGGATCCATGTTTTGAGATGTGATGTCCATCAGTTGTCTTTCATTCTTGCAACATGGCCTGCCCATTGCCATTTGAGTTTTTTAATAGTTTCTATGATGTCATGAACACCTGTTTTCTTCCTTATATACTGTGCTGTCTTGTGATCTTTCCATGTAAGGTTGAGCATGATTCTCTCATGCACACGTTGCATACTTCTCAGTTTGCAGGCCTGTCTCTAGGTTAAATTCCATGTTTCAGCTCCATAAGTGACTATCGGGAGAATGCATTGGTTGTATACTCTTCTTTTTAGGATTATTAGGATCATCTGGTTCTTGAAATAATCATATTGAGGATAAGAACATAACTGTCAAGATAGAAAATTCAAAACTCGGCAAGATAGACCACTACATCTACCTAGGACAACAAATCTCCATGAGACCCTCAAAAGAGGAGGAAATCAAGTAAAGAATCACTTTGGGATGACAAGTCTTTGACAGAGCAAGCTCAACTTTCAAGAACCAGATGATCCGAATAATCCTAAATATGGTAAATGTGGGTTAAATATTTTTCAGAAATTCAGGTATCCCTTGCTTTTCAAAAGCAAAAATGACGTTCAGCATTTGTTTTGAAGGGAGCCTTTATAAAGGGGAGCATGCATACCCCTCTTCTCTCTCCCAGTCTCGTGTATTTCTTATCATCATAACTTCCAATGACTGAGCCTAATATACCATCATCACCATTTTTCTGACCTGGGAACTTTAAAAAGTTTCTCCCATAGTGAATTAGGGTACCTGCAACTTCATTTCATACCATTTTGGCTTAGGGAAGGTTTTTACTGGAATGTTTTACTTTTGGATAGCACGAGAAACCCCTAATCACAAGAATATTCTAATTGTCATTTATTTATTTTTCAGATGTGTCCAATATACATATACTTTTTCGTCAATCAGTCAGTGTGTTGGTTTCCAGCCATGCAAACAGCAGGAAAAGGTAAGAAGAGAATGTGTGACGTCATTAGAGGAACATCTATTCTTATCAATCGATGACGTATCAAGCGTATCTTTTACAGTGTTGCAAATATCACTAGTTATTTATAGCCAAAACTGTCTTTAAAATGGCTAAGATTGGCTAAACTTTTAAATTTCCAGCTATCTTAGTTGCTAGAAATGTTATATACACTCATTGAGAGCCCATTTATCAAATGAAAGAATGATACACTAAGAATACGGAACAAATTTTTATGGATAAAAATTGCACACTTAGTTTGATTTAAACTGACAAATTTCTTTTTTAATAGCCAGATATTTTGGTGAACCATTTTCATCTTCCATTGCCTCCTCCTATTCCTCCTGCGACTACTCCCACAACTAACAATGCTAGCACTACTTAGTTTAGAATCCTTTTGAAATTTGAAATCACAGATATAGACGTCAGGATTGTGGATACATTGTTCTTATTTTGTTTTTTTTTCTTCTTATTCTTCTGGTGGTGGTGGTAGTGGTGGTGGAGTGGGGCAAATATTTTTATGAAACTTTTATAAAATTATGAAGTTTTTCAAAATCCTTCTTATCTCTCAAATCCGGAATTGAATGAAATTAAAGTATCTCAGCTCAAACTAAATCCAAACCTCCAATAAGAGAATTTACAATCGAAATGGAATTATGAATTAAACATCATATCTCAAGGTTCTAATAACATGGTGTTTTTTTTAAAAATTTTGTTGAATAATTTGTAGTGAATACAACTCACTTTACCACAACCACTATTCAAGCCTTCAGGCTTTAAAGTTCTTAGTCTCAACATCTACTTATTCTCCTGGTGTGCTTGAGCATCAGAGCCTACCTCCACCTTTTCCAGGACATGCATAAGGAGGTCAAGATCAAAACTCTGTCATTTCATGCTTCACATCACTGCAATGGTTGTTGAACTGCTGACTCAAACTTGTAGATGTAAATTCAACATTCAGAAGTGCAAACAACATTTTGGATTGATAGGAACCTCCAGAAATTTGACATGTCCAGCCAGATCAAACATTTTTTCAATCTTTCCATCTGTTCCATGTTGTCACATAATTTGCAAAGGTGACCATGTCATTTTAAATTCCCTTGTACGCATCTGATGCTGGCTCAATGTTATTTTAAACTTTGATTGACAAGAGACTAAGATTGATTGAAAGTTTGAGTTGTGGCAGTAAGATATCATTGGAAGCTTAGGAAAGACGGCAACGAGTTCCAGGTAATCCTCAAGCATTTTGATGGTATACAACTGAAAATAAGCGTGATTCAAAACTTGTTTACACTCCTGAACTGGTAAACTATGAGAATCTGCATTAGGAAAATTTGGTCTATTTTCACACAGTTTTTAGATTTCACCAAAAATATACTAATGGGTCGATTTCAATCAGGATGTATTCAATTTTGAATTACTTTTCTTATGAGGGGGGGTATTTTGTAAGAATAACCTCCTTCAGATCACAAATTTAAGAAAAAGTGAGGTGCGAAAGCTAGTAAATCTTATTGAAAAAATGGGGAATGACCTTGAAAAGGTTGGCAACCAATGAATTGGAACATGCATCAGACAAAACGTAAAATATATGAATCCTCCATCCCCGTGCTCAGTCCCATCACCAGATATCTTGACAAAAATATCTTGTCTCTGGCATGTCATGATGGTTGTTGGGAAGGACTGTTGGTGAGTAAGCATTTGAGTAAGCTCAATAAATATGATTTAATCTTTTTACATGTGTCTTCATTTTCCTTTTTCTCCATTTTCTCTTTCATTTTCTTCCCATTCTTTTTCTTCTCCTTTCTTTCTTTCTTTCTTTCTCTGCTCATTCATTTTCTCTCCTCTCTCTTTACTAAATGGACTTTTGTCTTTTGTAGGCTTGTCCAATACATGCACTCAGTAATAAATCACATTCCACATTTTGTTAATGTATAAGAAAATATTCTTCACATACCAGGTTGACTATCATCTCTTTATTTCATAAGATACTTTTCTTTAAAAGCACTTTTTATTCATTTTGTAAATTGGCTTCAAGAAAAATTGCAGTGCCATTTCTTTTACAGCAGATATCTATATAGATAGACTCATGCAGAAATGGAAGATAACATTCACATGCAAGCTTATTATTATTATCGTCAAATTGTAACAATGAATAACATTTTAATGTTTAATGTAACATAGTTATATCATAAATAAATATTTATAAAAACTCTAAAAGGAATACAGTAAACCTTCGGTTTAACAAACTAATAAAGATAGATTGATGGTTGTCAGTAAATTGCAATTGTCCGTTACATCGAATGTTACCTTCTTTTTTTTTTGCTCTTTTCAAATTCAAATATTTTAATGCAAAAATAGATAAATGAATCAGCATAGTCCAAATGTGTACCGGGACTAATCATCTGAAGAGTTATTTAAAACTATCTAAAAAATCATCCAAGAAAAATGGATCTTTTATCTGAAATTATCTAAAAAAAGATCAATACAGGATTCGGGCACTCTTGATCCATACTGATGATAAACACCTAAAAAAAACACTTTTTTGGAAGAAACAAGAAAAGTTTTTAGATGTTGCTAAGTGGTGTACTCATGCAAATTTTCAAGATTGTAGCCCTGAATATTTGACCAGGAGCACACACAGGGAGGAGCAAAGAGAGAAGAATCTGTAGCCCACTTGGCTGGTTGGTCGAACAATTTGTGGGGCTACAGTGAATTGATACTATATAGAATATGAATTTATTGTGATCATATGCAGAATAAATACCCCGAATTTGATTGAGCTCATAACATGAAATTTTCAGCTGACAACAGTTTTCAATATTTTTACTGAGAAATAAACAAAATCCACAGGAAATTTACCTGAATCTTTAAAATGAAAAATGAACAAAAGAATAGTTTTAATTTTATCACAATTTTATTTCATTTAATATTAACAAGGATATTTACATCAAAACTTCATGCTGATTTTTAAGGCTGGAAAGTCCTCCCAAATTGGATGATTGGTATAACAATCAGCCTCCCCTTTGATTTTGTGCCATACTAAGCTAGGCTTAGTAAATATCAAGTGATAGAGTTGTGATGAATAGTAATAATAAATACTATCAAAAAGTAATAACAATAGCAATTAGAAGTAACAAGTAATAACCATACAAGATCATTGAAAATAAAAAATGCTGACAAGTAAAAGCAAAATAGTTAAATGAAAAATAAAATGACAATGACATTCTTGTTTACTTTTAAAAGCATAAAATTTTCGTGCATAAATTTCTAAATATTCTTGCATCAGACATTATCAGAGAATTGAATCTTAAAAGGAATTCATTGCAAGACTTTCGTTTTTGTTTGGTTATCTTGCATTTCAAATTTTGTTTTCTCTTTCTTTATCTTCTTTTGCTTGTTGTCATTGTCTAGGCTTTTTTTGCATTGAGTATAACAATTCCTTCCCTTGTTTCTGATAAAAGTGAAAGAATGCTAACTTATCCTCTTGCTGAGAGAGGTGGAGTTGGAAAAATGAAGAAGCCATTTTGAATTTCCTCTCATCCTATTTCTTATTTTATTTATCTATTTTTCCTTATTTTTAGTTTTTCATTGTTTAGTCAAAGATGGTTGGAACCATGAGGTTTTTAAAATGGAACTGAATAGTTTTATTTTTTTTTTGTGGGTCATTGTATTGAAATTGTATCAAGCATAATGGAAAGTTAAGATTTTATAGTGTGCTGATGTATTTCCATGTACATATACACACGTATGTATACATGTATACGTGGTTATAGCAGAAATTGTATGTGTGTGTATATATATATATATACATATATATATATATATATTGGAGAGTACACAACTACAAAGGAAATGTTCATATATCTATAGATGTGAGTGAGGGAATATTCATTCGTAGTCGTAATTGCATGTATATATGGGAAAATGGATCTATTTCTTGATGTATGTATTGGTATATCTGTCAGTCCTGGAGGTACAAGGTAGTCATGAAATAATGGCAATGATACATGCTGTAGATATATAAATATGACAGAGAGGAAGTAATTATGCATAGATACACCCCCAAATTCAATAACTTCTTCCATTGTTTATACTCCATCATAGCACAAAATTTAACTTAAATTCATGGAGAACTTCTGGAGATATTGAGTGCAGTATTATGTGGTGTGGACTTATAACCATGACAGAGGTGGGAAGGTTTTGCATGAATCCAACCCTAAGTTCAACCATTTCTTCCATTGTGTATTGTCCATTCTTCCACGAAATTTCATGGAAATTCAATGAATTCTCTGTGAATTTCAATGAAATTCCATGATATGGTGGACAATAGACGACAGAAGAAGTAATCAAATTTTTGGGAGGATCCATGTATAATTACTTCCCCCCCATTCTAGATATATGTACACACCAGATGATATCACCAAAATTTCATATCCGTATGATGTCTTCAAAGTTCTCAATGAATTTCTACAAAATTTATAAGAAGGATGGACAATACACTACTGAAAAAGTAATGAAATTTTGGGGCAGATTCATGCAAAACTACTCCAGCCTTATCGTAGTTATATGTCTATACCTCATCATACTGCAAAATTTCGTGTCTATGCATATGATATCTTGAAAACGTTTTGAGGAAACTCATATTCATTGGCCCAAAAATCATAAATGAGATGTTTCCTGTCATAACTAACATTGTTATGTCACTTCTGATAAAGCTTATTTTTGATCCTCCTCGGACATTTTTGGCCCCCAAAATTCTAAATGAGAAGATCCCTGCAGTAACCAATGTCATTTCTGATCATAGATTGCACTTACTAGTAAATTCATCTATAAAGATAAAGTCATATTTTTCAACTATAAACAAAAAAACTTATTTGGGGGGGGCGTTCTGTCCTCCTTTTTACCTTGGGCAGCAGTTGGAAAACTGAAATACATTTTTTCCCAATCCTCAGGCACTATGGCTTTCACAAAAACACAACAGTTCGCTTAGAAGAGTTTCGTATGACGTCCAATATTTTCAGAATATGGCCTACACTATAATGTTAACAGACTTTTAGTATGTCTTTCTTTGTTGTTTTTTAAACTTTCATTCTTTATACTGAGAATTTGATCATAAAAAAGATATATTTCAATGTCTATTGGCATCATTCTCAGTATCATGATAAGTGTAATCATCTAGATATTAACATTATTGGTTATTACCACTAAAAAAATTTTCAAGTAGATTTGAATTTTTATACACACACACACACACACACACACACACACATATATATATATATATATATATATATATATATATATATATATATATATATATATATATAGACATAAATATATAGGAGTAGAAATGTATACATTTGATGGTGTTGTCGGTTCTGTGTTGTTGGACTCTTTTCCCCAGTATGACCTTAATGGATGGTTCCACTGAGTTCAGTCTAGTTACTACATTGTCTAGATCTATGTGCTGAGGGTATATTATTAAGGCGTCATCAATATAGTGAATGCAGGAGGCTGTTTTGCGTAAAATGTATGAGAACGGGGCTGATTCCAGAAATTCCAGAAACAGACGGACTAAAACTCTACTTATCAGGGACTCTATCGGTAACCCAAATTTTGGTTGGTAATAACTGCCGTTGAAGCTGAAGAAGCATTGGTTTGTTATGAGTGTGCATATCTTTATGATTTTGTTAGTTGGTACTGCTAGTTTAATCTTGGCTTTTTTTTAGGTGTAGGCATTTTTCAACTGGGATGTTGGTATAAAGTAATGTTACATCAAGGCTGACCATGGGTTGGTTTTTCATGTCTATGTTTTTTAATTTGTGCATAAGGTCTATTATTAAGGTGTGAGGGGCTGATTGTGCCAAGTAGTAGGATTAGGATTTTTGTTAAAGCTTTAACTATGTTATAGGGTGCATAGCATTTATATATATATATATATATATATATATATATATATATATATATTTACTTATTTCTTCAAAATATTTATTAACAATTCAGAGTGCTCTAGATTTCAGATAAAATTCTTGAAATAGAGCTTCAATATTTTTTTTTTGATTCCATGCAGTATTTCACATAATGTGACAGAGCCAAGAGGAAAAAATGTTATTTAAAAAAATAAAAGTAAAAACATAATTAATCACTTAAAAAATTGTAATAACACTGAAACGTTTTGTCAGAATGTAGAAAAATACAGTATAAAAAAAATTAAATTAAAACCTATGGAAATTCCCAACTGGGTGTTGACAACTAAAATTATCTTCTTATTCTTTTACTTACCCATTCCAATTTTAATTGCCTATCCATGTTTTTTTCTAAATGTTATGTAAACAAAGATTAGTTTCTCATGCAACAATTTTCAAACCCCTCAATAAACTACATAACTTTTTTTCGGCTCCATCCATTCCTATCCTCTCAATAAACTGCTTTTTTCCCCTCTCTCTCTTACCACCCACTCATATTCTACAAAACTTTCTTCTTACCCTCTTATTAAACTACCTAACTTTCTTTTCTATCCTTTTACTAACTATTTTTCTATTTCTCCTTGCTAACTTCCCTTGTACTTATTAGACCGTCTTTATCCTCTCTTCCCCTTCTTTTTTATCTCCTCCATAAAACTATCTAACTTTCTTTCCCCCTTTTTTTCATAATCTCTTAATAAACTACCTAACTCCCCTTCCCCCTGCTTCATACCCCTTCAGTAAACTGCCTAACAAGTTTTCCTCTCCCTGTCTTTAAACTACCTAACTCATGTTTATGGTGAAAAAGTAATATTTTCATTTATTGAATATACAGTAAAAAAATAAGTAAAACATTTTCATCAAACCTTACTCTGTTTTGTTAAATAGAATCTTCATCCAGATTTTTTACAAATTTGTTATTTCGAATACAAAGAAATAAACCAAATCTAGAACTATATCAATTTATCAGCTCTGATTCCTATCCTATGAATATTTTTTTGGTTCAGGGAGAGACTAATTCTGAATCACGCATATATTAGGAGGCTTAATTTCAACCCCATGGATATATTGGGGGGGGCTAATTCAAACCTTATACAAAGTCTATCCCCAAGTTTAACCCCAAACCCGATCTCAAAATCATCTTTTCTGAACTTGATCCTGAACTGTGCGTATATTTGGAACTAAGGCTTGTAGCAAGAGATTTTGCTCTCAAGTCAGATTGTCATCCATGGAGACCTTACATTAAACCCCCAACCAGGATTGACGGATGTCTTTTGCTGCACAGGACCAAATCTGTATACTCTTAGTAGCTCCAGTACTAAAATAAGCAAGTTACTTGAAATCCATCATTAGACTAAGGTCGCAATAATGATTGATTAAAATACATATCTTTTATTTATGGATTCATTTTATTTGATGAAGTTTTATAAATCATTATTTATAATTATTTGCTACAATTTGCCTCCATCTCAATTCTTGTTTTATTGCAGCTAAACTAAACTCTTTTATTGTGACTAAACTCTTTTTATTGAAATAAAACTTAGGTCAGTTTCCCCTCAACAGTGAGGGAATAAATTAACCGCACAGATTGCAATAAAGCAAGCGTGAGTCAAAATCAAACAATGAACTCTTCCATTTGATTTTTTCTGTGCCATACTTATTGTCTGGTGAATTCTTTTATTTTATCAGATGAAGAATTGCCGATTATTATTATCAATAATTTTTTGCTACTATTTACCGTTATCCTGATTTTTGTTGCTTTTTATTGCAACCAAACTCAGTCTGGCTTCCATTCATCAGTCAGTGAATAAATTAACAGCATAATAATAAATGAAATAAAGAATAAGGTCTGGGGGAGAATCAAACACACGAATAGATAAATTCATTTACAGTGAGTCTTGAAAATACCTTTCTGAAAACTTACTGGGAGGGAATGGGAATAAACATAGATGGAGAACATTTGATTTACTTGGGATTAGATGATGTTTTTTCTATGGTGTCAGAAGAATTGGAAGAATTATAAAACACGGTAGTTGATCTAAATAGGGAAAGTGGAAAATCAGGCTTAAAGATGAACCAGACAAAAGTAAAAGTTATGTTCAATGATAGTATCCAAAATGACCATGAGAATCAATTTTTACAAATTTTGATCAGGATTTAATTATCTTTAGAATAAAACAAAATTATAGGTGTCAATTATTTTCCTGCATCAATGATGAAATAATGGGAAAGGAATCAAGACATTTAGGCATTTTATCTTCGCTCCTCTTTCTTTTTTTCTTCCTTTCTTTCTCTCTCTCCCTCTATCTGCCTACTTTCTTTCTCTTCATAGCCAATAACGCCCACATATCTCTACTTTCATTCTTTTTCACCCTTCCTTTCTTTTCTCTATCTTCTTCTCTCCTTCCTTTCTTTTGCTCGCTATCTTCACTTAAGCTCTGCCCCTGTCTCTGTGATATAACAATTTCTCTTCTCTTTCCATATTTCTTATATATCAATTTTGCTATCTTCCTCCATTCATTTCATATCAAAATTTTTATTGTCTTTTTCTCTCTCTCTCTCTCTATGTAACACTGATAGACTAACACTTTGGAATTCATTTGTAGTTACACTTTCATCATCAGAATATGGACAGAGAAACTAACTGAAAAAATCACATTGTTCATCATATAGATAGATTATTATATAGTTATAAGCTTATATACAGTGTTGGTCAGGATCATTGGTATGCTTGAATTTTTTGGTATAACCTGTACAATATCTTCCAAAATAAATGGAAATCTACGGAATTCGTATTACCACTCGACAGCTGGTAGTTTCTCCCACTCTTATTTTGCAATTTGTTTGAGCTCTTGAATGTTTCCATGATTCTTGTGATGTATGGTACATGTTGGAAACATTAATACCAGATTCTTGCTCTCTTCAAAGATTTTTGATAGGATTGAGATCAAGACTCATTGCTGGTCAGTTTAAAACACTTCATTTTATCCTCTTCTATAATTCCTGTGTGCTTTAAGTTTTGCACCTTTCTGGAACACCCTTGATCTTTTGACCAAATCTAGTTTTTTTTTATGCTGGATGGCATATTTTGCTTTTGAATCCCATAGTAATCCTTTGATTTCATAATTGCTTTGATACACTCAAGGCTTACAGTACCAGAGGCAGTAAAGCAGCCCCATAACATTATGGCTCCTCAACCATGCTTAACTTTAGTAGTTTTCCATTTATTTTTGAAGATCTATTGCACTCCTCAGCTCAGTCTATTTAGTCTGGCGATATTTACCCCCTTGAAAATGACTGATGTATATAGATCATACATACTCCTTCTGCTCATTATATTTCCTTTATTTCTAATTCTAAATTGGGAATCTAAATTATGTATCTTTTATGTTTTGAAATTGCCTTAGGTGTAGATTTTTGTATGTATTTTAAAACTTATATCATACTATATCATCTTTCAACCATTTGGAATTGGGATACATATTCTTTTACTCTTTTTGCTCAGGTGGGAATTTTTAAAAAGTTTTGATGAATAATGTAATTTCCCAGCCTTGAGATTACTAAATACTATCAATGTCAATGTCTGATATCATATTGATAAATAGCTTATCAGCTCTTCCAGGACAATTGTCTTTATATCGATATCTATGTCTAGAATCAGTAACTGAATCACCGCCATATTTAAAGGGCCCAGGACAAAGGAACTTCTTGCTACTCTTAGACAAAGGAATATTTTATCAGCTGGGTATATTGTACTGTCAACAATTTAGAGAAGAGTAAGTCAACATTTCAAATTTTGTTAAGATAATTGATCGCCTTCTTCATGTTCTTAATGTTGTTGGCACATTCTTTTGGTCAATTCATTCTTCAGCCTTTGTTAAGTATACAATCCATAGGAATAAAGAAAAAAAACGTATTTCTTTAGAAAAATGGCTGAAGGAAAAGGGTGATTATTATTATACCAACTAGATTAGACCATTTTAGGAACGTTAGTTACACAGATCCAACTCTACCATCATCCATGTGGTTAAGCAGTCCCAAACTATACACAGAGGAGTTCTCTGACACTTTCCTTGCAAAACAAAGAAAACCACATGATGTTGAAATCCATATAAGCTGATATATGCCAATATTTTCAGGGCACACCATAAATGTACACTGTTTGTCACTCTGAAATAAATGCACATTAGTTGTTAATAATTGCTTTATTTATTTCATCATCATCAAAAGTCTTTTAGCATCCATCATTGGACATAGACTTTCCCCAAGATTTGCTAGACCTCTCAATCATGGGCATGGTTTGGCAAATCTTGGGGAAGGTCCATGTTCAATGCTAACAGACTGTTGATGATGATAAAATCAAATTCACTCTCATATGATATCACTATATCTGTTTTCTTTAATGATACAAAATGTCTGGTGATGTGTTGCACATGCTCTGAGGAATATTTATGTATATGTATTATTGCGTCATCCACAGACAGCTGTTTCATCGTATTACAACTCTTCAATGTGGCTATAGACTATCCATTATTCCATCCAGTACCACGAGGTAGGATCGAAACCTTTGCTTAAGACCCAGAGGCTGGCATCTTATCTCTGCCCCCCGCAGAACTGGACTGTCGGTAAGGTTGAATTTAAGCAATATATTTACTCACGCATATATTCCCCATCCACCAGATTGCTCTATTCTTAAGTTGGAAGATATATTTGATACTAATAAAAATGAAAGGTTTGGGGAACTGAGGGAACAAAATGGCTTCATAAAAGAAAAAAGATTGATATGAAACAAGGTTCTCTATTTTCTGTTGAAGGGTGGGTAAAAGTTGTGAGAAAGGTTTAGCAAGTTACAGAAAATACTTGGTAACTTGAGAGATAAACAAATTGATCAATCTGTTTAAATTCTCTGAACTTTTGAACAGCATCTCACAGTATGCTCTAACAATGTTTGTACCTGTATCAATCTATATTTCAACAAATTCTTTATTATCGTTTCTATTCAATTTGAAAACTGATCTTGAGAATGAATAATAAAAGATCAGCCGTGCCTCGACCTCCTTTCTTTTTTGTTTTCAGCAATTCTTGCTTCTTTATGACACCTCTTCGTCCTTCCAGTACTTGTTCTGCCATCTTTTTTGCTGAAACTTGTCAAGTAGGTTACCAGCTGCCTATGTCTGGCTCACTTGCCTGTGATGTGCCTCGTGAGGTTTGAATTCTCCAAGCTTCCTGATCAAAGATATACTATTTAAGAACAGAAATTAGTACCAAAACGGCACTGGAAAGATAGATTAAGACCCAGAGAAATCAAGCTTTCAACAACCTAACTGTGTTTCCATTTGAGGAAGACACTCTATGTGTATCTATTAAAACTAGGGAAAGTGTACATGAACGTTGGTGTGGTTATCTGTTTGTGTGACTGTTTGGTGGTGGTAGGATAGTTGCCAAAGGAAAGCAAATAGGGTCCTCCCACACTGAGTTTCTTGATACATTTTTGGAACCTTACCAATGATCAGCAGGTGTTTGGCTATTTTGTACTTTCTAGCATTGGTTCATATACGATTGAAAAGTTGTGCAATGGGGAAAATTGATGAGTGCTTGCAGGGAAATGGTCAGTGGAAAGGTTCCAAACTGTTACTTTACAGCTATATTGCTATTTTCAGGTTTGAATCTAAACTATCTAGTTAAAGAAACAATTATTCTTAACAATTGAATAACAACGTCTATGTGAATAAGTGTGTATTAGTCCATATACATCCTATCTCTCTCCTTTTCTCTCTCTACACACAAATACACATACGTACTTATATAGGTACATCAATAAGTTTACAGCCGAATGGTTTGGATATTTTTTTAATATTTATCGATTTATTTTTCAACATAATACCCTTCCTTTTTAATGCATTTGATTCTTCTTCTTCTTCTTCTTCTTCTTCTTCTTCATCATCATCATCATCATCTGACCTTCCCCAGAATCCGCCACATTTCTCTATCATGGACATCGAGGAGCCAGTATTTTCTAAATTTGTCTGGTTCATCTTTCCATCTTGTATTCTGTCAGCCTTGGTTTGCATCAGGGATGCTGGATATTATGATGTATATACATTATGATGAAGATTACAATCTATGTGATCTTGACTTCTGAGGTTATTTCTGGTCATTTTAAAACAATTTTCAGTCATAGGGGTAAATCTTTCTATAGAGAAGGTCATGTACAAGTTGTGAAGTTGACCTTTGAGGTTGTTTGTGGTCAGCAGGGGTCATTTCTACTCAATTTTCCAAGTTGTCAGCAGCAACTTTGCAATTATAAAACTGTAATTTGGCATAAGGATGAATTTTTCCATGATGAGCACGGTAATTGACCTCAGAGGTAATTTGAGGTCAACAGAATTGTCAAATTTGTTGGTCACAATTTTGAACCAAAGATACTGAAATTGAGCATATCAACAACAGGTTCAGTGAGGTTGACCTTGCAGGTCATCAAAGGCCATTGCTACTCATTTCTTCAAATTTTTGGCAATAATTTTGCACCTATGGAAGTGAAATTTGGCATAGGGGTAAATCTCACCATGGTAAAAGTCATAGGCAAAATGAAATTGACCTCAGAAGTCATTTGAGAGTAGTGCTGGTCATTTCTAGCCAATTTTACAATTTGTTAACCATAATTTTATAACTTTGAAACTAAAATTGGATATAGATAAATTGTCATAGCCTGAGTATTTAAAAATGTGATTTTGATAATGGAAATCATTTGAGCTCACCGTATTACATTTCTGGTTATTTCTAGTATTGTTTTTTAAAGTTGTTGACCACATTTTTGCACCTATTCTTAATAATAAAATAGAGCAAATATAAATAGTGGATAAGGAAATTTGGAGTTGAAACCGTTATTTGGACCTTTGCATTACCGGCAACTGTTTAGCTCAGTGGTAAGAGCTACACTACATTGAAGCAGCTACTTTATCAGTTGCAAGTTTGATTACTACAGTAGCCCCATTTTCTTTAATTATTTATTCTATTTACACTATCTAAGCCAAATTATAGATTCACCATGTAATAACAGGAGATCATTTTAAATAGATTTTCAAAATGATATTGAGCATTCGTAATCATTTTTGTTGGATTATATATCCACTTCTCAATGATGTATACATATATATATATATATATATATATATATATATATATATAGATAGATAGATAGATAGATAGATATAGATATATACATATAAATATATATATATATATATAGAGAGAGAGATATATATATAATTCTCTACTCATAATCAACTATCTGATTAGCTAGTGTCTAAGATAGTAGCATCATTCATAGTCTGTGCTCAAATTCACATTTACTGAATGCTCAAAAACAGTGGTCTTGTGCCAGACTAAGCTAAACATCACTGACAATGAAAAATAGAATGCTACTACTACTACTACTACTACTACAACTAAAAATTGCATCCTGATCTTAATCAGTTTAATTTATTATCATCCTTCATTAAACTTGAGTTAATTTTCAGAAGCGCTTAAGAAGCCATCCCTAACCTAACGTTGATCAATATCAAAAAACATTTTATATCCTTGAAAAGCAGTGAAAAAATGGATACAAAGAAAAAACAAAAATAAAAAAAAAATATAGCAACATATTTTGCACTTGGTATATAATGTTCCAGAGTTCTTTAATTAGACTGTTTCTCTGTAAAAAGGAAAGAAAAAAAAAAAAGAATTTCCAGAATGAACTCTGGGTCAGTGATTGTTCATCAGCAATATTTATCCCCTCCCCCCCCTAAAAAAAAAAATCAATAATCAATACAAGTTCTGATCTGTTGTAATTTTGGATATTAAAAAAAATTTTCTATTTGCCTCACTTCACAAGTGGATTTTGTTCCGTTTGCTTAGCCTTATCTTTTAAATTCACCGTTGATCAAATAGATCAGCCAAGCAACAAAGAGTGAAAAAATAGTTATTGGCATCCGACAAAACACTCAGAATTATCAAGATTTGGAGAGAGGAAAACTAGTTTAAACAACAAATGGAAGAAATAAAAACATCACAGATTAAAAAAGAACGGAAAATGACAGAATTGAGAAAAATTTTAAATGTAATTCTCATTCCTTCCATGAAAAGGAATTAGAGGCAGTTAATGTAAAGGTGGCTTGTATATTTCATCCATGCATGAATTCAGTGAACAATTATATTAAACACACTCACACATTGTTTGCAAAGGTTTGCTGTGTAATTACAAGATGGCTGTACAATGAATACAAGCACATACATGTCTCTGCCAACAAAGAAAAAGAAATTTACATTTATAATTATATATGATGTCTATATATATACATAAATATATAAATCCTTTTTGGAGTTAAAGCAGTTAGCATCGTTAGCAAAGGTTTGCTTTGTGCTCATAAAATGGTTGTGCACATACACATATGTGCCTGCAAAGAAAAAGAAATTTACTTATATGATAAGATATGTTGAATATTGTTATATGATGAATACACGCTCATACAGACGTAAGCTTATGCCATACATATGACCCATGGGCATATAAGATCCTCCAACCTCTTTTCAGCAATGAATATGGAGAAAAAATTTTTAGTGTATTCGTGGGTAAGTGTCTATTATTATCAAAATATGTAGCTACAGGATAATAGGAAAAAAAACTTTGATAAAGCTCGATAATTCATTAAAAAAGATTGCTGTGTTTGCATACAACTAAGTATTCTTATTGAAAAAGTTTACATGAATAGTCAGATGAATACATAGGTATGAACAAAAAATTTTTCAGCGGAAAATAAACACCTGATTTTAAAATGTAATCAAAATTTTTATAATTCCATTCGCGATTTTCAAAAATATTTTTCTAGAAATGAATTAACCCAAATTTTTATCTTAACAAAAAGTAAACATATCCTAATCAGTTACAATGTACATTTTGACTATTGTAAAGTCAACATTTCATATATTTAGCAAAAAAAAAATCAATCATCATGCTATTTTTGATGACAGTAAAAAAAAATTTTTTGAATTGAAATTCCATAGTTAAAATTCTACCAAAAATCAAGTTCTCATCAAATGCAGATAAATTGTGGGAAAATACTTAGTTCCATCATTGGTAAGCTAAATTGCGCTTAAACTGTCCTAATTTTTCATTTTAAAAAAATGAAAAATGAATATTTAACACTGTCAATCAGCTTGTTTCTAAAGTAGTGATCAATGTTCATAATCGAGTGTTGACAGACAAGTCAATTTCTGATGACTACAGGGGACATAACCCAGAACAAAGTAGAATTTGCAAGATTAAAATGCACCATATCTGGGCTGTCCAAGAAATATGTGTTGTCTTCTGCATCAATCATTTGCAGTCTTCCATACTTTGAAATGACTGTCAATTTACATGAACTAAAAATATATGAAAATATAAGAAATTTTATACCCAGTAAATATTTTTAATCATTTTGCAATAGTTAATTATTTATCCTTGTTATGATATTTTCTATGTAAGTTCCAGTCAAAGCACAATATAGAAAGAACAAAAAATATACATATAAAGAATATCACATTAATAGATATGATAATAAAAATGATGAAAATTCTTCTTTTTTAAATCATGATTAATCAAATTAAACTAAAATGTTACTGAGGAGAAGAAAATTTCATTCAATTTTTCTGCCTTTTAAATCTGAAAGTGAGAATTGCATTTGAGAAGTTCCAAATTTTTTTTCTAAAATAGCTAAACATAATCAATATCCTCAAGGAATTATCTGTAAAATGTATAAAAATGTATAAATAAGATAGATCATCATAGTTATAAAGATAGGGTAGGAACGAGATGAAAGAAATTATTTTTTGAAATTTAGAATAGAAAATTCTTTTCAAAAAAATTCATCCTTTAATACATAAGTTTTGAAAATTTTATCGAAATCAAATATGTTGCATGTATTTCGCATCATCAAGTTTTGGAAAAGTTTTTAAATGCAAATATCACTGCTATTTTTTGTTTACACAAAAATGTCTTTTCATGCTGTTAATTCCATAGAAAATCTTCAGTTCCATAGAGTTTGATCACAGAAAGTTAATAGCAGATTTTTTTCCAATCTTCCTCCTACAAGAACATTAAAAAATCAAGAACAGAATTTTTTGAATCTAAATTACATTTTCAAAATCAGGTACTGATTTTACAGTGAAAATTTTTGACATGCCTATCAATGCATATTACAAGAATCCATTTGCTTACACACATGCGGTTACATAGAAAGAAAAATCTACATTCTTAATAAAGTATGTCAAGTACTCCTGTATAATGAATCCAAGAATACATGCACATATATACATAAGCTTACAAAACAAACATATCTAATTCATAAAAAAAATTGCCATGTATGCAAACAAGCATGTTCATTGTAAACTCCAAAGTGATTTTTGGAAATATATATTACAAATTCTTTTAAATATACTAAGGCAGATTCTTTTTTTGTAAACAATATGGCTACTGCACACAAATACACTAATAGCACACATATATATGCACTGATACATTCACATATACTCATACATGTGCTAATACACGTAAAACATGAGCATAAGGGGACTCTTCTTATAAGGAGGTGCAAAAGGCTTGATTTGCCCAAAATTTACAATGATTTTGCCTGAATTGCACTGGTTTGTATGAGATTTTACGCATTCCCCCCCGCCCTGCATTGTATGCTTATGCATACAAATATCTACTAATAATTCATTTAAATCGAACGTGTTGTTTCTTGGCAGATTTTTAAAATTGCGGTATTTCGCATCACTAAGTTGGCAAAAATTATACACTCATGAATATGCACTAATGCACAGACATAATTGCAAAAATATGCACTATTACTGGTACACACAAACATGCACTAATATACAAAAACATATTCATCCATTAATACATACACATAAATATACACACATATACACAAACATAAACATACATTATTACAAACACACATAAACATGCACACTTATGCACAAACATAAACATATTAATACATATACTCAAACAAACATACATTAATACATACACACATATGCATAAACATAAACACATTAATGCATACACACATAAACATGCACACATATCCACAAACATGAACACATTAATACATACACACATATGCACAAACATAAACACATTAATACATACACACATATGCACAAACATAAACATATATCAATACAAACACACATATGCACAAACATAAACACATTAAGGTATACACACATAAATGTGCACACATATGCACAAACATAAACATACATTAATACATATGCACATATGCACAAATATAAACACACTAATGCGTACACACGTAAACATGTATTACTATGTACACACATAAACATGCACAAACATGAACATCCTTTAATACATATATAAAGATTCACTAATACATGCACAAATACACATGCCCTTACAGAGGCCACCATGTAATCATAGCCATGTATAGTGCATTGTGTATGGATGATCTGACATTGAATGTTTTTTTCTTTTAATCTTATTAGTTGAAAGTTGGAAAAAATATCATTTGAAATGATATCTTTGTAACCCTTGCAATTCCAGTCTTCGAGTCCAGCTCAATTTCAGATCGATAAGTTTGTTAGCGCTCTCGATAGGAAAGCTGGGATTTCGATTATAGGCTTTTAGTGGCTCAACTCTAATTACGATATTTTAGGGGGTCTTTTTTTTACTATTCATATTAAAATCATTTTTCTTTTTTTTGATTTAGATGCAAAAGTGACAGCTTCATTTCCTGGTTTAAAGATGTTCATTACTTTAAATAACGACATCTCTATTCAATTAAGAATTCAGTTAGTGGCTTGATTAGAAGAAGCAAACCTGCATGAAGGAAGATTCTGCATGCCGAGAGAGAGAGAAAGAGGGAAAGAGAGAGAGAGAGAGAAGAGGAGTGAAAAAGGAGATGCACAAACTGGCAGTGAGGGGTGAAGAAGAGGATGAGAGAGAGAGAGAGAAGAGGAGTGAAAAAGAAGATGCACAAACTGGCAGTGAGGGGTGAAGAAGAGGATGAGAGAGAGAGAGAGAAGAGGAGTGAAAAAGAAGATGCACAAACTGGCAGTGAGGGGTGAAGAAGAGGATGAGAGAGAGAGAGAGAGAAGAGGAGTGAGAAAGAAGATGCACAAACTGGCAGTGAGGGGTGAAGAAGAGGATGAGAGAGAGAGAGAGAGAGAGAGAGAGAGAGAGAGAGAGTGAGAAGGTTAGAGAGAGAAAGACTAAGTGAGAAATACATGCAAAGTGAAAAGAAGAAAGAAAAGGATGAGAGGTGAAGGAGAAGGGATTTTTTTATGACAGAGAGAGGACGAGAAAGAGATCTATTAAACAAAAGGTGAGAGTAGGGATCAATATGAAGAACGTTGAGACGAAAGAAAAGGCTGGTTAAAAAATGAAGAAATAAAAGAGAGAAGGGTGACAAGAAAGTGTGCAATCCGTAAAGAGAGGAAGGCGCAAAAAAAAAAAAAAGGAAAGTGAGAGAGAAAAAGTAAAGAATGAGAGAGAGAAAAGGTAAAGAATGAGAGAGAAAGAGAAAAGGTGAAGAATGAGAAAGAGAGAGAGAGAGAGAGAGAGAGATAATCTGATTGCAAGTGAGAGAGGCACATAAATATACAATGTTGAGCACAAATACGGAAAGAAGCTGGAATTTAGGAAACAGAAAGTCTGGATCAGTTGGAATTATTTCATGATTATTTTTATGTTAATCAGTGTATGTTCGTGGTGAAGGATGTTTATGTATTGTACGTTCTATGGGTGTGTATGTAAATGTTTGCTTGCTTTGTAGATGGGTGTGTGTTTATACATATGATGTGTGTTTACATAGACGAGGATGTGTTTTTGTACTGCCAAATTGTTTCTAATTATGTTTGTGGTTCAACGTATAATTATGTCTCCAGGATTTAGAATTTCAAGACCAGAGTTCTACGAAACAAACATGATTGTTCCTTTTCTCTGAATCCATTTGAAAGCAATAAGGTCAACTTGATAATCCATTATCAGACTATTTTTGTCAAACATATACGATGTTCCCTCGTCTCATACAAAAAGAAAGAAACAGAAAACAGATTTTATCCATTGTAGATGTTTACTCACAATGCTCAATATTTAAAACAGTAAAAAGAACTATTAATAAATATCTTTAAAAAAAGAGATGACAAGGATATGTACCCGGTGAATGTCAACATTTTGTGCCTAATGCACTCATCAGCAACCGGCAATATAACATCTGCCCAAGAATTTTCAAGTATGATATCAAATTAAGACATAGTAATGCTCAAGCTGCTGATAATATCAACCAAGAATTAGGTGTGAACACCACTTCAGTGCAAACTGTTCAGCATTAGTACAATAGGTTTGGATCTTGAAACATAGATACCAATGATAAACTTTATAGGAGGACCAAACATGTTTTTAGTGATAGAGATTTATCATCAGCAGTGGCCAACAACCCACACACAACATGTTCAGCACTTTTGGGGGGCTTTAATTCTTCAACAGCAGTCCTATCATATCATGTCAATAGGAAAGATCAAAAAGTTCAAAAAATCAATCCGACATGTTTTGAATAAAATCCTCCATGATACTGCCTACCTCTCAGCTCACTGTGTCTCAGCTTGAAGAATCGGGTTATGAATTCTTGCAGCATCCTTCATATTCACTTGACATTTCTTCAACAGATTATCATCTTTTCAAACAATTTGAATTTGATTTCCATTGTAAAAGCTTCCATAATAAAGAAGTCATAATTTGTGCTTTTACTGAATTTGTGACCATTAAACCTAAAGGATTTTATAGAGATGGCATATTATCATAAGAACATCATTGAGGAAAGGTCATTGCTTCAAATGGTTCATATTTTGATTTAATATTTACTGTTTTCTGTTGTTCATATCATCCTTGATATTTCAAATTAAAAACAACAGTAAATATGCAACAACTTAACTAATTTTATGCACTGCTGATATGAATAAATCAAAAGTTTTGAGGTCTTTGATATGAGTAAATTAAAGCTCAAGACAGGAATGACGGAAAATAGCAGTTTATTGAAAAATTAACCAGTGCAGTTTGAACAAAATAACAATTTGCATGCTCTATCTAAAATGGTCATTCATTGAAATTATAACATATTTACAAACAATAATAGCACTTTCAATTTTTTCTGATCAGTACCAGCATCTCTGTCATAAGATTTAAACCATAGTATTCTCCAGAATTACTTCAGAAGTGACTTTTCTTATTCAATAAATTTTGAAATTTGTCAATTTTGTTGCTTTGATTTATGACCAAGTTGCCAGATTTGGTTTCGTGCTGAAAACAACAAAGGTGAAGATACTAGTCTAAATAAATCACTGAATAACAATGATAAAGCTGATTGAGATTTTGAATACTCTACAGAAGTTAAGTCTTTTTTTTAATTCACAGAAAATCAATTATTCAATAAATATGTAGGTTTTTATTAACTTTTAGGACAGTATCATTAATATGTCTGCTTTTTACAAGCATCAAACATTCAAACCTCAAAATCAAACTGTGAAGAAGAAATCTCTTCCATGTCAAAAATTCTCAACCTGTTACTCCAGTTAATCATGATAGCAACTCATTTACCTTTGCCAACAAAGTTGGAAGAGATATATGAATTCACTCAGGTGTGTTTGTTGGTCCACACAATATCTCCAAAGTTTCAAAATTAATTTCAATGACATTTTACAGAACAGTTGGCCATAACTTTGAGAATAATTGATTAAATAAGTTATTATTATTATTACTACTACTACTACTGTTGTTGATGTTGATGATGATGATGATGATGATGATGATGATGATGATGATGATGCCGCCGCCGCCTTAATAGGCATCCCCGTAAACATATATTTCAGCTGAACATTACCCTATTTGATCTGGAAGATCAGTGAAATGTTTACGCACTCTTCTTTACAAGCACCAAATTTATGCATTTACATATAAACATTATAAGTCTTTTGCAGGGTGGTGGTAGGTAGTGCCAATTACATATTCAACACTAGGGTCTAGGGTGATACACTAAAATGATCATATCTCTTGTCCTAATCTATATGTTTTTTATTCTGTTTGCAGATACAAACTCCGGAGAACATTCTTTGAATATAATTAAATGACAATCGCTGGACATCATAACTTACAATGTGGATCCCCAGAGATCATACGCAAAATTGTTTCTGACGGAAAGTAAGATGGCATGACAAGCTAGATAAATTAAGAAAGTACTAACCCCGCTATACCCATGATAGAGAAGTCTGGCAAATCTTGGGGGAGGTCTATGTCCAATGACGGATGCTAAAAGGTTGCTGCTGCTGCTGCTGCTGCTGCTGCTGCTAATGATGATGATGATGAATTGATTCAACTAATATTTATTGATGAAAATTCCCAAGCAGTACAAATTCACATAGAATAAGCGACAAAAACTCATTCATGAATTGTTTTATTTCCTCTCTGAGATTAGTTAACACTATATATGAATATCACATTTTCCTGTTCTCTGGTGACATCTATAGTTTCTCTACAGCACATAAAAAATTAAAATAATCTATGTTCATATTTGTCTAAATTCAATGGATCATGATGAATTGAAGACACTCATTCTTTTATTCTTTTAATCTAAGTTTTATGGCCAGTCTACCCCTAGCTAGAGGGTGGAGGGAAAAATGTGTCTTTCCTTTCTGTCTTTTTGTTTTGTTTTTTTTCAGATCTATCTGTTTTGGGGCTTAGTGGAATATTCCAATCAAATTTTGTGTACATTTGGAAATATTAAAGCCTTACTCTTGCTTACAGTTTTGGTAGATGTTAGACAGTATACATTGTAATGGTCAAAACAACACATCTGAATGAATGAACAATGACAAAAATAGAGGGAAATGAACTAGACAAATTCTCGAAATTCTGGCTCCGCAACGCCCATGATAGAGAATCGTGGCGAATCCTGGGGAAGGTGTATGTCCAACAACGGATGATGATGATGATACTCTTATTCAGATTCTGTGGCATTCAGATAAACATCTGTTGTTGTACATAAATATTGTTATATACATACACAATCACAAATAAGTGTAAAAGCCATCTTGACCCTAAAACAACTGCAGTGATGTTTACAGCCCTCAGACACTTCTTTGTAACCTTTAGATACTTTTGGAAGAGAGGTCCAGAATGGCATCCAGGTGTCTACCTCTTTTGCCCATCCCCAGTCTGACAGGAAAGGTCTGTCGGGGTCTAGAACCATAGCCTGTCCCCACACATGACCTGCTTGGTAGCCTGTGCATTTTATACACTCAACTAGGGCTGTCATATTAGGTGGCAGTGATTTTATGATGTTTTTGTTATCCCTTTCTTATTAACAGGTATTTTCTACAAATATTAAAGCTAGAAAAGAGCACTGTTTTACATGAGAATAACAAACCTTTCCATCTGGGCATGTCTCAGAAGAAATGTCAGTATATGTTGATAATTCTTTGAATGCTGCTGTTGCAGGAAGACTTTCCGTACACACCAGGTTGATTTTTTTTCCCTTCCTGTTCAATGATGACAATGTGTCACAGCCAGTAAATGCATGATACCCCAGCAGTGACTGTGCTTTAACAGCACCTACTGTTATAACGATGTCATGTACAGGAATGTAGTAGAAGATCTTGCCTTTGCCAGAAGCTTTCCATACCCTACTGATCCCCAGACAATTATAATATGCCCCTGCAAGAACAACAACATCAGTATCAACTGTTCTTAGTATGATGTCTTTGCTGTTCTTACTTGCTTCATCAGTTACATGGATGTTGATTCTTGTGTCAGTTCCTTCATGCTGGTAGGAAGTTACAATTTACACCTGCAGCTGCTGAGAGGCGTGATACATTCTATCTATCAGTGACATACAGCTAAACATCACCATGAATATCCTACAAATCTACATTACTAAGAAAAGCAAACAAGCCTTTCTTGTTATTGTCATCTTGCGGGAACTGCAGCAACTTTGTGCAACTTTGAGTTTCCAGCGACCTGACGTCTATATGCTTTTAAACTGTCTACAAGGTAGGTATCCCAAACTAGACCAACACGTTCAACACTCTGAAGCTGCTTCCTAATGTATGGGATGACTAACACATCTGTAACATGGTCATTGAAACGATTGCTATCTTTGGGCAGTAAAAAGTGAACCACTAGAGGGCCCATCAGTATATCTGCTAGTGGTGAATCTGAAACAGAGCATGTTTGACTCTCAAGACATATAAAAGTCAGACTTATTGCCAGACCTCAGATTACCATGATCAGATGGTGGCTATGAATGATGGATGAAGAGTTCATCAAAGCTATTGAATCTGGATTGACAGAAGACATACAACAGCACTATTGCATCACGATCATCTTGAAGTGCAGACAAATATAGTTGAGATTTTGATTTTTCTCTCATGCAACTGAGTTGTTCTGAGATATTACATCTGTCACTGCCTTTGATCTGCCTATAAACTGAGCTCAACAAAGCACCCGGTATCTTTTCTGACCAATATCTCACACAGGTTTCATTGTCACTTACCTATCTACAATATGTCTGGAGAGTAACACAAGATCATTGCTGCTCTCTTCAAATGGATTGCCCATATTTTTGATAGTTTGTCACCAAAGATGAGACCTGGTTGTGGAATGTCTCTTGTACAAGATGAGTTTGCTCATGATGGAATTTTTTTTTACATGTTTGATAATCCTAAAAACTTTCTTAGAATTCTCCAATGATATGCACCAGTTCCAGAGCATTTCCAGAGACTGAATGTAGATTGATTTTCTGTCAGGTCAATGACATTACTAGTCATCTTTCAGAAGTCCAATATTCTGCTCCTGCTCTTGATCCACAACAATTCCTGATGATACATTTTTACTTTTATAATTAACAAAATTGCTGTTCTGAAATTTTACTGTTTAACTCTGGTGTTGTTGGAAAAGAGCAACAGAGTGACAAACATTTAACTTCCTAATATAATTATGTTGGTCCATTACACAAAAACATGTTGGGAAAGAACAGCTGAGTCACAAATATGAACATTCAACTTCCTAGTATAATTATGTTGACCCATTGCAAAAAAACCCAAGTACCATTAACTTCTTAATATAATTATATTGGCCCAGTGCAAAAAAACACAGTAAGTAAATTTATACAAGGACTCAAAAAACAGGCCAAAGAGACTGTCATGCAATGCTCTCCAGGGGTGTGGCATATGGTGACATTGTTTCCAACATGGCTGGTGGAACCTCAGTGTAAGTGTTTGGAAGAGGAACTAATTAATCCTGAGCTGTGGATTAAGTTGGATTATTATCTTCTTCATGTTCCATTATCTACGATTCCATTAAATATCAGTGAAATTAATCAAGAACCTTTGGAGGTATTGTGTGGTCAGATGAGGAATTTTTTGCAATATTATGTGGTGTGAACATACAGATAAAATGTAGGAGCAGTAATTGCTTATGGATCTGCTGATAAATTTAATCACTTCTTCCGCAGCCTATTGTCCACTCTTTCACAAATTGTCATTGAAATTCATTGAAAACTTTTGTCAATATTGCAAAGAGAGTCATGAGCATATATGCGAATGAAGAAAATCGGAAAAATATCTGTCAATCAAAAACATGTCTATGGATCTGTCCCCATATTCAACCGATTCTTCTATACCCCATTGCAAATCTTTACACAAAATTTAATTGAAATTCATTGAATACTTTTGAAGACAGAAATAAATATGGAAAAATACAACCAAATACATCTCTTCAACTACATGGGCAGAAGTAATAAATTATATTCAGTGACTGTTCTTAGGAGTCTGTATTGGCAAAAACATATAGATTAGAATCAGAAAGATTACCATTTTTGTGAAGCCTATTGCGGCACCCTAGTGTCAAACATGTAAATGGTTCCATATGCTAATGAAGGGCAGTACGAAAGAGCTTTCACTCAGTAAAAAATCCACAATAGTCATATATATATAAGCATACCAATTCTAGTGCTTGTAATGATGAAAAGTGCACAAAAATGGCCTTTTTTGACACTTATCAATCAACTTGACTAATGAATTTATTTTCTATCCCTGATGATCTAAATTCATCTAAGTTATTCATAAAATTATTCATACTGGAACTGTTTTTTACATAAGATGGTAAATTATTCCAGTATTTAAAAATTCTTTGGGAGAAAAAATAAATTTATTTTAGTGACTTAGTTTTGTAATAGACCTAGCTAGTAAATTTCCTGTCCTATCTAACTTATTAGACATTGGAATTCCATAATTTGTAAGCCATTTATTTTCTTGAAAGTTTCAATTCAGTCACCTTTTGTCTTCCTCTCAAACAATGTAGTGATGCTTACCTTTTAGTCTATCTGTATATCTCAAATCTCTCATGTCATCTATCATTCTGATAAATTTTCTTTGTACTGTCTCCAATTTCAAAATCAAATTTTGATTAGCATGTCTTTTTTAAAAAGTTTTGTCTCATTTTTAAACAAGAAAACTATGATATTCAGGATGAGTTGATTTTTTAAATTTTATTTTGTTTTTATAAAAGATGCAAGGATTTCTTCCATGTCCTATACTGAATTTGGTGTCCAGTAATACCCTGAAATTTCAAGAAACAAAAAATTGTACTCCTTTTCGTGCACATGGTAAAATGGTTTGATGCTATTCATAAATTTTTTAAAAACAAATTTTGTTTTAGTTAGGTTTTATTAATTCATCTTTGAAAAGTAATTTTTTTGTAATGAACACTGTAAAATTATGATAGATTATAAATACGTTGCAATTTTAGACAATTTTTCTTGTCTGTATTTGCTTCTCTGTTTAGTTACAGCTACATTACAACAATAATATCAAGCAAGGGCTGAGAAAAATTCAATTTATTGGAAGGGGTTGCACAAAAATCTGCCTTATCAAAAAGGGTTGCGAATGAAGGTTTGGAATAGACAAAAATAAGACGATAGATGTTACCTATTTTTGTCATATTTATAAAGACAGGTAAAAAAACAAGCTGTTTGAAACAAGTAAATCAACACAGGTTGGAAATAGATGGTTGTGGTATTGATAGTAAAGGCCTTGGATTTGGGTTCTGCTGAACACTTTTGGGTTGATTCTTTGATAGGGTACATTCTTTGGAAACAGCGGGAGCTTCAAAAATATTTTGAGTATTTCTTGGTGGTGCACCATACATAGAAAAATACACATCTGGAAAAAAAAGAAGGTTACTTTCAAAAGTGGAACATTTTGATTCATTTATTCTTTTCAATTTGCTGATAACTTGGAATGTTCCTCAGTTACTACAAGATCCCAAAGATTAATCGGAGGCACTATTTATCTCTAGATTGTTGCCATAACACATACACACACTAACAACACATACAAACAGGTCAAGCCATTTATTCTCCTAGATAACAACCATATAGACTATCAGCACCTCTATTAAGTAGGGTTGTATTTGATTCTTAGAGTGGACAAATAAAGGAATTAGAATTGATGGCAAACATTTAGGTAACCTTAGATTTGCTGACGTCATACTAAGTTCCAAGAAACTTTATCAACTCCAAATAATGTAAGATGAACTAAATGAAGAAAGCAAGAAAGTAGGTTTTCATGTGAATTCCAGTAAAACCAATGTCATGTACAACAAATATGTTGAGGACAAAAAAACAAAAAACAAAAAACAAAGATCAAAATTGAAAAACCAGATCCAAAGAAAGTAGACTAATATATCTACATGGGATAACAAATCTCGATGAAATCCTCAAAAAAAAAAAGAAATCAAATGAAGAATCACCCTAGGCTTGCATGTTTTCAATAGAGCAAGATCGACATTCAAGAAAATTTTTAAATCTCATTAGTCCTGAAAAGAAGGGTTTACAACCAATGTCCTACACCTATTAAAATGAAATGTGACACCTGACCAAAAGATTAGCAAACCATGCCATTTGCACAGGAGAGAATCAAGCTTGGCATCACATAGAAGAATCACAAGACTGCGCAATATATTAGAGAAAAACAGGTCAGAAATATCATAGAATCCATTGGAAAGCTCAAATGATAATGTTGCAAGAATGTCAGACAACTGCCCAATATCACAGTCAGTTTGAGCACTTTTAGTAGACTGTAGAGCTTCAACTGTAACTGTATCATGTCATCTCAAGGAAGTTGAAAAGTTGGATGATTTGCAGTGATTTGCAGTGAGTAGCAATCTTCCGAATACCCTAGTAAACCATTTGTCAGTTCAGGATATATGGTAAACCTTTTTTTTTTATAATGAGTATATTCTGATTTGATTTTAAATATTCACCAAAAAATCAAGAAGAATGATTGATATGAGTCTGTTTTGAATATTGCAACTATAACAAAGATTAAGTTTAGATTTTTCGGAGAAAAGAAATTGTGGTTTTAATAAATGCTTCAAAAATTTCTCAGATTATTATTTTCTTTTCACTATTTCATGTTTGTGTTGTTCCCATTTATAAATCTTTTTGAAATTTGAGGATATTCTAATATTCATTACATGTTTTTGAAAGGGATTAATCTGTTTAAACTATAACTTACTTGACTGTCTTTCACTCAAACTGGGCTCACAGGATTTCCATGTATGGAAATCAGGGGACGCATATGAATAAGAGTTTTCACCTGACATCTGCAAATAAAAGGAATGAAAAAATATTGAAAAACAATCAACAAATATTCTAATACTCATAGGATACTGCTGCATATATCTTCTTCAAAATATTGAAATTCAATGTATATCAATATTATGAATCTTAAAAGTAAAATTGTAAAGATCCATCTTTCTACATTCAATGTATAAACAGATTTTTGTTAACACTCGTTTCATGTATTCCATTGATGAGAAAGCGTAATTTTCTTTGTTGTGCTTCAGGTTAGAAGGGCTTGATTTAAGGTTTAGCATGATAATTCAGGCTTCAAGTTCTCTTCCTTTAGAGTTAATATACACGGTTTTTTGTACTTGACAGTTATTTTGGGATGAGAATATATATCATGTATAAGTTATTTACATTGAAAGTGAAAGCAAAAATGATTTACAATAAAAAAAATGTACGAAGCTAACAAATTTTTCTTTTAAAATAATGAGAGCTTCACATTCGATAAAAAGTTTACATTTGTAGCACTTTTCTATTGATATCTGTACACTGTCAGATTCTAAGAATCCTAGATTTATAAGGGAAAAAGTAGATGTTTTACTTAAATATCTTATCAGAGTTTTCTTTAACAAAAAAAGTTTGTTTTATTATGTCTTAACTAACTGATCATCATGAAACTTTCTCATCTGTACTTTTCATACTTTACAACTAAATTATGGAAGTGAGCAGTGGGCTGAATGTTAATGGCGTTAAAATGGCAAACAGAGCATAGATTCTAGCTGACGTAGTTTGCGATCACTTCATACTAATGTCCTTGGGAAAGACGTATCTACTTCCCGGACCCAAGCCATGGGTAAAATAATAGGATAGATGAAGCCCTTCAGTTCTGTAAGGCAGTTTATCTAAGAGAAGGCTACAGACAAGAAAGAAATACTGCTTGGCAGTTGCTTTGGTGGTTTCAGCCCACCAGGCTACTGTTGAAGAGTACCAAGTTAAAAAGGTGGACTCAGCGTATGTGACCTGATCTCCCCCCCCCCAAAAAAAACCAGCATGGGTGAGAGATTTCTCCCTTGATCCCTGCATGTGAGAAATAAGTCCACAACTACTAAACCTATGTTATCTTTTATCCTTATTCATATTGTAAAGACTGTCGATCAAAACTATCAGCAAAGATTTCTTCAGTTTTCAAGTCGGTTTAGCTGGCTGGCTATGTATGCATATATAACGCATGCAAGACGCACCAATGGAGCTAGAGGGCTGAAAATTTAAACATTCACTCTTCATTATGTCAACAAAAAACTGTTTTTTTGTTTTTCTTAACCCCCCCCCATAGAATTTTTTTTTGGGGGGGGGTAGACTAGTTATCTGAATTTCTGCCAAATTGATACTCTAGTAAGTGTCCAGCAGCATTCACACTTATTTCTGACTTTTTTTAGTGATCACTGACTAACAAAAGGTGAAAGTAACTTATTCATTAATCACTCCTTTTTCGAATTTTTTCAATTGATCATCCTCAACACAGCACCTAGCCTGTCTTTCATCACATCAAAAAATCAACTGTATTTCTACTTTTTCTCGATCTTATTGCTGCTTTTTATCATAACACTTTGTGTCAACAAAATCTTCGACTGCTAAAGAGCACAAGCCTTGTTGCTGCACGGTCAAACACCACTCCAGCTTCTACTCAAACTGGAGATCATAACGGCAACTTTTGTATTGCATATATAAAAAAATAAATTCCGAATATACAAGACCTGTCAGCTTAGCTCAGTTGGTAAGAGTGCCGCTTGGCAATCACTTGGTTGTGGTTCCAAATCATGGTAGGGAAATTGTTAATTTTATACATCTGTTTGGTTTGACATGACGGGATAAACAAACTTTTACTCCCCTGAATCTGGTGAGGATTGATCTTGTTTTTTGTTTTTTTTTGGGGGGGGGTGAATTCAACTCCAATTTGGCTTTAAGTTTGATAATGATGTAATAATTGGAAAAAAGAAGTAGCTTCTGAAGAGACCTAAACTTATATCCCACACAATAAGAGCCCATTATTCATGGACGTCGCCTTTAACCACTTTAGCCATGGAAGTCTGACAATTGAGTGAGTCACAAATCTTTAGTTATTTCACCACTCCATCTTTTCCAATACTTGATGCCATTTTTGTTTTACTGCCCAGTTGTGATAATCAAGTTATTCTTATTTCTAACTTTGGATAATTATGAGATTTTCAAAAAATGACTATTCAAAATCTAAAGAGTAAGCGAAGGGGAAATATAGATGTGCATCATTATTTCAATATGTTAGTTTATATCCAGATTATATATATACATATATATATATATATATCAAAGATATAGTTGCTTTTTTTTCTTCCATTTGTACTCAAGGTATCATGGAGGGTTGGAGTAGACAGTGACATCATTTCAGCTGTTCATCATTGTTTTTGTTTTTTCACACCCTTTATTTTTACAGGATCAATTTATTATAGTCTACTTTTGGCTTGCTAGGCCCAACCAAAGTTTCACTAGAGCCTCATTAACCATACATTTCAGGGATACCTTCTTTACTCTGTCTGTTGTCCACCTCTCATGATGCTGGATGAGGGGTTGGACTTTCTCAGTTTGGAGTATAACTGCCCATATCCTAGACTGTTAGCCAATCAAGACTGAAGATCCCAGTCTTCTCTGCTATTTGCCCATAGCTGGTAGAAGAAGAGATTGATTCGTGCTTTTCCAAAGGGCATTAGATCAAAGTAAATGCAGACTGTCTCAACCATAGTTTGAACTTCATTTGCCTATTCCATTCTTCACACTGCTAACCATTAGGCAATTGCACCTCGAAAATCTTTGTGGTAATTAACCTAAAACCTCATTGCTTCATAGGAAAAGATTGAAATTAAAATAATGATCAACTAGTTCTGAGGTGAATTGACAGACATCTTTGAACTTAGAATGGTAGCTTTAAAACGGGCATTGATCATTCAGAAATGAAATGTTCACCATAAAATGATTTCACTGCGTTCTATAATTCAAGGGAAATAACTTATACAATGCAGCAATTTAGTTTTGACCAAAAAACTTCTCACGCCCTTCAAGTATAGTAGGTTTGAAGCCTGGAAAGGTAGAGAAAAAAGAAAGTTTTAGTTTCTATTCCTGCTATTATGAAGAAACAATTAATTTTTCACTGGTCTGACACAATTTTAAATAGATACCACCAGAATTGAACACATAAAAAAAGGATTTATTAGGAAACCACTTCTCTTCTCAATTTCAGAGGAAAAATGGAAACATACTAACTGAACCCTTGGAAATTCCACGGTTGTTGACAACTAAGGTTATCCATTACCTTATGCCTTTGCTCCTCTCTCTCGCCCTTTGTCTGTATCTTCTAATTCTCTCCTGTATCCCTTCAAATTTTTGTTGCCTGTCCATAGTTTTATTTACGTATTATACAAACAGGAATTATTGTATTTTATAATCATTATCAGATTAAGAACTGTAATCCATTGCATTCATTTTGAAGGTAAACTAATGCAAAAAATGGATTAGTTCCATGAGTGGAAAAACTCCCTTACCCCCAAGGTAAACTACCTCTCTTTTCTCCTTTCTTTCTTCCTATCCTTTTATTGAACTACTTAACCTTCCATTTCCTTCCTTTTCTCTCTAAGTATACTTCCTAAATTACTTTTCTTTCTCTTTTCCTACCTCTCAGTAAACTATCTAACTCTTTTTTCTCTTCTCTCTCTTCCTACCATCTTATTAGAATCAAAACATAGCGTTTGAATGAAGGAAGGTAGGAACAAGTAGAATGTTATTATATATGTTCAAATTTTATCATTATCTCAGGCAAAAGTCTGGGAAAAAGATATTATCTGACATTGTTTTGATGACACTTAAGGGGACTAGTCTCTCTGCTGTGCTTCTTGACTAAAACTTTTATTTATTCCTTTATTTAGATTTTATTTATCCTATTAAAAGATTAATTAAATGCTGTGATAATTGTGAAACTGATAGAATGAAATGGAGATTTCTGGCAGTATTTCATCTTAAACATATGGAGAAAACAGACTTTTAAATCTTTTCATTGAAAGCATGGGAGATTTGATTTAATAATCCGGTTATCTACTTATATAATAAATAGTGTGATTTTTTTTCTATTTCTCGGTCCATTACAATGAATTCTTCCATTTAAAGATAACTACTCTTCTGATATGAATATCTTCCACACATCATTTGAAATAATGGACTCTTCTAAAGAAATGCATTCAGTATTTTTTTTTTTCTAAAAAGTAATTTCATAGAAATTCAAATACATCCATAAATTTTCTCACAGAAGCAACTAATTGAATTATAACCATGCGATTATTCAGCCTAACTGCACTTGTGTATGTCTCTTTGTTATCAGCTATAACTCCAAAATAAAAAATTACTTTTATCTCCCTTTCAATGTGCTCACAAAAGCCAAAAGTAATCAAGCTAAAGCTCTCAAGTTATTCTGCTTACTTTTCTCTCATCAATATTTAACACATCAATAAATGTATTTAGAGCTTTCAAGAAAATTTGTGGGTTGCCCTCATTGGGCATTAAATCCTCTTCGAATAAAAATATATAGCAGGACCGGTATATAGTAGTAAAATTCGCAATAGTACCAACATAATTCAGATAATAAACCAATGAGAATTGAGTGCTAAGAACTTGTCTTATATAAATTTGATAGTATTCTGGAATTGTTAATATATCTTAACAGAAGTATCATCACACAATATTGACAAAAAAAATATCTGAATTGTCAAAATGAAAATTATCATCCAAGGGAATCAGGTTTTCTTCTAGGCTTTGACAGTCATTGCAGGCAATATATGACAGTTTGTAGAAAAATATTTACTTACCTGTAGACTTGGATTGGAAGATGAATGAGACTTTCTTTGAAGAGATGAGAAGCAACCATTCTTGTGTTTGCATTTGTCTATGGTAATTGGAACATGATGCCAAGAGTTTCCATGGTAAGAACCAATCAAATGTTTCTGCTCATAAATAGGCCTATTAGAAGGATGAATTTCTTTCCTATGTGCCATATTTCTCTGTCGATTACATTGAAGAATACACACTGATATTGAAACAGTAATAACAACAGCAACCATTACTGCTACAGACACAATTGCTAAAGTCAGGTGAATTTTGTTATCTTTCTTTATGTTGACAGCATTTAACATTTCTGATGTCTTGTTGCTCACGGTCAGTGTCAAATACACAGTAGTTCTGGCTGATAGAACTGGGCTACCACTGTCCTTGACGAGAAACTCCAGCTCATATGAGCCAGCATCTTGTTGGCTTAGGACATGAGTTGAAGACAATAAACCAGTGTACTGGTTAATGCTGAATATCTGCTTGTCATTGCCTCTGATTATTTCATATTTTAGAAATGCATTCTCTTGACTATCTCCATCAGCTGCCTTTAAATCAGTGATGTTCTTTGAATGATGCCGGTAATATACAACATCCATGTTATAAGGATTAACACTGGGAAATGTAAAATATGGAGCATTATCATTTTTATCAGTCACTTCAACAATCACATTCACTGTGTTATTCAGAGATGGTATTCCATTGTCTTTCACAAATACTTGAAACTCGTAAATGTTTTGGAACTCATGATCCAGTGACATAATGGCTGAGATCATACCATCATCTTTGATTTTGAAAGGTAAAAACTGTTTGTTTTTTGTCAGCACAGAATATGTGAGTTTACCTCCAAGTCCCAGGTCTGGATCTGTTGCATTGATGAAGCCAACAGAGGATCTGGACTTCTGATTCTCTTCAATGAAGAATTTAAATGTTTCCATAGAGAACTGTGGCCTTACATCATTGACATCGGTCACTTGGATAGAGAACTTTCTCTTACTTTGCAATGGAGGAGATCCTTTATCTTGACAGCTGATGATAATTTCATGCTTTGCGTCTGTTTCTCTATCCAATGCTTTTTTCACAATTACTCCATATTTTCCAGAGCCAAGATTTTGAAGTAGAAATTTATTATGCTCCATTTTACACTTGACTTCTCCATCCTTCTCAGGATCATTGACAGTGACTTTGATGTAAGCAATAGAGCTACCAACTTGGGTATCTTCTGAAACTTCTGCTGTATTTCTTGTTGAGGATGAGAAAATATTTACATTGATAATTGTAGGATTGTTCAGTTCATTGAGGATATTGACAATGACCAAGGCCATGGAACTCAAGGGAGGTTTACCACCATCAGTGGCTTTTATATACAACTTACATGTTAATCTTTGTTTTTGAGAGAATTTCTTGTACAAGAAAATTTCTCCTGTAGATTCTTTTAATTCAAAATGGGTTTTTAGCATTGCAGAGGTTTGAAAACTAAAATGGTAAGCGATTCTGGTATTTTCATCAGAATCTAAATCTGTGGCTAATAATGTAACAATAGGCAAAGTTTTACTTGGTTCATTTTTTATTGTAACATTATAGACATTCTGAGAGAAAACAGGAGGATTATCATCAAGATCTCTGACTGAAATGTGAACATCTAAAATACTTTGTCTAGGAGGAGATCCACCATCTTTAGCAACAACTTGAATTAAATAGGAATCTTTTACTTCTCTGTCAAGTTTGTCTTTTAAACCTATTTCAAGTTTATCTGTTCCATCAAAATCTTTTGATACCATCAGTATAAATGGTTCATCTTTGTTTTCTTTCACTTGGTAGCTTATCATTGAATTTTCCTTACCCACATCTTTGTCTATGGCATTTGGAATTCGTCTCGTTTCTCCTTTCCTATTACTCTCAAAAATTTTGATGTTGACTTGCTTATCAGGGAACTCTGGTTGGTGATCATTGATATCTCTTATTATGATCTTCACTTCTAAGACACTTATGCAAATGCCATCTTTCTGAATTACTACATCCACCATTTCAAAGCATTCTACATAATATTCACATAGATCTTCAGCATCAAGTGTTTGGGTTGTGTACAGTCTACCTGTTTCTTTAGTAATTCGAAACAGTTCAAAATTTCTAGTTGCACCTTGGAATAAATTAAATGTGAGTTGGCGTTGAATGTTAGGCATGGAAGTCTCCCAGTTTTGGGTATCAGCAGCTATGTCCCCCACCAGAGTGCTTGGATTATTTCCTTCATCCACTGTGTAGATCAAGTCAATACATAGACCGATTTGTAAGATAGAGAGCACCACAATAACAGGGAACAACATCTTCTGTTACTGAAAAGAATTATAAAAGATATTCAGATTTTTTTCAAGAATTCTCAAAATCATACATATAATAGGAGCTGTGACTGTCACACTTATAGTATCAATAGCAGTCATCCCTTCTCCCTTCCTACTCTTGTTTAATTACTCTTTTCTCCCCTCTACCTTCCTTACATCTTATCAAAATGTAGGTTTTTTTTTCTTCTCTCTCCCTTCCCACCGTATCTGTCCCACTTTGAATATATTCATATTTGTTTCATTGTTAGAAGAAGTATGCAAAAGTGTTATGAGATTTTTTTTTTCTTCTGCTCTGAGAATTAACATACAAACATTTTTGGATATTTGGGACTGTATGGGTATAGCAACAATTGATGTAGCTATATTTTATCAGAAATTCAATTCATTAAATTTATTTTGTCTGATCCACACTTAACAATTGGCTAAATATATAAATGTATGAAATGGGAATAAATTTTTTTAAAAACTGCTATCCCAAGTGTTTGCAGTGTAACAAGCTATAGCTCTGCCAAAAACCTTGGTATTTGTTATGTAGTCATTCCAACATGCAATCATTTTCAAGCAATATGCTTCATCTATTTTTATAATTTATCTTAAAATTCTGTTAAAAAACATTGTACCAAATTTGATTAGTGATTTTTTCTAATCCAAGTTTTGTTTTGGAAGAAATCAAACAAAAAAGTAAATTAATAACCATCTTCCATCAACACCATGTTTAATTCAGTAAATCATCAAAACTACCATCATATTTTTTCCATATTATACTTTTGCTCCGATTTCCCCATGAGCAACTTTTTACTCTTTCAAACAAGTTTCTCAGTCCATCTTATCAAGCACAGGTCCAGGTCGAAGTCAAGGCAGCCCAGACTCTTTCCCCACTCAGGTAAAACACAATTAAAAACTTTCTTCTGAATATCTCGATGAAAAGATTTTATGAATAAAAATCTGAATAAACCAAAAGAAACAAAAATTAACCAAAATAAAACAAATTTATCATTTTGTTTTTCATCAAATATATACAAGATTTCTTCAGTTCTATTCTTTATGAATTTCCATCTTCTGGTTCTGTGCAAGATCTTTGTTAACTTTTCTTTTCTTGCTAATTCTAGTATTATAAAACCAGAACTCAAACATTATTGAAAAATGCTGGATAAAAAAAAATAAACCTGCTATCCCAAGCGTATCTTGTTTTTGACTTTTGAATTTTGTTTTCTCTCTTGTGCATCTTCCCAAAATCTTGGATTTGCTCTTCTTTGAACTGACGTTCTGGCACCAAATTGTACGTTAGATTATCTTAATTTTTGATAATCATTTTCAAATCATCTTCAACCTATTTGTATTATTTCTATTTCTTAGCCAGTTCAAAATTCTTTTGATTAAGAAATAGCAAAAAGTTAATGATTGATGTTTACCCAATCATTTTGATATCCAAAAATCAAATTATCCATTGACTTAGTAGATCATTAGAGTACTCTGCTGGGTCCTACATGACATTTCTCAGGGCAATGGGGTTTAGTTGGTGGTAGTGCCCAACTCCTCTCCAAGTAGCATGTGACAGGTCGTACTGGATTACATGATACCAACTGCTGGGCAAAATCTCTGGCTGATTATATCAAGCATTTAGCAAGACTTTTTGATTTTTGAATAAGTTTATTTTCTCATCAATCAACTTGCTGCAATATATGTTACCAAAATGGCATAGAAAAGAAAATCCCAAACCATTTATTCTTCAGCTCTCTATTTTGACCATTAATCTAAATCTACAAGTATTAATTGTAGTATCAGTAACAGGATACCAGTAGCATTTGTAAAGTCAATATGAGGCTTTTCTACTTTTACTTTTTGTAGGAATGAATTGTCATCTGCCAAAATGACTCTTGATGTGTTGGCAAATATAAGGGCATTTTGAACTCCATTTTCTACTAATTGAATAAATTCTTCCTCTTAGGATGGGCTCATGTGTCAGTGTGATTTCCCAGGCACGTGTCTTTTCCCAAAGTATTTAAAATAGAATTATCTTTGAAGTTTGTCACCAGTGAGTCATCAATTGGAAAAAAAAAAGAAAAGAAAACTTCATTCTGTATGAATTATTCAAGTTTCAATTGTCATTGCTTTATTCGGGGGGTTAATTACAATTTCAGTGTATAAAATCTGTATCCTTAAAAAAAATAAATGAAATAAAATCCAGATCTTATTAGACAATTCTGTTTGTAGGAATTGGATATCTCTATTTTTTTTTTTAATAATTAGACTGACTGATGCAGAATATTACTCTTGAATTTCATAGGGGGCTTTAAGGGTTTTTTTATGCCAAGGACACTGCCCCTACAGAAAATTTGGACTACAGTCCCACAGTGCATTTGCATTTTTTGAATTTGCAATTTCTGGCAATTTGTACACTTATTAAAGAACGATAAATATCTAGTAGAAATTACTTTTGATATTTCTTTCTGACTTCTGGCAAAAAAAAAAATACCTTCAAAGTTTGTCTTCAGTGAGTCATCCATTACAAAAAGAAGTTATTATAGCTATTATTCAAGTTCCCATCGCCTTGCTTTGTTTGAGGTTTGTTTAGGATTTCAATGCATAAAATCTACATCTTTAAAAAAAATCAAAACCCCGTTAGATAATTCTCTTTATATACATTCTTTGATCAAATTATAAGATTCTATCTTACACAAGAAGAGTACTGAGAATATATGCATACAGAGAACTATCATTAATTTATTTTTATGATGTAAAGTTGTTTATAAAAAAGAATTTAATAACACAATAAATTCATAATAATGGACGTAAATTCATAACAGTGAATGTAAAATTTTCCAATTTTCATACCCTTCGGTTAATGTTATCAGCCAGTTATTGTTATCTAAATGATGATGATGAGAAGATGAAGGAGTTGCTGCCGCCACCGCCGCCTAACAAAGAAGGAAAAAAAAAGATAGCACCCAAATAGTAGCGGAGGTGTGAACCACAGCACTGGCGTGATAGGCGAGGGAGAATTGAGATGTGGGCTGAAGACCAGAGGAGACTTACTGTCACTTTCCCCTTCAGCAATGTTCACTAGGCAACTGGTGTGAAACTATAAACCACAGTATTGCTGTGGACTGTGAGAATGTGGAGAGGAGGGCTGGAGACTTGCTGTCACTCAACCTCCAGCAGTAACCACCAGGCAACTGGTGTGAAATTGCAGATGATGATGATGATGATGATGATATTATTATTATTTCTATCATTATCATGATGATGATGCCATGTTAGGTATTTTGAAACATTTTTCAGAGTGGTAAAAAAATACTGTGATATATTAGTTATAATTAAGTAAACAATTATGTCAGGCTGCTTGTTATTTGGAGAGGATATGGACACTATCAAATAACTCTCATTAACACAGCATGGCACATGACAATCTACTATTGAACTGAAAATGGAAGTAAACAATATCTAAATTGGTATGAAGTAGTAGTTTTTTTTTCATTTTTCACATACATTAATTTCAAAACCATTAGACAGTATTAGTCTTTTCATTCAAGAAATAATTTTAAAATGTAGCTTGAATAAATTTGAAACGTAAAATTTAAAAAAAAATAAAACATACAAATATGTTATGTGATTAAGCCACAGTTTAATGATTTTCTTTCTAATTGTGAAAAAGGAGAAGAGACTTTAGATTGTTATTGCTGCAAGATTCCAAACTTATTTTTTACATTTTTTGTGAACTTATGAAAGAGAATGTGTGTTTGTTTGTGTGTGTGTTTTGAAGGATAAAAAAAATCAAAGTAGCAAATAGAAAGAAAACTGGTCTGGTTAGTCACTCCATAGAAACCATTATGTGACCAACATCTTTTGGCAGCATGATGTG
>OY735214.1:34221287-34493787 GCA_963457665.1 Thysanoteuthis rhombus
GAAGATGAATGAAATTCAATTTCGATACATTAGTTGCATCCCTAAGCATGACCTTAGGGTCATATTAACTATTTAGCACTGGGATATTTCTTTGCCCCCATGCAGAATTTGTTTTTAAAAATTAGGCGGAAAAATTCAGTTTTTTTTGTTTTTTTTTTTATCTGATGTTCTTATAAACTCTCAACAGTAACAGGAGACGTCATATTGATGAAATATCTCATCAGTCGCTCCAAGTCATTCATTGCTTTCACAGCCTTCATCGACATCAACAAATTTTCTTGAATGACAATCTGGTTTACTGCTAGAGTAAGAAGACTCAGAACTTGCAAAAAATATTCTGAAGTTCCTCACAATGTTTCTTCATGGGAACCAATATCTTAAAATACTAGTTGTTTACTGTTGCTATCTAAAACACATAAGCAATAGGCATGAATCATGCCAGCTTGTGAAAATATGTAGAACTAGAATTGTTTATTAAGACATGAAAATTAAATTTAAATATAGCATAATTAGTTACAGGACCTGTTAGTGCGTGATGTTACAGTGACAAAATATCTGATCAGTCACTCTAGTGAGATATCTTGTCAAGTGGTCAGTTGAAAATTGAACTCACCACACTAGTACTGCTAGCCATCACCCAACAACAGGCTCTAAAGTTTGGTGCCATACATATAATTATGCACATATACTAATACAATGTATAATCTATTGATATAGATATACATGGTTCATTTTTGGAAATAAAACACTTAGCAAATATATCCCAAGTCAAGATGCTGATGAAAAATCTAATGTTTAACAGTGATATAAGAAAGAAAACAGATACAAAACCATTTGTTTTTGTAAAAGTTAATTTTGGGATATAATTTCTCAATAGCCAAACTTTGCTAAACAAAACTAGTTTGAAAAAAATATTCAAAAAATTCCAGTATCTCACCTGAGAAATATCAGAATGATGCTGCTTCTTCAACTGTCTAGCCATATCCCCAGTCAGTGTGAGATCTTCAAATCTCCATCAGAAATTTCCAATAAGCATCTTTATATATGTAACCTTCAATTTTCATTTTCACCAGATGAAGCTGTTGACACTGTCGATGGCAAAAAGAATAGGAATGAAACCATAAATGTGAGGCAATTACATTAATTGAAAACAAAATAACAAGCAAAAGTTTGTTCGTTTAGAGTAAACAGGATGATTTCACAATGGTTAGAATATGACCAATAAATGCATTTTACTGTTTTTGAAATTTTATCAGGATGTATTATATTTTTATGGCATTAAGATTGCTTTTGCTTCAGCAAGATATGAACTAACAATTGAAAGTTCAAACAAAAGTCAAAAAACATGAAAGGACATTAACTTGGGCACCTTGTCATGGTGTGATAGATCATAACTACTGAGCAGTGAGTTGAATGCTCACTTGGTGCCTGATTTTTGGGGTCATTTGCCAAAACTAAGCTACAATTTGGAAATAACTATAAGGAAATTAAGTTTGAAATAATGTATTAATTATAGAGATTTATCTTTACAGCTTGACAGTTGCCATAGCTGGTCAGAAGCCAGGGTAAAGGAGAAAGGTTAAGCATGGAGCAAGTAACTCCTTTAAAAGCTACTTGATAGAGAATGGTTGGAGCCATTTGCTCCTTAGAACTTGAGTGAATCAATTTACCATAGTGTATCTAATACTGTACCAGAAACAACGACTCTACATATTGCAACGTAAACATTTGAATTTGCCCCCCAAACAAAACAAAGATAAAATTGATGATTTACCTTTTAATCGATCCAATGGAAGACTTTACTGTGATGAGATATTTCCTTCATGAAAATGACAACACTGTTAACAACAGCTGCATCCACATTTTGGTGACATCTATTCAAGATGAACTCATAAGAACATACAAGAGAGAGAGACTACCAATCTTAATTATGTTTATATAACAGCTGCTGGAATCGTCAAAGGCTCAACATACCTGGCATCAAATCAAAAGAGCACATCTTACATTGATTCTTTTGGGTTTTTTTTCTCTTATCTTCCAATTGTATGTCAACTGTTCTATTTATTGATATATAAGAATAGAAATATAAAGATCTGAGGATGCAGCTGTTTTACGTTACAGATAAAAAAAGAAAGCAAGTTGGCCATTTTTTTTTTCATCATATATGGTTTGTTTTTTTGCTTTGCTTTTTTTGATGTGGGTTTGAATCTCATGATCCTCCTGCAGAATAGTGGTACCAAAATTGTTTTTTTGTTTCAACAAGTTACATTTTAGCCATTATAATCATTATATATATGATATAATATAATATTCATAAAAAGCTGACATGATTAGAAAATGATGGTGTGATTGTTACAAGTGAGGTATATTTGAAGCAGTTGAAAATATCAATTAGAAAAAAAAAAATCATTTGAGAAAACCAAGGAATGGAAATAACATCATTTTCCAAATTCTACTCTGCTGCATAAATATCTTCATCATTTTTAGGATAATACTCCTCAGCTTCAAATATCTAAAACATTTTTGAATACTGAATTTCATTCATAAAAATTCAAATCAAAACCTGTCTTATGAACTTGGCCAATAAGGGAAGGGAGCTGGCAGTGAACATTTGTCTTGCACGTACATGAGACATTAACTGATTGAATAATTTCTTGGTAGCAGATGCTTGCTGTAAACCAGCTCTCTTTTGTTGGGGTTCACTATTAATTACTTCATATCAAGTTTTCTGAATTAAATATTCATCAGTGTAGCCACTTGACTATCGATAAAATAACTAGCTTATGAGCCACCTATGGTAGCCTCTGCTCTATGACAGGTAACTTAAAATAACTCAAAACTATGGCTTGATTGGATTGGAAACTGTTAAATTCTCCAAGTTACAGCATTTTGATTTTTTCTCACAAAAATTACCCTATGATGTACTGTTTTTGCCTTGTCATAGTAACACACAAACATACAAAGATCGGATCATAATTGATACACAAAGAAATTATTTGTATTTTTATCCTATTAGATATTGGGATTATTCTAAATTGGTGAAAGACATTACTCAGAATGATAGGTCGACATTGTTATTTCTCTATTGTCTTCAAAATACAGGTAAAAAAACTTCATTAATAATTCTAAACACTGATCAATATTTTCCTTTCTTCATTCACCTACAAAACATTAGCAATCTACACATATCATTGAAATATTGGTCCGTGGGATAATCCTAATTTTTTTTTGTCAAAATATATCACATCCATCTTGAAATTATCAATATGATAATTTCACTTTTCCTCTAAAATGTCACAAAGCTTGAGAATATCACCATAAATGAAGACTTTTGCAACATGGTAAAAACTAGAAAATGGCCAAAATTTGAATATAAAATGAAATAAACATTACACTTCAATGAAAGTGTTGTCATACCAAGAATTTGGTTATAAAAGCTTTTTTTTTAGCACTCCACTCATTAACACGTTCACTGCCACCTTGGATAATGCAACATACAGTACAACAAAATAAGCACGTCCTTTGCTCAGTGCTGCAAGATAGGAACTGAGTCCAGCACATTACTGTAGCTTTTTATATTGCCTTAAATAAAACCATGGAATGGACACACATGTGCTCCAGATACAATAGACATCATGCCACAAGACGCACATGTGCATCATACAGCAGTGAACATGTTAAATATCTTGTTTGCAGTTAATAATAAACCAGGTTGGAAAAATTGGCTAAATTGCTATTTTCTCCAATTACTCTGTTTAGCTTAAGTATCACAAGATATGTTTCCAATATCAATTATTCACCTTTTTTCTTTACAGTTTTCAACATTTATATACAGTCTGATATAAAAAAATCATGTTGAATATCAATTTTATTTATATAAATGTATATATACCAAAAGTGCTTGCATAAAATAACAGAAGAAAACATTAAGAAAAATCAGAAACCGTAACGTAAACTAAAATACTATAACAAAGTATGTACATAAATGAAACATAACATTATATATGAAAATATTACTGCACTTTTGTGCCTGAACACAAAAAATGTATATGACTAGAAAGATGTTTGTGGTATGGGGGGAAGAGGTCTATTATTAGAAATATGTTGGCTGTTCATTGTTTGATTTCTGGATTTTGGACATTGATTAGAAATTTTGCCTGAAGTAAGAGGGACTATCAAAGGTGTTGAAGGGTCTATGCATGGTTTGGAAGGGAGCAAATCTGAAAAGACAAAAAAAAAGGAAATAATTCCTCTCAGTCAGGACCTGAATCAATGAAAATGAAATAAAGTTGTTCTTTTGCAAATATGACTCAAGTAAATATCATTATGCTGATAATACAAGGTCTATCTGGAAAGTGTCCAGCCATTTAATATCAATGAAAATATTTTCTATTTAGAGCAATGGCACCTTAGTCCCCCTCAAAAAACTCCCCTTGGGACCTCATACACTTATCCCAGCAACCTTTGTGCTTTCCAAAACAGTCTGCCAAGTCCTCTTTTGGAATTAATTTTGTCCATGGTCCAAAATCTCTTTGGGAAAAGCCTCAAGTCACAGGGACCAAACTTGGACTATACAGAGGCTGACAGACCAAGATAACATGATATTTTGCAAAAATACCTTGCATGAGACATGAAGAATGGGCATGCTCGGTTATTGTGATGCTACGGTCACACAGTACACTAACTCACTCAAAGGTATCTTACTGCCAACTGAGTAACTGTATGGGAAAGCCTCTGCTCATGCACGTGCAGTAAGGTCCCATTGAGTGGTTATCAAGTTACATTAAATGCAACTGGTTTTCAGAAATTTCAAAATGGCTGGATATTTTCTGGACAGACCTCATATAAATTAGAAGCCAAAGAAAGATGATGCTTGCAAGGCTGTCATTTGATTGGAAATTTTTTCATTTATATACAACAAAAACTAATCATTATTGTCATCAGCATTCCAAATTTTGATAGGACAACAGAATCTCTTCTTTATGTCCTTTAAGTTGTCAAAACAACATTTCAGACGATCTATTCGACAGCCCCCTTCAAGTGCATTGGCTATATGGAAAGATACTATAATGTAGCTTTGAAATTTGTTCTTTGCTTTGCACTACTGGAAAAAAAAAAAAAAAAAAAAAAAAAAAAACTCTTTCCTCACGGGCAGTATACCTCAAAGAAGTCCATAGAATGGATCAGCCAAAACATTGTGCTGATAACATCAAAGACATGAAGAAAAGATGCAATTGTAAAAAAAAATAGGAAAGTAACCATTGAGTTCATAATAATTTAAAACAGAAAATATTTTCTGGCTACCACTTTGCTACACAATCTCTATCCACAAATTTTATGTCACAGCCCAGAATAATAACGACATCAAACATGTATTTAGATCAAAGTTCTATAGCCTGAAGATAATATCATAAGGCTATTATACTGCAATAACAAGGGCTATCTATTTACTTGGCTTCTAAATCACATATATCTGATATTTTAAGTTTTTTTTCAGTAAACATTGATGTGTCAATCTCACTGAAGATGGTTATATGAAATTTGTATTTGCAATCTAAATGAGGTGATAATTCATTATATATCAGAAATATTCCAGGCTTTCTAAGGCGATATTGAATCAGATATAAATCAGTGATTATATTCAATAGAGAGTTAAGTTTTATCTTTTTATCATGGCGAACCTTGATTTAAAATAACATGACGTTTCTTGTATTTTTAACATCTATTTTTCTACTGTTAGTATTGATCTTTAGAAATCCCAGGGAAATACAGGTTCATCTGAGTTCACTGGCTTTGCAGTTAGACATATACAGCACATTTCTACAGGTATTTTTTTTTCTCACATTGAAACGAAACTGAATATTGAAATATATATTATGAGATGAAACATACCTCTTCTTGGGTCATCACATTCCATATCTTTTTCACTCCAATTATGTTCATTGTTTACTGGAGAAGACACAGCAGATTTCCAAGTAATATAATCATGGGTAATGGATACATTCTGTGTATGTAGCTGTTTATAAAAGTAAATAAAAGAACAATATTTCAAAAAGAGAAATTACAATTTTTCTTCTAAAGCAAATATATTTACTATTGCAAGATTTTCTAGAGATGCCAAGGAAAAGATAGCTGTTATAATTATTAACAATGTAAAGTGCAATTTTGTTCCACTGAATAAAATCTATGCTTTTTACAAAATGGTCAGAAAAACTAAGCTAAGATAATATAGCAAGTATGAATAATAATAATAATAATAATAATAATAAGGATAATAGTAATTATATAGCAGTGATGATCTGATAACACAGAAAATCTGTATTATATTTAAACAGATCTCCATCAGTCAGATTTGAAATTGGATGTAAAAAAAAAAAGTTCAAAGCTTGAATGGTACCTTCTGCAATTGAAATCGAAATAGAATTTGAACATCACACATCAAAGTTCCAATAATGTGGTGCCTTTTAAAAAAATGATTTTTAAAAAGTTGAAAAACTGAAGTGTGTGTTCTGTCTAGGAACACAAAAAATATAAATTGAAAAACACACATTAATGTTCCAATGAACGTGGAGTATTTTCAAATCTTTTATGAATAACTACCAAACAGTCAAGGCCTCCCTCCACTTTATGTAGGACATGTGACTACAGGTCATTACTGAAATTATATGTCTTGTTTCCTTGGAAGTGCTTGCTCAGCTCTGTTGCTGCCAATTTATTTTCATATTGCTGTGATGCTACTTGAAACTCAAAGTGAGATGTAAATCCTACACATAGCACACTATGTTTCGAACATTCTGCTGTGTAAATAATATTTTTTGATGGACAAGAAGCTCCCAAAATTTGACGTGTCTTGCTCGAGCTAACATTTTTTTAATCTTTCTGTTTGTCCCATTTGGTCACATAATTTGCACAGGCAGGCTCTAATTTTTTTTCAAATTCTGTGTGCATCTGAATGTTTAACCCTGGTAGAGAAAAGACACATTGAAAGTTCCAGCTACAATGGTATAAAACTATTGGAGGGTTTAGAAAGACTGCAGCAAGTTCTGGGTGATCCTCAATTATAATCTAATGATTTCAATGTAGAATGGGAGCAAGACCTTTAAACTTCCTATGCCAATTGACCACTTGGGGAACTAGGATTGGAAGCTTTTTTTTTCTTCTTTATTTAAAGCTAAAAGGCCCTGATAATTTCTTCCCTCAACTTGCCTCACCATCTGAATTAGTTTTTATACACATGAATTTAAATGACTGATGGAGATATCCATGATATCAAAGATTTTCTTTGTTACTATATTATACGTGGAAACAAATCTAAACAGTCTTGTTTTTCTCCTTTTTATAAGAATATTAACAAACGAGACATTATCAATTATTCCTCATGATAAATCAATAATAATAATACTACTTACCACTGGTATCTCTGTATATGTTTTTGGCTTGAGTGTAGATTTGAAAGATTTCTGTTTAATGGATAATGAATCACCCACAAGATGTCTTTTTGAAGCCATTAGTTGGTTATTCCTACTCAGAGTATAGTTAGCTTCTGTGCTAGGAGGAACATGATGCCAAGAGTTTCCATGGTAAGAAGGACCAATACAGTGTTTTTGCTCATCAACAGACTTGTTGGAAGGATGAATTTGTTTCTTATATGCCATATTTCTCTGTCGATTACATTGAAGAATACACACTGATATTGAAACAGTAATAACAACAGCAACCATTACTGCTACAGACACAATGATGATTGCTGAAGTCAGGTGAATTTTGTTATTCAACTGTATGTTGACAGCATTTAACATTTCTGATGTCTTGTTGCTCATGGTCAATGTCAAATACACAGTAGTCCTGGCTGATAGAACTGGGCTACCACTGTCCTTTACGAGAAACTCCAGCTCATATGAGCCAGCATCTTGTTGGCTTAGGACATGTGTTGAAGACAACAAACCAGTGTACTGGTCAATGCTGAATAACTGTTCGCCATTGCCTCTGATTATTTCATATTTTAGAAATGCATTCTCTTCACTATCACTGTCTGATGCCTTGATTTGTGTGATGTTCTTTGTGTGATGTGAGTAATATACAACATTCATGTTATAAGTATCAACACTGGGAAATGTAAAATATGGAGCATTATCATTCTTATCAGTCACTTCAACAATCACGTTCGCAGTGTTATTCAGAGGTGGTGTTCCATTGTCTTTGATGAATACTTGAAACTGGTACATGTTTTCAAACTCATGATCCAGTGACATAGTAACTGAAATCATGCCATCATCTTTGATTTTGAAAGGTAAAAACTCTTTGTCACTGGTCAGTAGAGAATAAGTGAGTTTACCTCCAAGTCCCAGGTCTGGATCTGTTGCATTGATGAAGCCAACAGAGGATCTGGACTTCTGATTCTCTTCAATGAAGAATTTAAATGTCTCCATAGAGAACTGTGGCCTTACATCATTGACATCGGTCACTTGGATGGAGAACTTTCTCTTACTTTGCAATGGAGGAGATCCTTTATCTTGACAGCTGATCTCAACATCATAATGATTTTCTGTTTCTCTGTCTAGTGCAGTCTTCAACATGACTTTATATTTCTTTATGCCCAAATTCTGAAGCTGAAATTTATCATGTTGGAAATTACAGCTCACTTCTCCATTTTGCCCAACATCATTGTCAGAGACTTTCACATAAGCAATAAAACCTCCAACTTTAATGTCTTCAGCAATGTAAACTGTATTTTCATTTTTTTTAGAAACAAAGTTTATATTAATGATGGGTGCACTGTTCTCTTGGCCAATCACATTAACGAGAAACTTTGCCAGAGAACTCGAAGGAGGGCTGCCCTCATCTGTGGCTTCTATGAACAAATTATGAGTTACCTCTTGGTCCAAAGCAAATTTTTTGATTAAGAAAATCTCTCCTGTTGTTTCTTTCAACTCAAAATAAACTTTTAATTTCTCAGAGGTCTCAGAGCTAAAATGATAGGATATTTTACCATTTTTTCCTGTGTCCAAATCAGAAGCAGAGACAGCAGCTATAGGGAAGCTTTGACTTGGTTCATTTTCAATAGTAACATTGTATGTGTCCTTGGAAAAAATGGGTATATTATCATTAACATCAGTGACCGAAATATGGACATCTAAAATACATTTTTGGGGTGGTGATCCTCCATCTATGGCAGACACTTGAATGAGGTAGGAATCTTTCACTTCTCTGTCAAGCATTTTTGTCAATGTTATACTCAGATAAGACTTTCCAGCCACATTTTTCAGTTCAGTTAGTGTAAACGGTTCATCCTTATTTTTTATCAATTGATAAGTAATGTTTGAATTTTTCATGTCAATATCATTATCACTGGCTCTAGGGATGGATTTTCTGAGTCCAACTCCATCACCTTCAGAAAATTCAATGTGGACTTGTTTGTCAGGAAACTCAGGTGGATTATCATTGATATCTTGTATAATAATCTTGACTTCTAATATCTTAATAGTAGATGTCCCTTTCTGAACAGCCACATCTAACATCTGGAAACATTCTCTATTGTGTTTACATGTGGCTTCGGCATCCAAAATTTCTACTGTATATAATTTTCCTGTTTCCTTATGAACTTGAAATAATTGTGGCTTATCCTTTGTATCCTGATTCAGCTGAATAAAGGAAACCAGAGAGTGATCTTGGGTTGGAATATCAGCTACTACATGTGAATCCTGAGCAATATCCCCTACATAGGTACCTGGACTCTTTCTTTCTTCAACAGTGTAGGTAAGGTCAACACACAGACATCTGTGTAACATTGACATAAGTATATAAAACTCTAACATATTTACAGGTCAGAAAGTATCTGTTTCAGAGATGAATACCAAAATCTGTGTCCTAAAAAATGAATGATTAAATGATTAAGAGTCTTACAATGGTATAACAAAAGATAGATAATACAATAAGTTGTTTCAAATAGTGTTTTGCCCATATTCTGTTAAAGCATGCATAAAACTCTATAAGTTTCCTATATCTTTATTATGATGAAATTTAATTTCAAAATGTTAATTGGTTTCTTAGAACTATTATTGCAAACTTTTCTATTGAGTTGCTTTTGTTTAAATATTTCGTATAAAAAAAAAAACTTGTCAACATTACTAATGACAAGCTGATAAGAGTCAAGATTATCATATTCAAAGTTTACCAATGAGTAACAATCAAAACTAAAAAAGATATTGATACACTATATTAAATAGATTCTAACATTGGTAGACATTGAACATACAAAAAAATTGGAGTTCAATTTGAGTATATCTTTTCAGCAATTCCAAATAATTTATCTTAATTCAATATATTTTTCCACCAAATTTTATATAGCAAGAGTAATACATGCGTGTGAATTCATATTATGATTAACATCATTTAATTCAGTCAGTAAAGTTTGTTGTGAGTATTACACAACAAATGTCACACCTGAATAACTGAAAATAAATTTGTAGTTTTGATGTGCTTTTAATTACTAGATAATTTTAATTGAAAAGAAGAAACTTGATTTATGTTTGTTATTTGGTGATTTTCTTCTGATCATCATGTACAGATCAGTGTAAAATTAGATCATAGAGTTTGTGTTGAACACTTCATAAGTTTTATTAGATTGGTAGTCAAAGTTTCTCCAATTGTCCACTAATTGAAATATAACACTAAAAAGCTATACCTCACTAATACTTGATCTGTACCGATGGTAGAAAGTGGGAGGGGATGATGGAGGGATAGAACATATACCTACTTCTCAATTTCCAATTTTTTCTGTATGTTCAATGTCTACTGATAGAAATTGTCATATACCTAGTTCCCAAAACTCATTTCCATCACTTATTTGTATACATAACTTCCTAAACAATGAATTCCAAAAACTACTTCAATTATTTTACAGATAAAATTTGACATTCAAAAAATTATCAAACATGAAGTAGAAGTTAATGAAAGTATAAATAATCATATCAAAAAGTCGTCAATGAGCTTCACCAAATTATAATGATAATAATTGTACCATTGTGGATATATATATATATATATATATATATATATATATATATATATATATATATATATATATATATATAATAAAGCTTTACAGCTCAAAACACTAAACATTAAAAAAACTTTTCTAATAGATTTTTTGAGCCACTTCAGTCACCCATTCCCCAATATCTGTCAATGCAATTTATGTAATCCTCAAAAGTGTTTTTTCCTTTGCTTCCCTTATACTTTGTTATTATTGTACAATGTATGAATTGCCTCTGTATTTCTCATAATATTTTACTGATATTTTATATCACTCATCTATATCATGAAATGTACAATCTGCTAATATCAATTGCAGTAGATGATGTGAAGTTTTTTTAAATACATCCTCAGTATTGGAAAATAAGGGTAGCGAAATCAAATTCTTGAAATTTATCCTCGGTATTGGAAAATAAGGGTATTGAAATGAAACTCTTGAAATTCAGCTATTCGGGTATCATGTTCTCTGATATGAAATGTTGAAACAAATTTATTCCAGTATTTGGAAAGAAAAAAAAAATCTCACCATGAAAAAAGTCCATTTTTATATTTAACATCTTCATGCATATTTAAATTTTGATTAAGATATGTTAATGTATCCTTAGCATAAGATTTCAAGGGGGGAAACCAAAACCAAACATATTAGAAACCAAAATTAAAAGGGTGAGAATTGTCTTACCTTTGTTGTTAATTCCAGTGGACTTTGTAGTGTGAATGATGTGTTCTTGTGATGAATCTTTCTTGTACTACTGCTTCAGCTCCCTGATTCAACAGGATAAGAATTTATCTCTTTGTCTATGAGTATATACACACATACACTCTTGTGGTTGTATAGGTATTTCTGTCAGTGAATGTGTAATTCTGTGTGGGCAGGTTGTTATGTATCCATGTGCATATGTAATACTGTTCTATAAGCCTTCAGTATGCATACATTTACATAGGAATAGACAGTTGGGTATAAGTTATCATGTGGGAGAGGCTTCCTATCCTAAAAAGTATGTTGTGTGTGTAATGGCTGCTCTAGTCACTGACAGAGTGATGTGCCCCTTATAAAGACCTCTTCCCCCTCCCCTCCTCCCACCTCTTCATTTTGAACAGAAAGAGCCATGTAGCCAGTATTTATTTACAAAATACATACACAAATACAACCCCAGTTTAATATACACACACATACAAATATTCATGTATGTATATACATATATAAAATCAAGTATAGGTATTTATACAAAGATATACAAATGAAATTAATATTAATGTTCAGTAAAATAAATAAAAATAATAATAAGCCTTCATTTCCTTACTCCCATGATGCAACTGCAATAATAGCCAAGCATGCTTATTCTTCCATCATGGGTTTCGTTCTTCTCTCCATCCCTACTCATTTATGATCTGTTTCAATAGTAGTAACAAATGGTATTTAACTACAGTTTCTTTTTGTTTGTTTTTTTTTTCTTTTCTTTAGGCCAGCTCCTTTCAACACTAATTTTGGAATTATGAGAACTGAAAGAACATTGAAAAAATGAAGTTCAAATTATTTTTAATCAAAACCTGGCCACATAACAATATAGGCACTTCACAATGCAAATAAAACTCCCTTTCTTAAACTACAATTTTTTTTTCAAAAGAAAATCTAGATATTACAAACAAAATGATGACAGCAAAATTTCATATTTTTTCCAAAGACATCAAAATTGATTCATTTTAAAAATAATTTGTTTTAATTCATTTTATCCATTTTTAGCATAGACTTGGTCCTCAGAAGACAAAAAAAAAAAGTAAAATATTAATTTTATCTCAAAATTACAAATGCAGAAGAAAAGATATTATATACATTAATTTGAACAGATCTGAATTTTTCAAATCATTTTTTTTTTTTTCAAGTCATATTGAAATTTGTTATTTTTCTGTTTAGTGTGAGTATATTTTGGCTTTCTGCGATACATTGCAACTCTTTTACATTTAAAAACATTATCCATTTGGTGACAAAATTGTCAAATTCTAGAACAATAACAGTATTAAGTTTTGATCTGTCACAATTATTTACACAAATTCAATTGAATTTTCTTGATATAAGTCCATTTTTTTTACCAACATCCCTGATTGAATAATTTTCCAGATTTGCCTTCCATAAATAAAACTACATATTACAATAGAGTTACATCACACAAACTACAATTACCAAGTTCTTGTGTTTCACTTAAAGTGGTTTGTGGAGATATGGTATCTGGGTTGATTCTATTCAAGTTTGTTATTTATATAGAATATACTTAGGTATTTATATGTGGTACAGGGGGCAGTGGTCTTGTGTTGGGAGTCCGTTGGGTGTTCATTTCAACAGGATTTTTAGATTGATGACATGGACCAGAAATGTCACTTTTGCAAAGCTGGTCAGACAGAAAAACCTTGGAAGTGAAACCTGTAACATGAAAAAAAACATATTGTAGATGTGAACAGAATAATAATCCTATTCAGGCACAATTAACAGCTGCCAAACAATTTTAGTCTCATGAAAACCTACGCAAATAATTTGTTTTTTGAAAAATACAATTATTCCTAAAATATTTCCAAGTCAGATGCAGACTATTTTCCATGATTACTATGAATAGCAATATTTTCAGAATAAGAATCAAAATTAAAACTTATATAGCATACAATTAAAAACTTAATATATATTGAAGTTAATTTTTTATAAATATTAAAACTTATCCCTTTGAAATATAAAAAGATAATGTTCATAGATCATGTAAAACATTTATACTATGATGAAAAGCTGTTTTAGTTATGGAAAAAACACCAGAAGATTGATTTATAGTTTGAAATAATCACTTTTTAAAAAAAAACACTCAAATTTAACAGATTTAAGGAGTTTTGATGAAATATTTTCTTTTCTAGCTTCACGTTAGAAATCAAATACTTGAGGAAAATGCAGATATAAACTATACATGAAATATAAAAACAGATTTTTTGCATTTAAACATGGATGTCATAAATTTACTGACATATTTTTAAGATAATATATTGTAAGCTGATAATGTATAACTGCTTTTGACTGATTGTATGGAATAAAGCCATTTGAACCAAGGCTTAAAAAATTCAGCAAATTTCTTATATATATATATATATATATATATATATATATATATATATATATATATAAAATAACTGGCTCTGTCAGTTTGTCACTGTGTTACCCCCTCCTAATCTTATATATTGGTGCAGCTCAATAAAATTTTGTCTGCATACTTAGTGGATCCAAGGGAAGAATTTGGGCTATTTGGTTTTTTGAAAAAACAATTTTTTTATCAGAGTTTTAGAGGAGGGTTCTATTCAGATGTAACTATAAGGTAAAACTGAACCTTTACTTTCAGTTCATTAGTACAGCTTTGGTGTAGCTCGACCAAATTTGGTATGCATACTTAATGGACTAACCTGAACAACTTGGACTACATGTCCTTTCAAAAAGATTTTCATTTAGGGATTTTAGAGAGAGGATGTTCTATGTAACTATGATGCTAAACCCTCACTTTCTGTTCAATATACATATATATACCAACTGGGAACTTCCTGATAGAATGGGTTTTATGGCTCCTCCCAGAGGGGACATGGAGTGGAGATGAGGTTTCCACAGGAGCTTGCTGAACATCACCCGAGAGGGCACTGTTCAGCCAATATGACATAAAAATGTATCATACTAATTCTATTAAACAATTATCAGTGGTTCCCACCAGAGCAATGTAACAATGGACCTTGTTTTCAATGTAACCCAGAGAATATCATATTTGATGGCGAATATGAAACCCCACCATCCTCTTGAAAAAAAAAAAAAAAAAAAAAATGTCTCAAAATGTAAATGCAACCTTTTTTGTCCAGTCCTTAATTCACCAGAACTTGAGGAGTTAAAATTGAATTTAAGAATTCAGTAAACTGATAAGAAAAATTTGCCTAAGTACATTTTTTTCTCAATATTCCCTGCTGAAATGAGGGACGGGGGTCTTACATGAAATCAAATACAGTGATTAAAACCCACAAGGAAGAACTTGGAAAAAACCAAAAAGAATATCTAATAAAGAAAAGGCATCTCCAATAATTAATGCTTTTAATAACAAAAACCGTCAACCAAAACAATCACATTAGGTCTTTTCAGACAGATTTCTGTATGTATGTATCATACATACAAGTAGCACCAAAGGAGCTAGAGGGCTAAAAATTTGACCATTTACTCATTGTGTCTAGAAAAACATTTTTAACTTGTTTTTTTAGCCCTCCCCCAGTTTTTAGTGGAGGGGAAGGGTGATTTATAATGTAAGTTTATGCTAAATTGGTTGCTTAGTTTTTGTCCGACAGTGTTCATGAGTTTTTCTTTGCAAATTTGGACATTTTCAGTGATCTCTGCCCACCAGAGTTGAGAGAGGTAAATTATTCATTGATATACCTTTTTTTCCAATTTTTCAATTGATCACCCCCAGAAAGACATAAGGTCACATGATGGTTGCTCACCAGACTTGTTATTCTTTCCACCATAAACAGACAGACCCAATGTAGCATTGGTCATTTCAACGATGTTTGAATCGTCAGCAAGAAATAAGAATAAGAACTGCTTGCGAAATAATGATTTCTGAATTTTGTTCTGTGTAGCTTTCATTGCATCCGGCTCGGTAATTCACAAGTTTCATACTTCCCTCTGGTATCAGAGGTCAGTTTTCAAGCCCAGGTGAAACCAAGGATTTCAAATACTTATTTTCAAGGTAGGCACACTCACCCTACATGGAAGATAAATGTGACAGTCTTCCAACCCGCATTCCGCTGCATTTAGCTATGAGCCATATTAAACCAAGTTTAGCAAATTCTTCATTGCATACCTGTCATCAGAAGACTTTCCTCAGTCTCATCATCACTCCAACCATATTCCCTGTTGGCAGGTCTCCAAGCAAAATTCTCAGGTGATACTGGTATCTGTAATATCAGGATGTACAAAATTATTGAAAAAAAATATACAGCATAATTTGTGATCTACTAATTGAATGATAATAATAGTAGTAGTAATAATAATAATGATAATGGAAAAAAAATTATATCACATTTATCATAAGTTAAATGAGATGGAGAAAAAGCTTATAGCTTTCTCTATATAAAATGGTGGAGGTGCGGATGACCATATGGTTAGCAGCATGGAAAATGATATTGTCGACACTAATTGTAACTTTTATTGAGCCAAACTGTCTTCACTTTGCACCAATGTCCTTGCAAAAAGGCATGAATTAATTTTGTTTCCTCCCATTAATATAAAATACCAAGAATAATATCAATACCGCATTAATTTTGATTTTCTGGGAAAGAACATATTTGCTTCACTACTAAATTTTACATTGTCTGTTTTTCAAGAACTTATTCAAAGTCTTTTTTTTTATCATTTTTATTCTTCATTCATTACTAGTTAATCCTGATGAAAAATTCACAGATATATTTGGATTTCTATGATTTCCTTTACAGAAAAGAAACTACAGAATTTGTTCCAGTGTAAGAGTCCACTGTTACATTGTTTCAAATAGACAGTGGGAGATATTTTTATCAACATAAGTAGGAGTGTCCATACTTACCAACAGAGGCAGAAAGAAAAAAAATAACACTATTCATTATATAAGTAGATTTCTTATATTTCACCACCTTCCTACACACACACTCCCAGTAACAAGTTAGTTTAACACAGTTCAACTTCAGCAATTATACAAAACAAGTGTTCTTAATATAATTAGCTGATCATTTGACAATTTATCAAAAGGTACAAGGCTTTCTATCAAACCATTGTCTACCAAGCAGGTACAATTTTTGTCCGCTTGATGGTCAGGCGAATAAGCATTTCTTTTGAATGCAAGATTTTCATTGCAACACATACTGCAGCTTATAAGAGATCGCTGAGAAACATTTACGCTCAACTGTTGGGATTTGTCTCTATATTAAAACATATTTTACAAATGATATTTTTTCTGCATATAGCCACCCAATTCTTTAACACTGAAATTGAAGTTGAGGATTTATCTCATTAAAGAGGAATGTTGATATTCAAGCAGAAATATCTCCTATTCGAGAGAAAAGGTATAAATATAACACCTTATCATGGGCAGTTATAGGTACAATAAGGAGACAAAGATTCTGCACTAAATTTTCAACATAAAAGAATCAAACCAGTCTTTAATTTGTCATAATGCACTGATTTACTCAGACTAGAGTCCTCATCTTGGTTGTTATGATGTTTTGCCTGTTCTACCATCCGCATTCTTCAGATGTCTGAGAATTTCAAACCAAACCCATTATCCTATCCAGAGAGGTATATAGTTCTCATTGCACTGTTCATGACACAGGACACCTTACATCAATCAATTTTTCCTAGTCGATTTGTCTTAGCAATAATTGATAAAAAATATCCTTTAGCAGGGACAGCAGAATAAGAACATCTACCCTTGTGGACAGAATAAGAGGTTGGATTTGAAATTCCCAGAGGGTTAACAGTTACATCAGACATCTGGGAAAAAAACAGTACAACAGCTGAAACGTGACGATAACAACCAAGATGAGGACACTAGTCCAAATCAGTGCATAATAATAGTTTCTTATCCCAGAAATTCAGACAAAAGTCTTTAATGTATTTTCCTTTTTTATCTGCTCTTCCCAATACCTTGATGAATGAGATAAAATAATTTTTGAGATCACTCAAAGCGAATAAAATTAGGTGTGGTTTTTACTGTATTTATGACAACATAGTAGCTCATTCGGTTAATATGTAATCATCTTAGCATTAAAAACGTTATTTTCTGACTGTGATCAAGTCAACCGGCATCTTCAACTATGTTTATTCTAATCTTGCTTCACTGTATTGAATCACCGTAGCCCCACAAATAGCTTGCCCGACTAACCAGCCAAGTGGGCTACAGTTTCTTTTTTCTTTGCTCGTCTGCGTGTATGTGTGTATCTTGGGCACTCCTGGTCACATTTTTAGGGCAATAACCTTGAAAATTTGCATGAGTATGCAACAAGGCACCATCTAAAAACTTTTTTTTTTCCTTCAAAAAGAGTGCTTTTGGGGTTCTTTATGGTCATTTTGGACCAACAATGCCCAAATCTTATGTGGGTATTTGGAAAAAAAAATTATTTTAGATAAGAAATCTATTTGTTTAGATGATTATTTTAGATAAATGGATCTGGTACACATGCAGGCTATGGTGATTCATTTATACAAGCTACGGATACATGAAAACATGACTGGTTGAAGAAACAAAGGGCATGTTTAGCAGATAAGTTTTTGCTTCTTCGAGTTCAATTTATGTATATGTATAATAAAATATTTTTTAAAAAATAACATCTAAAAATTGAGCCCGACTCAACTCTTAAAGAAGTAACCTTAATTTAATGGTAGCTATGAAAACTCAAATGAACATAAATGAACTGGCTGCTGACCTTTTGTTTTAGAGCTAGCAAGCATTTTAGGAAATTGAAATGTTTCTTAACAACTCATATGAACATTTACTTTTATCAACTGATGCAATTTACTTTTCATATAGATATTGTACTTCATCACAAGCTACAGCTACTTCTTAATATTCTTATGATAATGTTTAGTACATTTTAGAAAGAAACAACTGTAATAGAAGTATTCAGGTGAAAGCACTTCTTGTATCATTACCTGTGCAGTTAGCTCTGAAGAGGTCACTGGTTTCTGAGAAAAGCCATTTGTAAAATGATGTTGCCTCTTTGATTTAGTAAGAGTTGCATTCTTTGCTAGTGTCTCCTCAGACGAAATGGAATAAGGCCAAGAGTTTCCCAGGTAAGATGGAGCAATCAAGTGTTTCTGCTTGCTGAAATATCTGTTGGAAGGATCAAGTGCTTGTGCATAGGCCACATTTGACTGACCATTACATCGAATGATGCAGATTGACAATGAAGCTGTTATGAACACAGCTATTGTCACTGCTATCACTGTAATAATAATGACCAGATTAAGATGCACTTTCTCTTCACTCTCGAGCTCAACAATATTTAACATTTCCGATGTCTTGTTGCTGATTGTCAGTGTTAAAAACACAGTAGTTGTTGCTGATAGAACTGGGCTACCACTGTCCTTGACCACAATGTCCAGCTGATAGGAGCCAGCATTTTCTCGACTCAGTTGCCGATTGAAAGCTAACAAACCAGTGTACTGGTTCATGCTGAACATCTGCTTGTCATTGCCTCTGATTATTTGATATTTTAGAAATGCATTCTCTTGACTATCACTGTCTGATGCCTTGATTTGTGTGACGTTCTTGGTGTGATGTGGGTAATATGTTACATCCATATTGTAAGGATTAACATTGGGAAATGTAAAATATGGAGCATTATCATTTTCATCTCTCACTTTAACAATTACATTCACTGTATTATTCAATGATGGTGTTCCTTTGTCTTTCACAAATACTTGAAACTTATAAGTGTTTTGAAACTCATGGTCTAAAGACATTATTGAAGAGATCAATCCATTTTCAGTAATCCTGAATGGTACAAACTGTTTATTGGTGGTCAGTAGAGAAAAGGATAGTTTACCTCCAAGTCCCAAGTCTGGGTCTGTGGCATTGATGGTGCCAACAGGAAATTTTGATCTCTGGTTCTCATCAATAAAGAATTCAAAAGATTGTTTAGAAAACTGTGGTTTTACATCATTGACATCAATGACGTGTACAGAAAATCTTCTTTTACTTTGTAGAGGAGGAGATCCTTTGTCTTGACATTTAATGATTATACTGTGATGCTCTTCTGTTTCTCTATCTAAAAGAGTTTTCACAATCACTTGGTATTTCTTTGTTCCCATGCTTTGCAGCTGGAATTTATCATGTTCAATTTCACAGTTCACCTCTCCATTCTGACCAGCATCTTCATCACTCACTTTCACATAAGCAATGAAGCTGCCAACCTTAGTGTTTTCTAAGATATTAACTTTATTACCTTTTGAATGTTCAGCAAAATTTACCTTTATGACTGGAGGATTATTTTGTTGATTGATCACATTTACTAATACCATAGCAATAGTACTAAGTGGTGGATTGCCTCTATCAGTAGCTTTTACATACAATTTGTATGTTATTTTCTGTGTAAATGTTGACTTTTTGTTCAAAAAAATTTCTCCTGTTTCTTCTTTAATTTGGAAGAGCATTCTTGAATTTTTTGGAGTGTCTGAGCTAAACTGATAGTAAACCTTCCCATTCTTTCCAGAATCTAAATCTGTAGCAAACAATATAGCTACTGGAATGTCTAAGTCATGGTCAGATCTTATGGAAACATTATAGACATTACGAGAAAAAAGTGGAAAGTTATCATTGATATCTGTCACAGTAACATGAACAAGCAAAATCCCTTGTTTCGAAGGTGTTCCTCCATCTTTGGCAATTACTTGCATGGTGTAAAAATCTCTATCTTCTCTATCTAAAATCCGTTCCAATGCTATACTAAGATCAGATCTTCCAACAATATTCTGGGATGTCAAAAGAATAAAAGGATCATTCAAGTTCTTTTTTAATTGGTATGAAATTTTGGAATTAACATTACTAATGTCCTTGTCTATAGCATTAGGAATAAGTCTAATGGATCCTCTTGGAGATTCTTCAGAAAATACTATGGTGACTTGTTTTTGAGGAAATACTGGTTGATAATCATTAATATCTTTTATTACAACCTTAATTTCTAGTATCTTGATGGTTGAAGTCCCTTTCTGTATAGCAACATCCAACATTTGAAAACATTCCTCATTTTTCTTACACATGGTATCTGCATCCAAAGTCTGGTCTGTGTACAGTCTCCCTGTCTTTTGGGAGACACGGAATAATTGGGAACTGCTCGTTATACCTTGTTGCAGTTGGTTGAATTTCAAATGATTTCGCTCCTCTTTAGGGATTTCATTCCTGATTTCCATGTCAGCAGCTATATCACCCACAAAAGTACCCGAACTCTTGCCTTCTTCTACAAAGTAAATAAGGTCTTCACCCAGGCATCCATACATGGCCGATAAGAAGAGGCAAACCAGAGGCAACATCTTCCAGGTTGTTCTGTTGATAAAAAAAGAGTAAGATGAAAATAAAGTAATAAATCACATCCAGTCTCAAAATCCAAAATTTTTGATTAAGGAGCACTAATAATCACTTTTGAATGGAAATTGAAAAGTGAAAATATTACACTTTACAATATTTATGTACGATAATTTTTCTATCAGCAGAAGCAGTTACCATTAATTTGCGTGGTAAAAATTTTTGAGCATTCCCAGATCTCAGGTTGGGTGTTAAGAGGTAAAAGAGACTGGGGTGCAGAAAAGAAAGAAAGAGGGTGTACATTGACTTTATAACAGCTCTCTTCATAACAAATGCTGAATGCTATTTTTGCTTTTTTTTATAATAGCAAAAATGCAGTATGAACCGAACTTTCAAAAAATAGGGAATTTATACATAAAATGAAAGAAGGAATATGCTTGCTATGGTATAATTCACTTGGACTGATTTTTATCATATCTTCTGTAAGATGAAAGTACTGACCTAATCTCATCGAGAAGAAATATTGCAAATATAGTAAATCCTTGCTATAACGATTTTCAGCATTAATGAACATGTGGACCATATGATAAATGCGGCGAACACGTGGGCCCTATAATGAATGCAGCAGACAATGGACCATAACAAACTGGGCATCTTCCTAGTTTCATGGTCCTGCCTCTTGCAGCCTTTAGATTAAGGTCAAATTGTAGTATCTTCTCTTCTAACATTAATAAAACTTAACATCAATTTCCCATATTCAATTTTAAACATGGCTATAGTTGTATTCTAATTGTTTTCTTCATGAACTTCAATTTAATTTGAATATTTTTACAATTGATTAAAACAAAAGTTGTTGTGAATCTTGTTTATTACTGTCATTAAAACCATGTGTCGTGGCAAATTTGTTTTAAATTTCGAAGTTTACCCCACTCATATTTCACACTGCGAAAAAATAGAGACATTTATTTTGATTTCACGAAATCATTTCAACTTATTATTTTTCATAACTCATTTTTAACTCAATAATTATATTATTTTGTATTAGAATAAATTATTGTTTGCTCTGTCTTTTGTAATTAAGTAATTGTGTGTTTCATACGTAAATATTTTATTTAAAAAATTCAAGAAAAAAATGAAAATACAACCATTATACAACTTTTTGAAGAAGAAGAAATTTCAAATTAAATTAAAATACAACAATAATAACATTTCATTCATGGACGTGGGAACAAATACTACACTTCAACTAAATGCTGCAAAAGGTTGGACAACGAAACTATGATAGTATATCCTATTAACTTGCGCTCACACAAGAGCAAGATATGACGCAAGGTTGTGGGATTCTAGTTTGGGAGCTCTACAAAAATTGCTCCAGTCCCTGCAACTAGTGTCAGTACCCCTCATTGGCTAGCGTGCCTGAACTGATCAACCTCTCAGCCCAAGGGCTGTCAAAGAGCAGATACTACACTCTGATCATAACTAAAAAGTTGATGTAAGGATGTGCTAGGATAGTGCAACAAACTTTCTTATTATTTACCGAACGATACAAGGTAAGGTCGAAAACAGAACAAGGGGTAACAGTGAACTGCCTTTAAATTTATCGAACGATGTTCAGCAAACTACCAAATTTACTTCTTATTTACCGAACAAGATACGACTAGCGTTATAACAAACTTTTGATTTCAACAACAACTCACTCCCCCTAATTAGTTCATCATATAGTGGGGGGTTTACAATTGTTTTTGTTTTTTTAGAAAGAAATATAAAAGAAAGAAAACGGCTGCATAAGAGACAGAATTTAACAAGAAATAAGATTAAGCTAGTGCTCAGTTTTGCTTTGTATTTATTTCAAAAGGTTATTTCATTTTCCATCTACTGTAGAGAGGGTTTGCAAGCTACAGCTCATTTGTTCATTCCACACCTTTGTGAGTTGGTGTATAAAAATAAAAATAAAAACTCTAGTTACAAGCATCACTTTTTTTTAAAACAAAATAAATTAAACATTCCATTTATTCAATTAATCCTCTTTTTTTTTTTTCTACAGTAAGTCATCTATCCTAATAGACGGCTTCCTTCAAGTCAACTCAATATGTCACTGAGTCTGCTGCCTTCTGGTCAGGCGTTAAGAATGTGAAGAATTCTTTTAGCCGAAGTCAAATCTCGGTTATCTCCCCTTGATTAAATATCTGCTTCTTCCGCTACTTTTTCACACTAGTCAACTCCGGATTTTAAAAATATGGTATTCTGGTTGCTTTTAACAAACCGAATAAAATATCCCCAATAAGTTGACATTTTCTATTGAAAACTTATTTATCATTATTATTTTTGGAGAAAGAGACAAAATTATACAGAAGATACTGATTTATTGCAAAAACGATTTGACACTTGAACATTAGATAAACACTACACACACACACGTAACCCAAATTTTAAAGTGGCATATACATTTAATTCGCATTTAGTAATAGATTATGATTTTTTTGTCAATTGGGTGGTTGTTTCAAGTAGTATGTTTCGTTAAAGTTCTTAATAAGCGAACTTGATTTCAAAAAATCATTCGTGTATACGTCATATTTCATGTCACAATATTGTTGTTTACAAATAAGAGGTCGTTATGAAGGGGTGGCGTGACTCGTTTGGTTGGATCCTTCAAACAGCCATCTTGGAATAATGGCAGAAATTCTACATCCGCCTTCCAAGGAGTCCAATTACGAACTCGAAAAATTCTTATACGCTGTTTAACTCCAAAAGTACAACAGATTTACAAAAATTAAATATTACGTTCATCATTAGAAAAAGTCATGAAAAATATGAAAATTAAAGCCTTTAGAAAATTTTCAACTTAGAAAAATGTGTGATTTCATAATCACGTCGTATGACATCTTCACTAACGTATGTCACACATAGCCAACCAGTGTTTGTTGCCATAACTGACAGTGTTCTCAATGAAACTGAGAACTTGAATCAGTATTTTGTGATGATTGGAGTAAAATGAGAATAGTGCAATAAGATTTTATATTTTTCAAATCAGGGAAAACTAAAATATATACTTTTACACATACAATGATTAGTTTAGGTATCAAAAGTTGCTTTGATTTTATTGCTTATCAAATTTTCAAATTTTATGTATATAACTGACAGTATTCTCAATGAAACTGAGAACTTGTTATCACAACCGGGCCATGTGCTTGCTGATCTTTCAAACATACACGTGTTGTTCAATAATGTTCTACTTCATCTTAATTTGGCTTTATATTTTCATTGAAAAAAATGATAAAAAATAATCTTTTCATTTCAAACATTTCCCAAGCAACTTCAATCTCTGAATTTACAAGATGAATATCAATAATTTTAAATACTGTCACTTGATAAATGTGTAAAATTAAGGAGCAAACTCAACATTGTTCTCTGGATACAATATGAAAATACAAAAAACAGGAAACCTCTACAACATGAATAAACTTGTTCTTTTTTGGTTTTTTTTATTGGAATACTATTTTATTCAGAGCAGAAAATGCTTTTTAAGTTATGAAAAAAAAATTTTCTTGGAACACAGACATACATGTAATACACAAGTTTCCATGCACATCTCCTCACACACACACACACACACACATCAACATGAAAACATTTACACGTATCTATACAGTCATAGATGAGATGGATTGTCAAGTCCGTAGCCAGACAAAGTTGTAAGCTGAATTTTGATCAGAAATTTTCACTGATTATTTTCGATCGATGTAATTACTGGAGAAGTGTTGGTATAAATACATTTACAAGGAAGGAGATTATGTTGAAATATATATTTTGTGTAAAATAAATACTTTTTTTACATCATTAGGCTATACACTTGTTGATGAATGAACCCAACCATGATCATTTTAATTCATATTGATATCAGTCTAATATAGGTCTGTGATATCATTGAATTGTCTCATATGTGCAGCATATAGACATGGAGAAAATAGACTGATTGTGAAATAACAAACAGCGCGGAATCTTTATTCATTTAAGCACTGAGGAAAATTATGAGACTTTGGTTGAGTAAAAAAATGAGATTTAATCATTTCCTTATAAAGGTGAAATGTGATCCAATGTCAAGTAAGATGTGGGGACTCTCATGTGTACAAGTAAGTAAGGTCAAAAATTGATCAGTTCCCTTTTGGGCATGCCACAGGCAGAAGACTGATTCTATCCTGCTTAGTGCAATGGAGAGGTGCAACCCGGGGGGGGGGGATCTCCAATAACTAGACAATATACTATTTGGGACATGGGCAAATCCTGTGCAAGATAAGAGAGAAGAATTGATCAGAGAAGGGAGATAATAAAAGTGAATTACCAGTGGAGAACTTGAACCTGATGCAAAAAATTGCTTCATATTTTTCTTTCTTTAATTTTTACCATAACCAACAGGTCCCAATCTTATTTATCTTCCTTTCAATTATGATAGAATCCCAAATATTGTTTAAGAACAAAAATTCAGGATGAAAGTGCCGATTTTTGGACTTGATACCTAATAAATTCATATATAATCTTGTAGAAGAAAATGTCTTTAAAGGAAAGTATATCTCAAGAAACATTACAAAGATAATTTCAGCAAAAAGACTCTTAACAATAACGACATGGAATAAAATAAAATACTGAAACTCTTACCTTTGCTGTAAAATCCAAGGTTTTCTTTGGTGAAATGAATTCTTGTATCAATTGTTATTCAAGTTATTAATTGAAATTGGGCTAGGGTGAGATTATAAAGAGGTTTAAAATCCTAGTAAATTTGCAGTGTGTTCAATGGCTGCTGTGGTTACAACAAATTGGTGCGGTCTATATATAATATCCAGTCCCAAACTTCCCACAATAACAACAACAATAATAATATTTAAACATTGAAAAAAATACATTTTTTTTTTTTTTTCCTTTTAAATATAAACATTCAAATATTCTTAAAGTATACAAATTTACATTTTTCAATGTATTTAATCCAATGGCTGCTTGGAAGAAGTTCACAGCCCTTAATTTTCTCTTCCACAATGCAGTACACAAAAAGTAACTTATTTGTCCATCAAGAGTTACTTTCTTCTTTCCATTTTCATAATGTTTTTTTTGTATCATTTTTGAGAATACATCTTTTGAGTATATAATGTAAGTAACATGCATATTTATGTACAAAGAACATCAAGATTGCAGATTTCCAAATTTGTTGGAGAGTTTTTTGAGCATTTGTCACTTTGATAATAAGAAAGAATTAAAAATAATCAATCTCTTTTTGTGATTATATTATAAAAATCAAGTACAATATCTAATCTAGGAAGCTGTCAATTAATTTCAGTAAATTATACAAATTTACTTTATCAAGCAATAAACATTCTTATCCCTTTTGCCATGTTCCCTGATAAAATCATTTCTGTATTTTCAAACATCACTGCTGTGAGATTAGAAGTAGGTGTAGATTTATCACCCCATGGTATAACAAAAATATCTAACTAGATATTTAAAAGGAAAAACGGATCACTTTTTTGTTACATATACATTTGTTTATTAATGTGTGCTTTTATAGCTGAACTAATGTGGTGCATCAAGTGTTTTGCTTGTAGTTTGGTATTTATGTAGAGAATACTTTGGTATTTATGTGTGGCACAGGGGGCAGTGGTCTTGCATTGGAAGTCTGTGTGTAATTCATTTTTACAAGATTTCTGGATTGTGAATTTGGTCCAGAAATGTCATTTTTCCTCAGATGTCCTAAAGATTCAGAAAACAGAGGGTCTGGAAAGAAAAGAAAAAAAAATTGAATATTATCAACATATTCAACATAGATCGAGAGAATATTCTCATGCTTAGACAGAGATAATTTTTTTTTCTTATTGTTTTGTATTTTTAAAAATAGTTATTATGATTGAGTTTATTTCAACTGATGACTTCGTAACAGCTACTGAGATATCTGGTGAGAAATATCTTTTCTTCTTAGAGCAATTGATGAGATATCTCACAAGAAATTTCTCTGTTCCTGGAGTGGCTGATGAGACATCTCATGAGAAATATCTTTGTCCTGGGTCTTCTCACTCTTGCAGAGGATTGGATAGTGGTTCAAGACAATTTTTAGATGATAATGATAGCAGTGAAAGCAATGATTGTCCATGAGTGAATGACAAGATTTTTGCCGATTTTATGTCACACAAAAATATCCCATTGTTTAAAAAATAGAATTGAATGTGAAGGTAGGTTGGAAAGGTGTCACAGTGTAGACTAACACCAGTATTCTTGGAAAGTTGTTGACTAACAGTAAATAATGATGAAACCATAGTAATATTCTCAAACCTATATTTTATGTTCAACATCTACATACCTGTCTCCTCAGATTTGTGTATTAGATTCTCCTCTCTCCAATCATGTCTAGCATTAGGTAAAGAGGACTCAGTGGATCTCCATGTAAAATAGTTTGCGGGTATAGATACATTCTGGGGATACATCTGTTTGGTAGAAAAAAAAATTTATAGGTAGGGAAAGAGAAAAATATCCAGTAATTTGAATGTTCTATAAAAGAGATTATAAGTTATCAAAGTGTTTCTCATGAATACAATTTAGAATTACTACAGCAGTTAGATTAATTCATAACAAAATTGATGGAATCTTCCGAGTTAAAATGAGCAAATTGGAGAATCATGTTATAATTGAAGGTAAGTTCAAAGTTCAGGCCTTATTAATGTTTGATTATTTATCATTTATATATAAATTTGATTTATAAGTTTACTATAAATGATAACTTTTTAAAAAACAATTTACATCAATGTTAAAGTGGGCTGTTACCTATAATTAGCGGATTAGCTATGAAGGCCATCGATAATGAATTTAATCTTTATTGGGTGCTCTCTTAAAGTCAAGGGCTAAACTACTTAAATACTAAATACCTACATTCATACATACTAATGCGGAATGGTTATATTATGTAGATATTAATCAACAAATATTTTTTGTTTACTCTTTGAAAGTTATTCTTCCTACCAAACATTAACTTTAAATGTGGAGAAAGACTGATGAAAGTCAATTGCATGTGTTAAATTGGATACAAATATTTAAAAAATAGATGTTATTTTATCAATTTTGAAAAGAAAAATAGACATTTAGTCCAAATGGTTTCATTATTCCTGTTGATAAAATAGATAAAATTCAAGAGTGTCATCTGAAATGTAAAAAATAATAGCCTATTATTTTCATTTTCTATTTCATTTCACAATATTCTTGTTTTCCAAAATTTATATAAACTAACTTGTGTCTGATAAAAAGAATTGAGGCTAAAATGAAAATAAAGAGATGATTTTTCTTGATATACATAAAATCAATTTACCTGGGGGGGAACTTCTGGAGGTGTTCTTCGTCCAAAAGTTGGTTGTCTCTTTGATCCAGTGAGCGAACTATTTCTGGCTAGAGTCTGATCAATAATCATTGGGTGAATGGGTGCAATCAATTGTCTCTGTTCACTGGAATACTTATTGGAAGGATCAAGTGCTTGGGCATAGGCCTCATTTGACTGACCATTACATCGAATGATGCAGATTGACAATGAAGCTGTTATGAACACAGCTATTGTCACTGCTATCACTGTAATAATAATGACCAGATTAAGATGCACTTTCTCTTCACTCTCCAGCTCAACAACATTTAACATTTTCGATGTCTTGTTGCTGATTGTCAGTGTTAAAAACACAGTAGTTGTTGCTGATAGAACTGGGCTACCACTGTCCTTCACCACAATGTCCAGCTGATAGGAGCCAGCATTTTCTCGGCTCAGTTGCCGATTGAAAGCTAACAAACCAGTGTACTGGTTCATGCTGAACATCTGTTTGTCATTGCCTCTGATTATTTCATATTTTAGAAATGCATTCTCTTGACTATCACTGTCTGATGCCTTGATTTGAGTGATGTTCTTTGTGCGATGGGGGTAATATGTCACATCCAGATTGTAAGGTTTAACACTGGGAAATGTAAAATATGGAGCATTATCATTTTTATCATTTACCTCAACAATCACATTCACTGTATTATTCAGAGATGGTGTTCCATTGTCTTTGACAAACACTTTGAACTCATAAGTATCTTGAAACTCATGATCCAGAGACATAATTGCTGATACTAATCCATTCGGGCTTATTTTGAAAGGTAAGAACTGTTTGTTATTGGTGATGAGAGAATATGTGAGTTTTCCTCCAGCTCCCAAGTCTGGATCAGTGGCATTGATGTAGCCAAGAGTAATTCTTGACTTTTCATTCTCATCAATCAAGAATTGAAATGTGTCTTTTGTAAATTCTGGCTCAACATCATTGATGTCCATCACTTGAATGGAGAATTTGCTGTTACTATGAAGAGGAGGAGATCCTTTATCTTGACAACTGATCACAACATCATGGTGATCTTCTGTTTCCCTATCTAAAAGAGTTTTCACAATCACTTGGTATTTCTTTGTTCCCATGCTTTGCAGCTGGAATTTATCATGTTCAATTTCACAGTTCACCTCTCCATTCTGACCAGCATCTTCATCACTCACTTTCACATAAGCAATGAAGCTGCCAACTTTTATGTTTTCTAAGATTTTAACTTTATTATTTTTTGAATGTTCAGCAAAATTTACTTTTATGATAGGAGCGTTGTTTTGTTGATTGATCACATTTATCACAACAATTGCAGTTGAGCTGAGAGGAGGTCTACCTCCATCAGTCGCTTCTATATATAAATTATAAAATGATTCTTGTCCTAATGTCTCACACAAAAAGATCTGCCCAGTCAGTTCATTAATTCTGAAGTAGTTTTTTATGTTTTCATTTGTTTGAGAACTAAAATGATAGGAAACTCTTCCATTTATGCCAAAGTCTAAATCAGTAGCCACTACAATAACAAGAGGAGAAGTTTCACTTGGTTCATTTTTAATAGAAACATTATAAATATTCTGAGCAAAAACTGGGGAATTATCATTGATATCTGTCACTGAAATGAGAATATCCAAAACATTTTTTTTTGGTGGTAATCCTCCATCTTTTGCAATTATTTGTAATTTGTAAGAATCCTTTACTTCTCTGTCAAGCGTTTCTTTCAATACCAAAGCTAGTTTAGATGCACCAACAACATCTTTTGAAATCATCAAACCAAATGGTTCGTCTTCATTCTTCTTCAACTGGTAAGTAATTTTTGAATAATCATTACTAATATCTTTGTCAATGGCATTAGGTATTGATTTTCTTACACCTTTCCCATTTCCTTCTTCAAACTCAATGTTGATTTGTCTGTCAGGGAATTTTGGTTGATGGTCATTGACATCTTGTATTTTCACTTTGACCTCTAATACTTTGATGGTAGAAGCTCCTTTTTGAATAGCAACATCCAGCAATTGAAAACATTCCTTGTGACGCTTGCACATGGCTTCAGCATCTAGGATCTGTGCTGAGTAGAGTTTTCCAGTTTTCTTGTAGACTTGAAACAGTAAGGAATCACTAGCTTCACTTTGCTTGAGTTGGTTAAACTGTATGAAACTTCGATCTTCTGGAGAAACAGATTTCATGATGTTAGAGTCAGCAGCAATGTCCCCAACATAGGTGCCTGGATTTTTCCCTTCTTCTATTGTGTATAAAAGATCAACACAAAAATACATTTTGTAAAGGGAAAAGAGCACAAATATTTGTAATAACATACTCTTCACAGGTTGAACTCTTGGGATATACATCAAATCCATTTTGTGAAATAAATCAAGTAACCACTGTGCCTGAAAGTAAAATTAATAGTCCTTATTCATGTTCTTTGATGAGAAAGACATAATTATTATTCAAAAAACCAGCAGACATTTTTAATTTTATCATTAGTTACATTTGTAATGAAAGTTATTGGAATGTCTGTGTCCATCCACCTATTTGCTTGTTTAGATTGATGTCTATGAAAATTGTTTTATACAGACATGAAAAAGAATTAAGATTGAATATTCTGATTTTAGAGGTTCATTTCGATTATGATATATAGCATTATAAAATTTTGATTAAAATTTGGGAAAAATGGATGACATACACATTTATTTACTCGAAGACAAACATATATACACAAGGACATTATTTATATATATATATATATATATATATATATATATATATATATATATATATATATATAATTCATATATATTCATGCATACAAACACCACACACATATTTCCATATATATCTATGCACAAGTATATACATACATACAATTCATAATATCCATATTATGTAGATATTAATCAACAAATATTTTTTGTTTACTCTTTGAAAGTTATTCTTCCTACCAAACATTAACTTTAAATGTGGAGAAAGACTGATGAAAGTCAATCGCATGTGTTCAATTGGATACAAATATTTAAAAAATATTAACTGAGAGAAGATTTTAATGGAAAATTATTTTAAAAAGCTGAACTAACCTTTTACAGATAGAATTATTTTTGTGAAGTAATAATAAATCACATTTATGTTATTCTACAAGAGAAATGAGTTTCACAGTTTCATGTCCTAGTTTACATATATAGTAAACAAATACTGCCTGATTGAATAGTCAAACCTTAAAAAGAACAGCTAAGAGTAATATAAATAGAAGAAATAAAGAGAAACACTTTCCTTACCTTTTTGTTCCAATTCTTTGAGAAACTATTCGAAGAGGAATTTCATTGGAAGACACTTAGTATATAATAGCTGCTATCATAAAACTGCACGTTTGAAATTCAGTGGAGCTATTCTTGTGCAAATGATAATGCATATACTTGATGTTGGTAGTCCTAACAAGCATGCAGAGTGTCTAATGGCTGCTCTGACAGTAATTGGGTTAGTTATGTACTGCACAACAAAATTGAATGATTTGATCTCAAAATATTTTTAAAATTGTGTCCATAATTTTTAACAAACAAGTTTATAAATTAGGAGATGGTTCTTTTAGCAAAATAAATTTGTACCAATAGTGGACTCAGACAAGTTTTTGCCCGGAGTTCTTATTCCCATGATGCAGCAGAGAGATAAAAGTCTATTTATCCTTTATTTGTTACTCTCTTCTGTCTATCTTTTCCACATGATATTCCAATTATAAAAGACTAGCACCAAGTAGTTATATCATTTGCCATAAAATTCTTGGAGAATATTTCAACTTATAAAGAAATATTTATAAATGAGAAATATCATTCAATATTTGAGGGAATTTAAAAAAAGATGGATTTGTTAAAAATCCAAATTTTAAAAAAATCCAAATTTTAAAATGAGTTTGTTTCTAATAATGATGGTTTATATCATTTCTTCAGCGACAGATGAATTATTGTGGGAATATATCTTCTGAAGATGAAGTAAATAAGTTATATATGTGTAGTTTGTATTAGTGGAAAAGGGGACTGGTTGAAGTGAAGTAAGTGTTTTTCATTTAATTTGAAAAAATTCCTGAGGAAATTCTTTTTCTAATTTCTTTTGTTAATGAACCTTTTTTTTCTCATCCATTTGAGTGATTTTTTAAAAACTGAGTTGAAGTGATTTGACATTGTGCTTAGAAATGGGCAGAATAAATAAAATGAATAATGTTTAGTCGGGCATGCGTGGCAAAGGGGGTAGTGGTTGCATGTTGGATATTTGTTGGACATCCATTTCAATTGGATTTCTGGACTGTGGATACGGGCCAGAAATGTCACTTTTGTTGAAATGACTTGAGTGAGTAGGAGATTTGGATGGAAGAAGGTCTGGAAAATGGAAAGAAAAAAGATATTATGTAATGAAAACATTGAAAGATTACACTTGAATTAATTCAATTATCAAGAAGAAGAAAAAAAAGAGCATTATATATTTTTAATTATGGGTTAATAATATCATTTATGAAATAATGTTTTAGGAAATTGCTTTGAGGCTTTATAATGCTTTATAATAAAAATAAACAGAAGAAAGAATAAAAATGGAAGAGTGGAAACAAGGGGGATAATTCACGATATTTTGATATGGAGTTTCCACTAAGAATGTTGAGGTTCAATTTAAGGTTATTCATATGTTTTGGTGTTTACATGTATGTATCTATATATCTGATTTCACCCAACCCTAACTGTTCTTGGTAAAAAATTGAAATTTTGCATATAACGATTTTGGTTTATTTGATAACTTACCCCCAAAATACATTTTTAGTGGACAGTTCAATTTACAATGTAAGTTTATGCTAAATTGGCCCCTTTCTTTGAGTCTAAAAGTGTTCACACCTTTTTTTTGTTTTTTTGAAAATTCAGACTTTTTAGTGAATACAGCCCAACAAAAGGCAAGAAAAGTAACTCATTCATTGATCACACCTATTTCCTATTTTTTGATTGATCATCCCAAACACAGCATGTAACCAAAAGATGTTAGAAGGAGAGAAAACACACATCTTCACATATATCTTATCTCATCTAAAAGAAATAAATCAAGACAATATTACTAGTAAACATTCAGTGTTAGAAATGTTCTCATTAAAATTTGATAAAGCAGCAACTAAAATTCGTCTGTTTAGAAGATAGAGTGGCTTTCTTTCATTGGTTTTTATTAATTTGGCTCCAAAATATTATTAGTTTGTTGATATTAAAGTATATGTGATTTGTAAGTACATTTCATCAAATAACTATTCTGACAAGACAAAGTCTTACATACTCCAGTTCCAAAAAAAACCCCAAAAAAACAATGACATTTATGTTAACTGTGGCAATTCTATTCAATGGGTGACTACCTCCATCTGTAGCTTCAACATATAAGTTATGAATTAAACCTTGTCAAAGGAGACATTATTTTACAAGAAAAGCTTGCCCATTTATTGTGTATTTTGAGACAAAATTGTATTTTCAAGAGAATAGTAGTGCTTATGAACAGTGAAAATGAAAAAAATAACTTGTAAGAATGCTTTACCTTTCTTTCTTCAAATCCTTGTTGCCATATATAATAAATTCCAGCATAATAGAACTTGTTTGGTACTGCTACTATTATGATTCAGCAGAGTTACATGGGTACATATATGTATATGGAAGAATGTCTTAATATATGTTTGTGTGAGGTTGGCTATCCTGGAATGTATGTAGGGTGTGTAATGGCAGCATATTTCACAAGGATAATTTCCTACTTATTTTATTAGCAGTTTTCATCTAAATTCAGAAGTAATTTGATGCAGGTATATACATGAAGAATACATTCATTAAAAAAGTTGTATAATTTGATTGAATAGTAGAGTGAGAATAATTACAGCCCTCGTCTTTTCTTTCCATAATGCAATGCTAAAAAGTTGTTTACTCATCTATGCAGGGCTATTTTCTTTTTTTTAACAAAATGTGACCTACTTATTTTATTATCCTTTAATTCTTGTCACAAGTTATGTTTTGGCCAACAACCAATGTAGTGCATTGAATTGGTTTTCAGACATAGTTCATTAGCAAATTAAATTTTTATGAAAATTTAATTGAAAGGGAAAGATTGATATTCATGTATTTTTTAAAGTGATTTTCATCTATTTATATGTCATGTATTAAAATTATCCAGTAAATCATAAAAAAAATACATCATGTAATTTAAGTAGTTACTTTTAAGAAAACAGAGATGTGTTCAGATTTAATTCTTATAGATAGATGAAAATATTTCCCACTAATTTTCTTCATGCATTTTTGATCTATTTTAAAATCTTAATTTTGAAGAAGATTGAAATTTTATATCTATCTATGAATACTCATTATTAAAAAATGTATTGATTCCCGTGACATCATTGGTAGCTATCTCAACATATATTGCAAATTAGATGCAAAAATTTGAAATAAGTTTGACATCTATATCTATAATGGAATGTATGTTCAGGGGTCAATGCTGGGTACAGGTGGTAGTGGTCTTGTGATAGACTTCTGGGGTTTGTTCATTTCTAAGAGATTTTTAGATTGTGGAAACGGACCAGAAGTATCCTTTTTGCTCAGATGGATAGATTCACTAGAAAACTTTGGAAGGAGAAAATCTGAAGATTTAAAAAAGAGAAAAATACAAATTGAATTTTCATAGTTGACCGATATGAGATATGAAGGTAGTTTTGAAGTTTAGAACAGTCAGATTATCATGTTGATTTTGAAGATTATATCAACAATATATCTACTTAATTCTATATATTTCTCTAATATTCTCATTCTAATGTACAAAAAATAGAAGTGGCTAACAACACAGATAAACAGCAGGTAAAAAATTTGAATTACTTGAAGAGAATGAAATTAGATATTAAACTATAAATGTAAAATTTGAAACATTCAAAAAAGTTAAGTGAGGAACATAACACATACATTGGTGTAACATGGCTTTCGTGTGTTTATTCATGTAAAGTGATTTACTGAAATACAAAATATGGTCTTTTAATTATTCCAGTATAATGATATAAAATTTCTTACAACTAACAATAAATCGTTTGAATATATCAATCAAGTGCTTACATTGAGAGAAAAGGCTTCACATTCTGACAAAAAGAATGTGAGAAAGTCTCTTGCATACAGATATTTTTAATTGGGCATCAAAATTTTACGGATTGAAATATATTCCTCCACATCAGATCAAAATAAAAATACCAATAATAAAAAAACATTTTATGACTTACCTGCACTTTCTGGATGACGTTCATTTTCATCTTGAGAGGATGTCGCAGATATCCAGGGGAAGTAGCGTGGTGATATTGATGTATCCAGGGTACACATCTATTTGTTGTACAAAAAAGTAGTTTCTTCAATAGTACAACAAATCATACCAGTATGCTTACAGTTTTACTAATAAATATATTATCAAAGGTCATTTATTACTTATATGATTATTTTTCATGTTTATTTTGCATTAGGAAATGAAAAAAAAATTATTTTTTCTGATTTTGTACCAATCAAGTGAAGATAGAATTTGAACCATGAGCATTAATTTGCTTTATTTCTTCTAATTTGACTTCAAATGGTATTAATTGAAAGACTTTGAACACAATTGGGTAAGGTTTCTCTTGGAAACAACCCGAGTAAACTGACTTGAAATTTTGCAAACTCAAAGCATAAAAAAAGAATTTTAAATAAAAAAGTTCCCAAAAATTAATGTTACATGAGATATTAGTTAGAAATGCATTTGAATTTTTTTAGATATTTTTCATAGGATTTCACATTTCAAATAAAAATATGAAAGATATTCTGTTTTCTTGTTTAATCAAATTAAAATTGATTTTGTTCAATATGTATACTTAAAATTGAAGAGAAAGAGAATTTCAAGACTTTTTCCTTTTCATTTCTTATTTGATTTGAACATACTTACTTGGGATGGTAATTCTGAAGAGTGATGTTTTAGTCCTGAAAGATGTGATCTCCTTGATGTATTCCTGGATGGTACTTGATCTGTTGACAATGGCTGAACAGGGTGTCTGACATATCTGTTAGAAAGATCAAGTGCTTGTGCATAGGCCTCATTTGACTGACCATTACATCGAATGATGCAGATTGACAATGAAGCTGTTATGAACACAGCTATTGTCACTGCTATCACTGTAATAATAATGACCAGATTAAGATGCACTTTCTCTTCACTCTCTAGCTCAACAACATTTAACATTTCCGATGTCTTGTTGCTGATTGTCAGTGTTAAAAACACAGTAGTTGTTGCTGATAGAACTGGGCTACCACTGTCCTTCACCACAATGTCCAGCTGATAGGAGCCAGCATTTTCTGGACTCAGTTGCCGATTGAAAGCTAACAAACCAGTGTACTGGTTCATGCTGAACATCTGTTTGTCATTGCCTCTGATTATTTGATATTTTAGAAATGCATTCTCTTGACTATCACTGTCTGATGCCTTGATTTGAGTGATGTTCTTTGTGTGATGGGGGTAATATGTTACATCCAGATTGTATGGTTTAACACTGGGAAATGTAAAATATGGAGCATTATCATTTTTATCATTTACCTCAACAATCACATTCACTGTATTATTCAGAGATGGTGTTCCATTGTCTTTGACAAACACTTTGAACTCATAAGTATCTTGAAACTCATGATCCAGAGACATAATTGCTGATACTAATCCATTGGGACTTATTTTGAAAGGTAAGAACTGTTTGTTATTGGTGAGCAGAGAATATGTGAGTTTTCCTCCAGCTCCCAAGTCTGGATCAGTGGCATTGATGTAGCCAAGAGTAATTCTTGACTTTTCATTCTCATCAATCAAGAATTGAAATGTGTCTTTTGTAAATTCTGGCTTAACATCATTGATATCCATCACTTGAATGGAGAATTTGCTGTTACTATGAAGAGGAGGAGATCCTTTATCTTGACAACTGATCACAACATCATGCTGTTCTTCTTTCTCTCTGTCAAGAGGATTTTTCAATGTCACTTCATATTTCTTTTTACCTAAATTCTGAAGCTGGAATTTATCATGCCGTAACTCACAGCTCACCTCTCCATTCTGTCCATTATCATCATCAGTAACTTTCACATAAGCAATGAAGCTACCAACTTTGATATCTTCTGAAATTCTAATCATATTTTCAGATGTAGTAACAAAGTTAACTTTGATTAGAGGAGCATTATTTTTCTGATTAATTACATTTATCAAAACTAAAGCAGTTGAGCTCAGGGGAGAGGCGCCCCCATCTGTAGCTTCTACAAACAATCTATGCTCCATTTCTTGTCCTGATGTAAATTTATGATGTAAAAAAATTTTCCCATTGACTCTGTTCAGTCGAAAATGTGCTTTTGCTATTTCAGATGTCTGAGAACTGAAATCATAATGGACTTGGCTATTTTCACCTAAATCCATATCTTTCGCAGATAAAACAATTATAGGCATTGTGTCACTTGGTTCATTCTTTAATGAAACATTATACACCTTTTGAGAAAATATCGGAGCATTGTCATTAACGTCAGTCACAGAGATAATCACACTTAAAGTACTTTGTTTTGGGGGAAAACCTCCATCTCTAGCGACCACTTGTATTGAATAAGAATATTTCACCTCTCGATCAAGCCTTTCTTCAAGCATTACTTCAAGCTTAAATGTTCCATCAATCTTTTTTGAAACAACCAATGAAAATGGTTCATCTTTATTTTTTTCAAGTTCATAAGTAATCTCAGAATTAATAGATCCAACATCTTTATCTACAGCATTAGGAATTGATATTTTTGTTCCTGGAATAACATTTTCATCAAATTTAATATTGATTTGTTTGCGAGGAAATTCAGGTCGATGGTCATTGACATCTTGTATTATGACTTTGATCTCTAATATAATGATAGAAGCTTCCTTTTGTACAGCCACATCCAACATTTTAAAACATTCTCTGTTAGATTTACACAAATTTTCAGCATCCAGGATCTCTGCAGTATAAAGTTTTCCTGTTTTCAGAGAGACTTCGAACAATTGAGGTTCTTCAGTTACATCCAGTTGTAATAGGCTAAATCTGATGAGATTTTGGTCTTCAGATGCAAGATAGTCCGTGACATTGGAATCTACAGCAATATCCCCAATATAGGTGCCCGAGTTCTTTCCTTCTTCCACTGTGTAGGTGAGGTCCACACACATGTAAGTAGGTAGGATAATTAGAAACATAAGTCTTGAGAGGAATATATTCCAAGAAAATTTGCAATTAGTATTTTGGTGATACATTATGCTGACAAAATTATTTTTCTGGAAAAAAAAAGAAAAAAAAAGTACTTCTGTTAAATACAATCTTGATAAATATTGTAGAGATATAAGAATCAAAATATTCTGAACAACATGAGATTCAAACAGAAAAATTCCCATAAATTTTGAATAAATCAATTTTTCTCATTTATAATTTATATATTTATCAAAATAAAAGTTCAATCTAGACACAATTTTTCAAATCTAATTATAAAATTAGTATTCCTTTATATTAGACTAGAATGAGAAGGAAGAAATTTGATAGCTGACAGTGAATTCCACTTGAGCGGAAAACAATTGGACCACAAATTTTCATCCCAATAAGCATCCATTCCTTTCAAATAGATTTGCATAAATATAGGACAAAATATTACACGAGTTAGATTCTGTTCTTGCTCTATTGATGCCACTAAGCGACTCTTCTTCGTAACCGATGTTCTATTCAACTAGAATCTACTATATACAATAAATACCTTCAGAGATGCATACTATAACCAATAATACATAATTACTTTTTTTTATTCAAGTGACATCAACAATACTATTGAGATATCAGATATTGGAGCATTGGACAATAAGGCCAATGAAACAGGTACATTCATATAGAAATCCTAGATATGCCTCATGATGAGCTATCAAGCAATTAACGCATCACATATCGTGCCCCGAAAAAAAGTTTACTGGGTCTACGACTATGACTTTTCCCTTTCCTCTTTGTGAATTGGATGGCTAAATGAGAGACTGAAGATTTTCATCAGGGCTAAAAATAGATTTGTGATTCTGGCAAGCAATACTAAGGGAGATAATTTCTAGGTTTTATATGCAAACACTTGATTTTTGTCACAAACATTACAAGCAATTGATTCAATTCAAGATCAACTATTCTAATAAAGATATCTTAGTTTTTCAATTTGATAGTTTTCGCAATTATTTTAATATCATACACTCATCTAATTTACATGAAGAAATTCATAAATCTAAAAAATGTAGTATTTTTCATTTATCTGAGATATATATATATATATATATATATATATATATATATATATGACAAATGGAAAAATATATGTATATATATATATATATATATATATATATATATATATATATATATGACAAATGGAAAAATATATGTATATATATATATATATATATATATATATATATATATATATATATATATATATGACAAACGGAAAAATATATGTATGATAAAAAATATAATTGCATTTATCTGAAATAAAACACAGAATTAACTAAAATGTATCTATCTTCAGATAGACATGAGGGTAAAATGTATTGCATGAAGTGTCCAATAAAAAAATTTCATATCATGATGGCTATATTGATGGAGATGCACTACAAACAGAAATATGAAATTAAATTGATGCACAGAATCTATTCTTTTAGAGATATTTGAGGCAATGATGAAAATGTTTTGGTTGTCAAAGAGGTTAGATATTTGGTGTAATGTCATCATAGATGAGGAAGGCAAAAAGAATATTTCTCTGAGAATTAATAACATGAAAATATAATACTCAAATCAACATATACTGAATTAAAGTTTTTCCTGATGATTACTGATAAAACATGTATAGAAAATTTATAAATATCTTACATTTTTCATAAGATAAAGTCCACTGGTAATCTTTCCTTGTGCCTGTTACGGTTGTTGTTGTTGTTGCTGCTGCTGCTTTTCTATGCTAACAAGATCATGTGTGTGAGTGTGTGCATATGTGTGTTTATATACTTAGATGTATGATTGTCTCTACTTTTGTCAATGTATGAGTGACTATGTGGATGTATTCATGTAAGTCTTGTGTGTAACCTGTATCGAAGGAAGAGAGTAGTAATCCTAGCAAGTAGAACGTTTGCGCAATGGCTGCCCCACTTACTGGATATAACTCTTGATGAGTAAAGCAGACAAGTTTTTAATCTTTTGAAAAAAAAAATAAGCTGGTCTTTGTTTTACTATTTGTTCATGGAATTTAATCCACTTATAACTAGTGATATACAAAATGTAAATAATGTTTAAACTAATTCATGAATCATCCATTTTAAAAACCTCAATGAAGGCCCCTCTGACACAATGCAATGAAAAAACAAGATTATTCGTATTTTAGGTTCTGCCAAAGGGAAGCTTGAAAATAGTACCTTTCCAAAGGACTACATTAACGATTAGAATATTTACATTTAATATACAGTAAAAAGTAATGTAATCTAGCATAAATATATGAAATAATTATTTCTGAATGTATAAATTATGTTAGTTTTTGAGCAAATAGCTCAAAACTATCATTTTAGATAAAAAGTTCAATATGCACTTATGATCAAGTATTGCTTTTGAACAATTTTAAAATTAAAATAATGCTAATTTTTTTTACCTGGTTTTAGGCTTCGAATTCAACTTTTATTTTTTCTATTAATGTTATGAATTCTTCTTAGAGTACCAGAATTATCATTAAAAAAAAATCACAAATAATGTAAAAGCCTAAAATTTTTTTGAATTTTTCGAAGACAATATTTTAAGTATGTGATCCACTTCTTGGTTCATAAGTAGAGAGATTGAGTTTCCTAGTGTGAAATATTTTTTGCTTTAATATTTACAATTAATACTGTGTTTCTTTTTTTTTTTCTAAAAAAAAAAAAAAAAAAAATAATGAACTTAATACTGTTCAGAATAAGGTATATATATGATATAAGATATAATAACATGATAAAAATTATGGAATTAGAGAATCTATGACTCCATCTGATGAAAACACAAATTTACATTTTATCTCATCCCTATATTCTACTCAGAAGCAAGGAAAAAGTTTAACTAAAATGTAAAGTGAACATTTTGTGTTTGGGGATATTTAAAGATTAACATGTGGTACAGGAGGCAGAGGTCTTGTATTGCATGTTTGTTCATTGTTCATTTCTACAAGATTTCTGGACAGTGGAGATGGAGCAGAAATGTCACTTCTGTTCATATGTCCTGAGTGAATTGGAGATTTGGAAGGATGAAGGTCTGGAAAAAAGTTAAAATATTCATTTAAGGCTCATATATGATTACTTAAATGAATCAAAATTCAGTTACATGATGACAACAACAATATCGAAGTATACATCTTTGGGAAAAAAATTTTCTATAGATATAGGCAGGTATGCATATTTTTATTCTACATGTGACATTTTTCTTTGTTTGACCATCAATCAGTTCAAAAAAACATAATATTTAACAAAATAAGGTTCCTATAAAAACTGAATTGATATTTATGAATGCATTTATGAACAGTAAGTATACACATAAAGCAAAACATTAGTCATTAATAAGATAAAATGAGTATAAAGAAGTTGGATCTGGAATTCAACTTCTGGTAGTTGTTCAAGATATGCTTTAGGAACTTATTTCCTCATGAAAGTTTTCTAGGAGACAATATATGTTTAAGAATATCTATCAAGTATTCGATTAGATGATGAAAATTAAAGCAAACTATAGGATGAGAAAGAGATTTTAAAAAATCATCCGAGGTAGTATTAAAATTTATTATAACATGTAAGCATATTTACCAGTTGTTTGAAATGTGATCTGATTTAATCTCATTTTAAATTTCAAAACATTCAGCAAAATACAGGTTCAGCAACACTAACAAATTGCTAATATTATGCTTGTATGGTTTAGAGATGAAGAAAAAATCATGTCATAAATTCTTACAAATTCATAAAAATAAAAAAAGAAGAAAGATATCAAAGTTATTTAAGATGTTCAGATGGTTTAACAGTCATAATTCTTTCTCAAATAAGCCACAAATGGACTTGTGATTTGCAAACCAGTAAAATATTCTAAAATGAAAACGATGCTTAAAAATTAAATGCAGGATTTTTTTCTATAAAATAAATAGTCAGCAATGCATTGAAAGAATTAAAGGCTGCTATCAATCATCATGAAAGCTACAATTCACTGAATTTATCAGCGCTTACCTATACTTTTTGTATCCTGATCTCTCCAATTATGATTACTTTCTGCTTTGGTAGATACAATAGACTTCCAAGCAAAGTAATCAGGTGGCATCGATACATTCTGTGCATACATCTAGTAATAAAAAAAAAGACAAAATGTATGTATTATTTCCTATCTGAAGTGAATCTTCATGTCCAATATAAATTCTTACAGAAAAAAAAACAACACTGAAAAACTATTCTAGAAATAATTGAATATTGTTTAAGTTGTTCTGCTTAGATACAACATTTTTCTTTGAAACATTTATATGATGCCGAATTTGAAATATTTATTGCATTTCTGACATTTTTATATACATCACAAAAAAGATATTTTGCATGGAATGACTTACAAAAATTAGTTATAGATTGGCCAAGCAATTTTTAAATCAACATAATATTTATTCTGAAAGATTCTAAGTAATATAAAAATTCTAAATTGATTCTGTTATAATAAATATAATTAAAAAAGATTCTAAACTAAATCAGACAGGATATATTGAATTGATTAAGAAGCAAAATATTCAAGTATATTAATTTTTATCTCATTAATATCAAATTCATCAATATTTTGTACATACCAAAGATGATACATCTGAAGTTGTAAGTGGCTTCTGTTCAAGAAGTTTCTGTCTCGTTGATCCTGCCAAGAATGTATCCCTGGATAGCGTTTGATCTGTTGGTATAGGTTGAGGCCAAGAGTTTCCGTGGTAAGATGGAGCGATCAAGTGTCTCTGTTCACCGTTATATCTGTTAGAAGGATCAAATGCTTGTGCATACGCCATATTTGACTGACCATTACATCGAATGATGCAGATTGACAATGAAGCTGTTATGAACACAGCTATTGTCACTGCTATCACTGTAATAATAATGACCAGATTAAGATGCACTTTCTCTTCACTCTCTAGCTCAACAACATTTAACATTTCCGATGTCTTGTTGCTGATTGTCAGTGTTAAAAACACAGTAGTTGTTGCTGATAGAACTGGGCTACCACTGTCCTTCACCACAATGTCCAGCTGATACGAGCCAGCATTTTCTCGACTCAGTTGCCGATTGAAAGCTAACAAACCAGTGTACTGGTTCATGCTGAACATCTGTTTGTCATTGCCTCTGATTATTTCATATTTTAGAAATGCATTCTCTTGACTATCACTGTCTGATGCCTTGATTTGGGTGATATTCTTTGTGCGATGGGGGTAATATGTTACATCCAGATTGTAAGGTTTAACACTGGGAAATGTAAAATATGGAGCATTATCATTTTTATCAGTTACCTTAACAATCACATTCACTGTATTATTCAGAGATGGTGTTCCATTGTCTTTGACAAACACTTTGAACTCATAAGTATCTTGAAACTCATGATCCAGAGACATAATTGCTGATACTAATCCATTCGGGCTTATTTTGAAAGGTAAGAACTGTTTGTTATTGGTGATGAGAGAATATGTGAGTTTTCCTCCAGCTCCCAAGTCTGGATCAGTGGCATTGATGTAGCCAAGAGTAATTCTTGACTTTTCATTCTCATCAATCAAGAATTGAAATGTGTCTTTTGTAAATTGTGGTGCAACATCATTAACATCCATTACTTTTAAAGTGAACTTGCTGTTACTATGAAGAGGAGGAGACCCTTTATCTTGACAACTGATCACAACATCATGATGATCTTCTGTTTCTCGATCTAGTAGCTTCTTCAATGTTACTTCATATTTCTTAGTGCCAATGCTTTGTATTTGAAATTTATCATGATGAAGGTTACATTTAACTTCACCATTTGATCCGTCATCATGGTCAATGATTTTCACATAAGCAACAAAGCTTCCTATTTCAATGTCTTCAGAAATATCAACTGTGTTCTCTTTTGATGTAGAAGCAAAATTCACTTTTATTAAGGGAGGATTATTTTGCTGATCAATTACTTTAACAAGAACCATTGTGACAGAGCTCAAAGGAGGGTTACCTCCATCCGTGGCTTTTACATACAATTTATATTTTACTTTTTGTCCAATTTTAAGTATATTTTCTAAAAATATTTCTCCAGTACTTTCATCTAATCTAAAAAATTGTTTGGTATTTTCAGGTGTTTTAGAACTGAAACTATAAGATATTTTACCATTTTCATAAGAATCCATATCTGTAGCTGTAACTATTATAATAGGTAATGTTTCACTTGGCTCATTCTTGATAGAAATATTGTAGACATTCTCAGAAAACAATGGTGCATTATCATTAATATCTAAAACAGAAATAAGAACATTCAAAATACTCTCTTTTGGTGGAGATCCACCATCTTTTGCAACAACCTGCATCAAATAAGAATCTTTTGATTCTCTATCAAGTTTATTTTCTAAACTTATTTCAAGCTTTGCAGTTCCATCAACATTTTTTGACACAAACAATTTAAATGGCTCATCTTTATATTTTTTCAGTTCATAAGAGATCTGAGAATTAAGAAGCCCAACATCTTTGTCGATAGCATTTGGAATGGATTTTCTCATTCCAATCCCATATTCTTCATCAAATTTCAGGTTGACCTCCCTGATTGGAAACTCAGGTTGATGATCATTAATGTCTTGGATTATTATTTTCACTTCCAATATTTTAATGGTTGAAGTTCTTTTTCGGACAGCAACATCCAATATTTGAAAACATTCTTCATTAATTTTACACATGACCTCAGCATCCAGGGTCTCCGTGGTATATAATTTGCCGGTCTTTTTAGAGATTCTGAATAACTGAGAATTCCCACTTAATTGTTGCAATTGACTGAATGTAACCATATCAAGGTCCTCATGATCTTTTACTATTTGTGAATCTGTAGCAATGTCTCCAATGTAGGTACCAGGACTCTTCCCTTCTTCCACAGTGTAAGTGAGGTCTACACATAGACACTTTGGAAGGACAGATATCAAGACACACATATGTATAATTTTCATCCAATTCAACATCTGATCAGTTAAAAAATCCATTGAGACCTTCAAGTTGTTCTGTGCCTGTAAATTCAAATATTCAATCTCATGTTAGGAAATACCAGACAATCATATTTTCTTTTAGAATTCATCATAAATGAAAATAATTAGAACAAAGTCCATTCACAGAATGAAGCAATTTTGCAACACACACACACATATTTGCAAAGTAGCTAGTCGAGTGACTTTTATATTCTAGTTATTTCAGTTATTAGACAATTCTATAGTAATTATTTTACATTTTAAAGAATTGTGACAAGATCATAAATTCAATGAATTGCATTGTATCATGTTTGAGTATTTGAGGAAAATCTTTGACATTTTTTTCAAGCCTTTGTTCATTTTTTGAAAAATAATTTCTGGTTAAAAAAGTCATTTTCGCCATTTATTGTATGCACATACATGAAATAGTGTTATGTATTATTTTCATAAGAAAAAGAATTATTACAATTCGAAATTTTCATTGCAATGTCTCATTCTAAATATACACTGACTGGTGTAGTTTCCAAGTGATGTTTGTTATATTTAAAAATAGGTTTAGCCACTACAAAGTGATTAAAAATTTATTTTACCTTTGAATATCTTGAAAATAATTTCAAGAATCTATATATTTCCCATATGTTTTAACAATGATTTAAAAAAGTAGACTATTGCCTGAAAACCCCAATTTTTACCTTTTGAATTAAAATAACTTTATAAAACTAAATCATTATCCTTATTTTTATGTATTTGCATTAAGCAAAATTACAAGCTTCAAAGGTAGCATATCCCAAGTCATGCTAGAGTTACCTCCCTCAAAATATTGAAACCATTTTGTTTAATTTCCCATCATCTTGATTCACAAATGTTTAAACGATTATTATTGATATTTGCTAAACATTGTTTAAAACGATAAAAACCTAAATTGAGATGGGGGGGGGGGGTGACTGGAAGATTGTGTCACTTCGACCTTCCAGTTGGGGAGAGTCTGTCAGCCTACCTTGAAAATCAGCTTTTGAAACCTAGATTTTCATTTGCTCAAATACTGATAACTGGAGTCAGAGGTAAATAAGCAACTATTAAACTCACCAAGCTGGCTCTATAATGATTATTAGTATGAATTTCTTATGATGCTTCAATATTGAATAATAATTAGTACTAATTTCATCTTTCAAATATGATGCTAAGTACCTGTAACTGAAATCAGTGATTGTCAAACCATTGAATCATTTTAGTTGAATAGTTTTACATTTATCATGAACTTTTCCGCTTGGCTAAGCTAGGGATTTATTGCAATGATTGCAAGGTTCAAGATAGATCTCTTATTCATATTACCCTGTTCACCATTTTAGTTCATGAATTAGTTTAAGAAGAAAAAAAGAAAAACAAAAGAATCAAAGCCAGCACTCAACTATTATGGCAGATCAAAAATAAAAAATAAAACTAAAAAGGTAAATATGTTAACATAACAGATTTTAATGTGCAAATAATCCTTTTCAGTTATTGGTAATAAAAGTCATGATGTTGTACAATAAACTTGAAAATATACACAACAACCTCTACCACAAGCAATTTCAGTACATCAAAAAAGATAATTTTGAAAAAATGTTGCTAGGTAATCAGTATTGACTCAACAAAATAAGACTATGATTTTGTTAATATCTAGATGCTTACACATATCATCCTTTACTAAAATATGATACTGAAGATGATGTAAATAAACATTGAAATATCAATAGCCAACTGCACTTTTTTTGTATATCAATCATCTTCAAGTGTATATTTTCATCCTTTATGAGTAACAATGTTTTAAAAGAGAGATAAAACAACATGAAAATGAATATTCTAAAAGAGAAAAAAACTGATACACAAGGGAAATTGAAAAGATGTGAATGAAAACAGCCACCATTTTTTACTCTCAAGCATTGTGAAAGTCTCAAGGTTGAGTGTCCTAATTCTGTTAAAAGACTTGAAGATAAACAGAGATAAATGAAGAAATATACTTTATTATAAACTTAATTGCCTTGGAGGACAAATGATTTTTTTAAAACAGTGTATAAAAATTCAGTTTCTGGTTATTTTGCTAAAAATGAACAAGCACTTTCTAAACATCCAAGAGATGAGTAATAAAGCCTTGTTAAAGTATAATGACAAAGAGAAAAGTTACATATCAAGATGAAAATTCGATTTCAAAGTGATACATCAAAAAATAAAAATAGTTGACAGCCATGTTTAAAAGAACTCAATTTAAGTGGTTATGAAAAAGAAGCAGGAAAAGGAAACATTCTCTTACCTTTACTTGTGATTACTGTGTTGTGTTTTTACAAAAACTACGTCTGGTACTGCTACTATTGTGTACCAACAGGAAAAAGTCTAAGAATGTATATGGGTGTGTGATTCTATGAGCGTATTTAGTATGTGTAAGTGGGAAAGAAAAGCAAGCAGTCCTATCAACTATAATATGTGTGTAATGGCTGCCCCACTTGCTTATAGACTCAAACTTTGTAAAATGTTTAATGAATCATAACTGATATATTTTTTTATGTATATAATTTTTTTAAATTCTAAAATATAAACTACTTTGACAAGATAAAAACTAAGATTGATGTTAAAAAAGAAAAGAAACCCCCTCGAAACTTTCTCCCACAATGCATTTGTAAACAATTTCATTCATCTTTTATAAGCTACTTTCTTCTCTCTATCTGATGGTGACTGCTATACATATCATGAAAGATTTCTCAAAAAGTGATGCATATTTACTTTGTTGATTTTAGAAAATATACCAATGAATACAGAATAAAATTAATTTTGGTTATAATTGGAATAGTTTTATCAAAACAAAAAAGAAAGTTAATGTAATCATTTTCATTAAAGTTATACTATTAAATAACATTGCTAGTGCAAATTTCTATCTTATTTTTTTACATTGATGATTTTGAGTGAACAACTTATATCTATTGTAGAAATTTATAACTTAAATATTATAGTATAACTGAGTCAATATATGTATACAAGTTCTATATTTTTATACAAAGAACAATAATTATAACATTTTGATTGCATGAAATTATGTTAATTTCATATTTTTGTTGTATACGGAGAATGTCATCTTTCTAGTTTAAATGTGGCACTGGGGGCAGTGGTCTTGCATTTGAATTTTGTTGGTTATTCATTTTTACAAGGTTTCTGGATTGAGGATATGGAGCAGAAATATCACTTTTGCCAAGTTGGCTGATGTGCAATGAAGACTTGGAAGATAGATCTGAAATGAGAAAATTGAAATAGTTGAAGGAATGACAGAAATTATAATCATAAAATATACGAGTAAATGACAACAATGAAAAATAACATAAGTAAAAATTTAATTGCTAATATACAATTAGTGTATGTAAAAACAATAACAAATATGGTGTCAAATGATCAGGGAAGAATGGAAGATAATTATATGGGTTTGATTTGATCTTCTGTCAACCGTAAGAGCTCTAGTAGCTTAGGTAGTAGAGCAGTGCTATACATAGGCAGCTTCCTTGGGTAAAAAGGACAGAAGTTCATCTTGCCCAGAGCAAATTCTTTATTCCTGGGCAGCACTGTTTACTCACTGCTGTAAGCTGAAGGTTCAAGTTAGCTGAGATAAACAACTAAAAATTTAAAATGAATGAAAATATTTGTCAAAAATTGATAATAGTTGCTGATGTACAGAAAAAACATCTCAGATTTCACAAGTACAAGACTGTCTGCTTGAGGAAACATTTGAATGTGTGTTTTTTTTTATTGCCTCGCATTAGTTATGAATAATAAAATTTAATCGATCATGTCCTTGATTTTAAGCTCTTCTCTCCTCTACCATAAACCTGAATGGATACATCATCTATAAAACTTTCACTAACAAAGCATATTTACTAGGTATATTCCTTATATATTTTATAGAGAAATTAACAATTATTATGCACTTTTATTTCCCTTCCATCAACCAATAACTAAGGAAAAAAAAAAGTTATGCTGGGACAAACATCATTTCTTATTTTTACTTTTCAACAAAAAACAGACAAAAAATATTAATGCAGTGGTACATAATAGCTATTTTTGTGTCCCATACTAGCATGTGACTGAACTTTGTATGATAACAACATTCAATTTGTTTTGTCTATTTCATATTTTTCTGGATTAGTGTTCAAGTTTTTACAATTATATTGATACACTGTGTAGGTACACATTTTTCTTACTGGTCCTGTTTACTTTAATATCAACATGTACTCAACTTCAACTATTATTGTTTAAAATTACTAAAAAGTAGTTCTCAAACCACTAATCTCCCAATTACAAAATGAAGACACTAACCAACTAACCAGCCAACCAGAGACATAAATACTAGAATATTTTCTTAAATATGAATCATCTGAGTCTGACTCTTTGATTCCTTCTCTTTTCCAACTCTAAAACTATTGTTTCAAGTTTATAAATCCTCACATTTTTCTGGAAAAAAAACATCTGTATGGTCAATTAAGAGTGTATGGAAAGTTTGGAGCAATTCACTTATGTGGTCCAGGTGTGCATTGTGTTAAATCAAATTAGGAGTGAAAATTTCCAAGAAAAATTGCATCTACCATTTTTCAAAGTTGGTGTAATTGAAAAAAGTTATTCACAATAACGGTCTCTACAAGATTATTGAAATTGGTTCACTTTTACAAAAGTCATTACAAAATTTAAGTTGTCGATTTGCGTAAAATTCAACTTATGCTAAAGGTGCCTGCCTAATAAGCCACACTAGAAGGGAAAATGATGTTTTACAAGTATAATATTTGATTGAACAATATTTCCAATTTAATGAAACTAATCTCAGATCTTATCCATTTGTTTGCTTACCTGTCTTCTCTAAATCATGAACTTTATCTTCTTCAGTCCAGTCATGCTCCCCTTTACTTCGAGATGGCATGACAGACGGCCAAGTAAAATAGTCAGGAGGAATCGATACATTCTGGGTGTACATCTATCAATAAAGAGAAAATGAAAAGAACAATGTATGGTTCTTTATTTATGATTGTTAGTGATTAAATTATATCGTTAGAAATCACATAAGGAATAAATTTATGAAAAGCAGACAAAAGATTTTTATTTCACTGTCAGCTTGAAGATTGAAATATTAAAATCTCTTATCCTTACAATAATTTATCACTGAAAAATAGATTTTCAAAACTTTTGAAAACTGTCAAATTTATTCAAAAAGTATGTCATGAGTCTTCAACAAGTTAGAAAAAAAAGAGATGAAAATATTTTTGAGGATATACAAAATGATAGATAAAATAACTTTTGAAAGAGACTTCATATCTTATAATCACAGAGAAAACATTGATTAAGGATGCATACCAAAATTAATGTTATCGGTAAGCTTTAGAATAAGTTTCTTTACATTTACCCAATCAATAGCAACTTTTGCTTTTGTTATGATATTGTTTGAAATCTATCAAAAATTCTTATCACAAAAGGTATGAACAAATAATATATGTTAAAAAGAAATGACTGGTCATAAAGATCAAAAGCAAAACAAATTGTACACCTAATATATGCTCTATGATAAAAAGGAAGAAGAATAAATCAGTTTTAATATTATTGTGATTAATAAGAATACAGATAGCGGTAAAAGTAAAATTGTATCTTTATCTTCAACTTCATAAAATACTTTCTGCCAATTGCTTTTAAATCCACAAAACAAGAATCATTAATAAAATGTTGACTTAGAAACATCCAAACTGCTGCCAGTGAATAAATACACAGCTACATGCAAACAAATGTAAATCAATGTGATTTATTAAAGCAGACTAAGACATTAATCATGAATTTAATCCTTGTATTTAAACTGGTCATGTGACCAATATCATTTGGCAACATGCCAAGTTAGGGATGATCAAATGAAAAATTAGAAAAAGGGAGACTAACGAATTAGTTACTTCACTTGCCTTTTATAGTATCGCTAGCATGAATACTTCTGGACACAAACAAAGTGACCAATTTACGATAAATTTACATTGTAAATTGACAATGGGTAAGGGGATGAATTTCATAAAATGGAAAAAAATATCAGATTTTTCTAGTCATGAGAGTGAATGTTCAAGTTTTCAACCCTCTAGCTCCATTGGTGCTGCCTGTGCAAACAATACATTGCCAGGTAGAATAACTTGAAAACTGAAAAAAAAAATATGTTGACAATTTTGGTTGAGGGTTTATGATATCTATGGGTCTAAACAACCTGACAAAGCAAGAAAAAATTCAAGTCTCCAAAATCACCACACATCTATTTTGTCAATACATACAGAAGATGAAAAAAAAAACCTACCTGAGGGGTGATGTCTGAAGATCCTTGTAATTTAGGCCAAGAGGTTGGTTGTTGCCTTGATCCTGTCAGGGGTGTATTCCTAGATAGTGTGTGGTCCGTTGGGACAAGCTCAGCAGGGTGTGGCCAAGAGTTTCCTTGGTAAGAAGGGGCTATTAAGTGTCTCTGTTCACCATTATATCTGTTGGAAGGATCAAGTGCTTGTGCATACGCCACATTTGACTGACCATTACATCGAATGATGCAGATTGACAATGAAGCTGTTATGAACACAGCTATTGTCACTGCTATCACTGTAATAATAATGACCAGATTAAGATGCACTTTCTCTTCACTCTCTAGCTCAACAACATTTAACATTTCTGATGTCTTGTTGCTGATTGTCAGTGTTAAAAACACAGTAGTTGTTGCTGATAGAACTGGGCTACCACTGTCTTTGACCACAATGTCCAGCTGATAGGAGCCAGCATTTTCTCGGCTCAGTTGCCGATTGAAAGCTAACAAACCAGTGTACTGGTTCATGCTGAACATCTGTTTGTCATTGCCTCTGATTATTTGATATTTTAGAAATGCATTCTCTTGACTATCACTGTCTGATGCCTTGATTTGAGTGATGTTCTTTGTGCGATGGGGGTAATATGTCACATCCAGATTGTAAGGTTTAACACTGGGAAATGTAAAATATGGAGCATTATCATTTTTATCATTTACCTCAACAATCACATTCACTGTATTATTCAGAGATGGTGTTCCATTGTCTTTGACAAACACTTTGAACTCATAAGTATCTTGAAACTCATGATCCAGAGACATAATTGCTGATAATAATCCATTGGGGTTTATTTTGAAAGGTAAGAACTGTTTGTTATTGGTGAGCAGAGAATATGTGAGTTTTCCTCCAGCTCCCAAGTCTGGATCAGTGGCATTGATGTAGCCAAGAGTAATTCTTGACTTTTCATTCTCATCAATCGAGAATTTAAATGTGTCTTTTGTAAATTCTGGCTCAACATCATTAACATCTTTTACTTTTAAAGTGAACTTGCTGTTACTATGAAGAGGAGGAGATCCCTTATCGTGACAACTGATCACAACATCATGATGATCTTCTGTTTCTCGATCTAGTAGCTTCTTCAATGTTACTTCATATTTCTTAGTGCCTATGCTTTGTATTTGAAATTTATCATGATGAAGGTTACATTTAACTTCACCATTTGATCCGTCATCATGGTCAATGATTTTCACATAAGCAACAAAGCTTCCTATTTTGATGTCTTCAGAGATATCAACTGTGTTTTCTTTTGATGTAGAAGCAAAATTAACTTTTATTAAGGGAGGATTATTTTGCTGGTCAATTACTTTAACAAGAACCATTGTGACAGAGCTCAAAGGAGGGTTACCTCCATCTGTGGCTTCAACATAAAGTTTATGGATTAGTTTCTGTCCAGTTTTTAGATAATTTTGTAGAAATATTTCTCCTGTGCTTTTATTTAAACTGAAGATCTTTTTCGTACTTTCCGATGTCTTAGAACTAAAACTGTAAGAAATTTTTCCATTGAGACCAGTGTCTAAGTCTGTTGCTCCCATTACAATTATAGGTATTGTTTCACTTGGCTCATTCTTAATAGAAACATTGGATAATTTTTGTGAAAATATAGGATAATTATCATTAATATCAATCACTGAAATATGAACATCTAAAACAGTTTGCTTCACTGGAGAACCTCCATCTTTGGCAACTATTTGGATTGAGTAAGATGCCTTTATTTCTCTGTCAAGTTTTTCTTCTAAACTTACTTCAAGCTTTGCAGTTCCATCCACTTTTTTAGACACAAACAATTTGAATGGCTCATTTTTATATTTTTTCAGTTCATAAGAGATCTGAGAATTAAGAAGCCCAACATCTTTGTCTATAGCATTTGGAATGGATTTTCTCATTCCAATGCCATATTCTTCATCAAATTTCAGGTTGACCTCTCTAAGTGGAAACTCAGGTTGATGATCATTAACGTCTTGGATTATTATTTTCACTTCCAATATTTTAATGGTTGAAGTTTCTTTTTGGACAGCAACATCCAACATTTGGAAACATTCTTCATTAATTTTACACATGACCTCAGCATCCAGGGTCTCCATGGTATATAATTTGCCAGTCTTTTTAGAGACTCTGAATAACTGAGAGTTCCCACTTAATTGTTGCAATTGACTGAATGTAACCATATCAAGGTCCTCATGATCTTTTGCTATTTGTGAATCTGCAGCAATGTCTCCAATGTAGGTACCAGGTCTCTTCCCTTCTTCCACAGTGTAAGTGAGGTCCACACATAGACACTTTGGAAGGACAAATAAGACACATATAGATATTTTCCAACAAAACATTAGTGATTGATGAACTGAGAAATCCATTTGTCCTTTAATGAAGTCATTTTTATTCTTGAAATTCTGAAAATAAAAACAAAAATTAGAATTCATAAATTCATGTTCATCCTAAACAAATCAATTATCAACACTTATACTGCCACATGATATGCGTCTTGTGACATGCCGTGTATTACCTGTATTGCCATGTGTTTCCACTCCAATGTTTTATTCAAACAATATAAATAGCTATGGTAAGGAGCAAGAGTGGAAGCACTGAGTAATCAAAAATAAGTTCTGTAATTTTTTTCATCTATAGATGTTAAGCAAAGAGTAACAAATAAAAAATAGTCAGCAGTTTAGAGAGTAACAGTCTGTAAAACATTAATAAAACTTTATATCTCATCTCCATAATAAAAAATTATAATAGCAATTTGTCATAAAATAATTTAATGAATATCGAAATTTTTAAAGTTCAATAAAACATATATTTTCAGAAATGAGACAATAACAATTTATGGTTTAAAATTTAAAGTATCAAAATTTATACATACACACACACACATACATATATATGTATATACACACACAAACGTAAAAATAGGTGAACTTCAGTTATTTCATCAACGATAACTTTGTATAATTTAAAGTATTTTCAAACAATTTTCAGAAGTTTGTAAAAATATCAACATAAGTTGAAAGGAGTGACTTCCCTTAATGTCAGAACATTTTCTTTCAGAAGATAAGCATATATTTTTGAATTATTCTATTTTCAAGAAAATTAGTAAAATCATCCATAAAATTCTAAAAAATAAACCAAATCATTGAAACTTTCATTTAAAACTGAAAGTAATAAATTTTTTCCATGATATAAGTATATATAGCTCTTTACATTAAAAGAACTTCCTGAAAATCTAACTATAAAATGATATAAAAATACCTAAACTATCAATACATTGCTTACATTTATCAAAGAGTTTTAATGCTTGATTCAGGACATAATCACTCTTTTATGCTTCAGTAGAGTTTCTATTGTGGTTTATCTATTTGGGTTTCATCATATTAGTAATGAATTCTGATAGAGAAAGCATGTCGAGGTCTGATGAAGAATGAAAGATAGGTAATGCATTAGATAAAGTTCTTAATAGCAACACAACTCATTTTGAAGTATTTTCATCTGATAAAAATTGTATTTTACTATGAAAACTTTAAATATGCTAAAATGTATCTCTTTTCAAGATGGAAATAGGAAAAGAAAAGTAAAATGAAAGACTTCCTAAAAATTTTATAAGCAAATTGAAAAGTTGTAGATGAAAAGATTTCTTTTTACTATTGCAAAAGCATTACTGCAATTCTTACTCAATTTCATTGCCATTAAAGGTTAAAATGGTGACCTAAATGTGAACAAAAAATACACTTTGCAGTCAAAATATTTGGTAGGAGAAAATTTAAATAGAGGATTAAAAAAAAGCGAAGATAAAAAGAAACTGCCTTAAAAATCTCTCAACAACATATTTATCATGAAAATATAACCTCAACCACTGATAAAATAGTAGATGCCATTTTGAAACATAAATAGAAGGATAGTCACTTATCCTGTAATACAACATTTATCAAGTCAAATAAAAAACTATCAAGATACACAAAATAATCAAATGTAATATAGATCTTATTTCAAATGCTTAGAAAACAAATAATGTAAATTTACATACCTTTAGAGTAAAAGCCATTTGAGAGGGTATGATATCCACATCCAAAAACGTTTTGCAGTATATCAATCATGTGTCTCTAGAATCAAGTGTCTATATGTATATGATCTTAAATGTGTGTATGTGTTACAAGACGAGAAAAGCTAGCAGTCCTATCAACACTAATGTGTGTGTAATGGCTGCCCCACTTAATGTGGATAGATATACTGATAGAATTTTTAATTGAAAATATGTATTATTTGGAAATCATCTTGTGTAAATACTGATTTATAAGATATTATTTCAATTATATAAAAAGTTTTTTAATAAAAAGCTATCCAACCCTTTTTCCCAGAATGCAATAGAAAGTATAGCCTCTATTCTTCCTACACAAATTATTTTCTTCTCTCAATCCATGCTGACATACTATGTATCATGCAATCTTCTTTAAAATTAGTGATTATTTCCAAAATAGAATTTAGGATTCAAATAAAACTACAAGTAAAAAGTTATTTAAATCAAAATGATTATATTTTTTAAACATAAACCAAAATATGAATTCATGAAATTTTGAAGGTGAATTTAATTAGTGTTTTAGGTTTTATACTATTAGCCTTCAGAAATTGTTTTGCTTCGAAGCAAACATTTTTTTTTTAGTCAAATGTTTATTTTTCCCCGCTAGAATTAATTGAATTATCAATTTATAAACAAGTTTTTGTACATTGAAATCGGTATTTTCTTTAAAATGTTTATTGCATTGAAAATGTGTATATCTTAGACCTTTTGTTGAAATCATGAAATATATTCTTCAATTTAAATATGGCACAGGAGGCAATGGTCTTGTGTTAGAAGTCTGTTGGTTGTTCATTTCTACTAGATTCCTGGATTGTGGATATGGAGCAGAAATATCACTTTTACTCAGTTGGCCAACCTGGGAGGTTTCAGGAGGAAACAAATCTGGTAAATAAAGAAAATGATAGTAAATAAATCATTCTAACTTAAAATTACTTCCATACATTCAACAAAGTCAGCTGATTGAGATAAACAAACATGCATTTTTATAATGGCACACTGATTACAATCAAATGGTCATGTAATACCAAGTGAATATTTAGTTTAATTTCTTAATCTGTAATCATATCCAAAGATATCCAGACAATACACACACTGCCTATGGGTGACCTGAAACTAAGTAAAATACAGTGTCAGTCTGGAAAGTATACAGCCATTTTGAATATCTTGAGGACCAGTTGCGCAGCCTTGTGATAACTTGGCAACCAATCAGGAAGAACTTTTTGGCCCATGTGTGAAGAACCCCCCCCCCCTATTTACTCAGTCAACAATAAAATGCCGAGTAAGCTTGTATACTGTGTGACTGTTGAAAATGACTAAGTGTACCCATTCTTCACATACCATGCAGGGCTCTTTGGCAAAACATTACATCACTTAGGTCAGTCTCCCTGATTTGGCTTCCTATGACTTCTTGCTTTTCAAAAAAGCTGTTGATACACCATGGACGAGATTAAGGAGAATGCAATGAGACAGATGATAGCGATTCTGAAAGAGGACTGTTTTGTGTGAGATTCCAAACGGAATTCTTCAAAGGGGATTTAAGGCTTGATTGCCCAAAGCAGGCTATTTTTTTTTTTAAATCAAGATTAAATGGCTAGATACTTTCCAGACAGACCTTGTATATGGTAAATGACTGGGAGAAGTCTACGCTCTCATAAAAAAACTTGAGAATTAATGTCTATAGGAAAAAAAATATGACCAATTTGAAAATTAATTTCAAAAGAATAGAAATTGCACACATCACAAAAATTAATGGCAGTTTTTAGGATTAATTATTCATGAATGTAATTAGGAAAAATTTGATTTTTAGAACTTTTTCACATACTCTCCAGTAAGTGTAAAAGTATTTTGGATATAATTTATCATCAATTATATGCACATCAAAAGAAACATTTCGAAATAAATTTACAAAATGCTTAATTTCAATTAATGCTCCACAGAGAAAAAAGACCAAAACCAGTATTATAATATTTCAGGAGGAAAATATTTGAATCATCAATCATAGGTTTTAATTAGTGAACAGCAGGACTATTCCATATTCTAATCAGACCATACCTGTCCTCTCTTGAGCATGGATTGTATCTCCCCCAGACCATTCATTATTGTCAGTTTGAGAGGGTACAGCCAATCTCCAAGTAAAATAGTCTGGTGGATTTGACACATTCTGTGAATACATCTGTTCAAAAAAAATATACTGCATTTACAATTACAAAACAAGAAATTTGATACAAGTGAAATAAATACATATCAAGGAAACCTATTAAAAAGAAAAGAAAATATATTCAGTATTTGACAAGGTACAACTGATGAAATAATTGAATCTAACCCAATGATGAATGAAAAATGTAAAGGAAATACATGGGTTATGCTTGGAAATTATAGAAGATAAAAAAGCAAAATATTTCTCAAACTTAATTACAATATCATCAGTGGAAAAAGAAAAAGCATATAACATGACAAAACATACAGGAAATTGAAAAGAAAGTCACAAAAAATGCTGAAGCTAACAAAGTACAAAATATAAAGATAAAAGTTGTAATGAATAGTTTATTATTTTCCACACTTATTTGATGAATCTTACTGTTAAATGTAAATTGATTATTAGATACCATTGATTTGAAAATGGTCGTGCAAAGTGGTATAATGGCAATCAAGAGAGAACAGAATAGGCAGACTGTTCAAATTTTTGGCAAGGCTGTTTGTTTTCACTTCACTCCAATACCCTTGGTAAAAACATGAATCCACTTTTCCTTCTTGCCAAGGGTTTTTAATAACAGGAAATTTGGAGCATTTTAGTTCTGTAGAGCAGCCCATTTAATATATACAGCTTAGCAGTTGCCATAGCTTAAGTAAAGGAGGAAGGTTAAGTGTGGGGTTAGCAACTCTATTCAGGGAAATCATCTTAAATAGACAATAAAAAAGCAATGGAGACTAAAACTCTCATAAGTAAGCTAATCGACATGTTAATTTACCAAATAAAATTTATTCATGAAGAAAAAATGATATTACCTGGGCAAATGCTTTTGTTAATGGCTGAGGTTTTTGCTGTCTCCTTGATCCTGTCAATGATATATTCCTAGTTTGAGTTAGATCTGATGACATTGGCTGTGCAAGATGAGGCCAAGAGTTATCCTGGTAAGAAGGAGCAATCAAGTGTCTCTGCTCACCGACATATCTGTTGGAAGGATCAAATGCTTGGGCATACGCCACATTTGACTGACCATTACATCGAATGATGCAGATTGACAATGAAGCTGTTATGAACACAGCTATTGTCACTGCTATCACTGTAATGATAATGACCAGATTAAGATGCACTTTCTCTTCACTCTCCAGCTCAATAACATTTAACATTTCCGATGTCTTGTTGCTGATTGTCAGTGTTAAAAACACAGTAGTTGTTGCTGATAGAACTGGGCTACCACTGTCCTTCACCACAATGTCCAGCTGATAAGAGCCAGCATTTTCTCGACTCAGTTGCCGATTGAAAGCTAACAAACCAGTGTACTGGTTCATGCTGAACATCTGTTTGTCATTGCCTCTGATTATTTCATATTTTAGAAATGCATTCTCTTGACTATCACTGTCTGATGCCTTGATTTGGGTGATGTTCTTTGTGCGATGGGGGTAATATGTCACGTCCAGATTATAAGGTTTAACACTGGGAAATGTAAAATATGGAGCATTATCATTTTTATCATTTACCTCAATAATCACATTCACTGTATTATTCAGAGATGGTGTTCCATTGTCTTTGACAAACACTTTGAACTCATAAGTATCTTGAAACTCATGATCCAGAGACATAATTGCTGATACTAATCCATTCGGGCTTATTTTGAAAGGTAAGAACTGTTTGTTATTGGTGAGCAGAGAATATGTGAGTTTTCCTCCAGCTCCCAAGTCTGGATCAGTGGCATTGATGTAGCCAAGAGTAATTCTTGACTTTTCATTCTCATCAATCAAGAATTGAAATGTGTCTTTTGTAAATTCTGGCTCCACATCATTGATATCCATCACTTGAATGGAGAATTTGCTGTTACTATGAAGAGGAGGAGATCCTTTATCTTGACAACTGATCACAACATCATGCTGTTCTTCTTTCTCTCTGTCAAGAGGATTTTTCAATGTCACTTCATATTTCTTTTCACCTAAATTCTGAAGCTGGAATTTATCATGGTATAAATAACAAGTGACCTCTCCATTTTTCCCTGGATCGTTGTCAGTGACTTTCACATAAGCGATGAAGCTTCCAATTTTTACATCTTCAGAAATTTGCACTTTTTTCTCTTTTGATGCTGTGGCTAAGTTCACAGTGATGATGGGTGCATTATTATTTAGGTTTACTACACTCACAGTTACCATAGCAATGGATATCAAAGGAGGATGTCCTCCATCTGTAGCTTCAACATACAAGTTGTATAAATTTTCTTCTCCAATCTCAAACTTACTATACTGAAATATTTCTCCAGTTCCTTTTTTGAGTTTGAAAAAGTTCTTTGCATTATCAGATGTTTGTGAACTGAAGCTATAAGATATTTTACCATTTTCACCAGAATCTTTGTCTGTGGCTAACATTACAATAATAGGTAATGTTTCACTTGGTTCATTTTTAATAGACACATTGTAGATACTTTTAGAGAATATTGGTGCATTGTCATTGGCATCTCTAACAATGATTTGCACATGCAAAATACTTTGCTTTGGTGCAGATCCCCCATCTTTTGCAACCACTTGAATCAAGTAAGAGTCTTTCACTTCTCGATCAAGCTTCTTTTCTAATCTTAATTCAAGCTTGGAAGTTCCATCAATATTATTAGATACAGATAAAGAAAATGGTTCGTCGCTATATTTTTTAAGTTCATAGGAAATTTTGGAATTAGTGACCCCAACATCTTTATCAATTGCATTGGGAATAGACTTTTTCATTCCAATTCCATCACCTTCATTAAATTCTATGCTCATTTGTTTTTGTGGAAATTCAGGTTGGTGGTCATTGACATCTTGTAGTATCACTTTCACTTCTAATATTTTGATAGTAGATGTTCTTTTTTGGACAGCAATATCCAATATTTGAAAGCATTCTTTTTTATGACTACACATGGCTTCAGCATCCAATGTTTCCATTGTATATAATTTCCCAGTCTTTTTAGAGACTCTGAATAACTGAGAACTTCCAGTTAATTGTTGTAATTGGTTGAATGTAATCAGATTGGGATCTTTTATACTGCTTTTTACTTTTGAATCAGTACTAATATCCCCAATGTAGGTGCCTGGGGTCTTCCCCTCTTCCACAATATATGTCAAGTCCACACCCTGACACTTTAAAATGGTAGACATCAAAATGTAGGCTTTTAGGAGTATTTTCCAACAATATATTTCTTGCTGAGTATTCCAAAAATCCATTGGTCTCTTAAATTGAATTTTTGTATCTGTAAATATACAATTACAGAAAAAGTTCAGAATGTATAAATATATCTCTGATTGAAACAAAGCAAATATTATGATATTAGTAAAATTGAAAACTACTGAACAATCAGTAAGTTTCTAGGCAAAATATGTATGCACTAAAAATGAGATATTGACTCCACATTGGAAATAGTCTGGAAAAATTCACAGAGATGACAACCTGTTCCACAAACTATTTCATGAAATTGAAAGGTGAAAAAAATGATCATTAACGAAAAAAGTCGAGTTAATGTCTAACTTTACCAAATATTTCTTGAATATCTTGAAAATCATTGAATGCAAAAAAAAATAAAAGTTTTGAAATCTAACAAATGAAAAAAATAGCATATTATTCCTATATTAATTTGTTAATGCTATTTCTTTTATTAAATCTGTTGATAAAAAATGAATTAGTAAAATGATTATGTTATCACTATTTCCTAACGTAAACTTATCGCGAAAAAATAGTACGAAGGGAGGCAATCTCTTCTCATATAAAATGATGCACTGTGTGTTTCAAGCTGATATGGCTACACAAAATTCTAAATATGATAGCCCTATTCTGTTAGCAATGCTTGCCCTAATTTCCAACCACTGAAAATCGTTTCCGTGGTATTAAAAGACCATAGTGCTGCAAGGGACTTAATCATACAAATTATCACATAAATCTTTAAGCTCTATATAAAAATATATAAAGGTAAACAATTTGCTTATTGTGCCAGAATCAGTAATACAACATAATGTTAGACAGAGATTCAAGTGATTAAGGAAGTCTTAGCTTATTCCTTTTAAATTGTTCTAAGAACAGTTTTGTTGTGAAAAGACAGATGTTGTTGGTTATTCCCTCAAAACAAGATGAGACAAGCTAGGGAAAATGGTGGACAGAAAACAACCATGTACTAGTGCTATGTTTAGCATCCATCCATCAAAACCTTCCAACTTTCCAAGACCGAGAGAATGGGAATGATAGATTCAAGGATTTGAGTGATTTTGGCAAGCTAGTAATATCCATACAATCCCAAAAGCAAACCAGGTAAATACCTTGACGAGAGACAAAGCAGATGACATCATAAAAGGATTGAATTTAACAGAAAACAAGCGATGCTCAAGACAATGGACTTATTTGTGACTGCCTTATGCATATCAAGTGAACACTACAAATATAGGGACGGGTTGGTGAAAAGTCTCACAGATTCATGCCTGTCAGAAAAAAAAAAACCCAGCTTACCAAGGACCTAAGGCTAGAAAAAGTGATTGAGATAGCTAAACAGTGAAAAAGCAGCAAATCTATCTTTGTTGGGGAGGGATCACAGAGACATGCTTTATCTACAGACTGCTGAAAGGCAAATCATTTCTTTAAAATAAGCAATGAAAAACACAGAAGAAAAGTTTCAAATGCAGAAAAAATCCCTCACATCTAAAAATGCAACATCCTTTAAACAATGTAATATGCCATACATGTGAAAAAAATGGCCACTATATGAAAGTGTGTGCATCTTAAACTGTGCATGAAGTGCAGAAAGACAACAGCAGCAAATTGCTGGGTATAATTAGAGACTTGAAAAACAAAGGTAGAACATTAGAACTGCAGACATTGAGAGCTTCATTGAATAACTGCAAAAGGGGTGTGGCCGAAAACATATACATAATTTATGCCATGCTAAGGGTCAGATCAAAAGAAAATGCCACTTCCCAAACCATTTTGCAGAGTACACGTCCAAGAGGAGATGGGACAAAATGGATTTTCCTGGGATCAGTTAGAATACTTAGGAGAGGAAAAATACCACTCTTGCAACCTCACCAGAAAACGATGACAACATTATGGAAAGAAAAAGTAATTCTCTGTCAGACACAAAATGGTTAGACTCACTGTTTGTCAAAAATACCAAAGAATTGGAAAAGGATGTATGCTCGTAGAAAACAAGTATAGATGAATGGAATAGAAAGTTTGATAAACATTGCCATAAGCAACGAGATTTTGAAATAAAAAACATAATTAGCAAATGTCAAGCTGGAAGGGGAAAACTGAATGTCAACTGAACTGACTAAAAATAAAAGTAAATACCAATATTTACAGAAGAAACTCAAAGAAGCCTGTATATAATTAAAACCCAATAAAAAAATTTTTAAAAAGATATTGCTAAAAATTCCAAAGAATAAGAAAAAGTGGAAAGAGAAAGATATAATGCAAAACAATCATGTTTCAAAGAGGTAGATGTGGCATCAGTAAAACACAGCAGTGCAAGGGACTTAACTCTGTACTCTCCTAAAAATAGATCATGTGATAAGAAATCAGCTGGGAGGAGCACAAAAATACAAAAAAAATAAAAGAAAGCAATTTCACTCATTGAGGAGAGTGTGTGTGCATACAGGATTCAAAGTTTCTACTCTGAACAGTTAGAGCTGGGTTAAGTGCAGATATATACATAAATACATATATATATACATGTCAGAACACATGAATAACTCTAAACCCAGCTGAAGTGTTTGAACTGGTCTGTTGTGGGTAGTGATGATTAATAACAGCAATATCAGTCATATGCATAACAGATGAGAAATATATTCTCTCTCAACCACCTGGTAACCAATGTCTTTTGGCAGCATGTCGTATTAGGGCAATCAATTAAGAAAGTGGAAAAAGGGGTGATAAACGAATAAGTTACTTCTCTTGCCTTTTGTTGGGTGCTAAAAAGTTCAAATTTTCGAAAAACAAGGGTGGACACAAACTAAGGGACCAATTTAGCATAAACTGAGATTGAAAACTGAACCCCCCACTAAACATCATTTTGGAATGGAATTTAAAAAAAAAAAAAAAAAAAAAAACATTTTCCCTACTCTTGAGGGGAGTGACCGTGCAAAATTTCAGGTTTCTACTATGAACAGTTAGGGCTGGATGTATTTCATATACATGGATACAAAGATACATAGATATATATATATGTCAGAGCACATGAATAACCTAAACCCCAAAACAGTATCTACCAGCTATGGGCAGCAGTGATTAATTATGTCAGTTCATAGAATGTAAACATCTTATTCTGATTTTATAAGATTAACAAAAATGGAGTCTTCATGTATGAAGAAAATCAACATTGTAATGGCTACATCAGTGAATGAGTGTTTCAAGAGACTAAGCAAAACCTTTTACAACAAGATTGAATTAACCCAAGAAACTGCATTTTATATTTTTTTTTCAAAAAATATAATTGCCAGAATTGCTTTTGAAGGGAAATAACTATAAAAGACATTTTAGGAATATTTTATGATTGTTGTATGAACTGAATTCAGGTTGGAAAATGGAAACATTAAAAAACGTTTTATACACTGATATATTATGAAATGCAAAATAACAACAACTGTTTCTGGGATGAGGCATAAACAATCTATGGAAAACACTTATATCTATATTTTGTGATAACTGAAAACAAACAAAAAATTGAAATAAACTTACCTTTATTAACAAATTTGCTGTGTGATATATTTCTGTCTGTATTTCATTGAGAACCGCTGCTGTTAACAGTATTAAGTGTGTGTGTGTGTATGTATGTATGTGCTAGTATTCCTGAGTATGTGTACGCTACAGCTGGGGGGAGAGGCTAGCAGTCCTAGCAAGTATAATGTGTGTGTAATGTCTGTCCCACTTTCTAACGTACTCATTGAATTCATGATTCTTTATTCTTTGTTTGTGACAAGATTTTTATAATTTATCATTTTAAAAATACTTAAGGGTAGCAATACTGAAATGCAGAAAAATATATGATCTTTACTCAATTTAACAACAAACTAAAGCATGAAAAATAAATAAAAACAAATTTGTTTCCTCCCATAATGCAATAGAACATAACACCTATTCTTCCCTTTTTTAGTTAGTTTCTTCTTTCTATCTCTGCAGATTTTTCTGTTTGCAATTTTCCAAATTGAAAGTTTTTGCAAGTTATGGTTTTAATTTTTAATTGATAGTTTCAGTCAAAAATTAAGAGAAAATAACTTATCTGAAGGTAAAAAATAAAAAAATAATAATTTACAAAGCAATATTGCAGTTAGTGTTATCATGGTAAATTATAACCCCAATGTTTACTCCAAGTGAATATTAATTGATTTGTTGTACATCTTTGAAGCTTACCAGTATTTTTTTGGTGTGGAGTGGCATAATGGTTACCTGTGTGGAAAAAGGAATTGGTGGACCAAGTCAAAGTTTTGGCTGATGCTGTATATATTTATTTCATAATATTACCCTTGGGAAAGGCATGAATCAACTTTTCCCCCACACCTATGGGTAAATAGCAGGGCAGTTGGAGTCCTTTGGCCCTGTAAGATATTCCATCTGAGAGAGGGTTACGTGGATAGGAAAAAATCTATAATTTAGTAGTTGCCACAGCTGGTCCCAAGCCTGGGCGAAGAAGGAGGGTTGGGCATGGGGCTTGCAAATCCACACTGCAAAAAAATGTACTGGCTACTGAAATCACAGCAGAGTAATCATGGCCTTATGTCCCACAAGGAATCTACAGGAATAAACTAAAAATTGAAACAATATTTAGTTACTAAGTGTATTTCAAACTATTAGCAGGTCTTCAATTGAACTGATTTTATGATCTTAATTTTCTAAATGTAGTCAAAGAAAAAAATTGAATAAACCATCTTTTGATTTTTGATGTGTAATGTAATGAAAGAAAAGATAGTGCATTGTCTATTATTTACAAAGTTGAGTATATGTACTATATAATTATCAATTCATATGCGGTACTGGGGGTAATGGTCTTGCATTTGAAGTCTCTTGGTTGGTCATTTCTCCAAGATTTTTAGATTGAGGATAAGGACCAGAAATGTCACTTTTACTGAGGTGACCAGTTTGTGATGAAGTCTTGGAATGCAGCAGATCTATAAAAAGAAGTAAAATTGTAAAAGAAAAGGAGAAAAAGATAAACCTTTTTGAAAAAATGGTAAAATCAACTGTTTATATTCAAAGAATTTAGAAAGACTTTCTTAAAAACCTCAGCAGAAGAGCAACTATATAGAAATTCAAAATATATCTGAATTTTTTCATGGGGATCAACTAGTATATATATATATATATATATATATATATATAAATAATACCATAGTTGAATGATGAAGTTTAAAATTGTTTGTATAATATCAAGTGCTGCATTTATGACTAGTGAAAGGATTTACAAAACATTAATAAATTCAGAAAACATCAAAGAAGTGCACGGACGGTTCCTGTGTTTAATCATTGAATTAATTTTTCAAGCAAATTAAATGAGCTTAAATTACTTTTGGCAAAGATCATATTAACCTAATAATAGTATTAATTGATTAACAGGAAAATGTGAACTGAAATACAAAAGACGATTTGAAAGAAAAAAAGCTTTTATTGATAATGATAATAACAATGGCTATGTATGTATATGTGAATTGAAAAATTGTGTCATTCTGACTGTAAGAATACATATTGTAAAAGTTTTTTTCATAATATGTTAACAAATCTCAAACAAACTTTTGGCTGTTTAAGTTAATAGAAATGTACTTTTGGAAAAAAAACAAATTGTAAATAAAATCATAGCACTTTATCTCAAACTCCCTTGTATGAGAAATTATTAGCTAATAACTACCTTTGATTATATCACCAGATGTTTTATATTCTCAGAAGAACTTACCAGTCTTTTCTTGACAATTTTTAATGTCTCCCAGCCAATCATGATTTCTCTCTGCTTGAGAAGGTACAGCAGATCTCCAGGGCCCAAAATAATCAGGAGGGATTGATACATTCTGGGTATACATCTATTTAAATTGTAAAACATTGTATTTCAAAATCAAATATATAACAATCTACTAAGGTTACAGACTTGAATAACAGTTCACTTTTTTCAAAGTTATTTAAATCTATTATTAATGGAAATCAGTAAAAGTTAAAAAAATGCATAAGGCGGCTTAAAAACTCCCTGAAGAGTTTCTGAGATAATTTTCAATCTAAGGAGAATTATTAACTCGAATTTTAAAAAGTTATGAAGACATGACTTTTCAAAAAGAGATAAGTAATGAACATCTAGAATCTAAATCTAAAATTGATAAACAGAACGCATATATGCATACATGAGTGAAAATTTTTAACAGTGATATCACCGAATGAAAATCCTGATCAAAAATAGATTTCATTATGCAACATGTGACTCAAGAAAAAGTGAAGGAAAAGTACTAATCTTTCTACAATTAGAAAAAGAAGACAATTTATGTAAATACTTACCTGGGATGTCAAATCAGAATGTACTTGTGGTTTTTGCTGAGAGTTAAGCTGTCTCCTTGATTTAGTCAGAGTATTGCTGTCAAAAGTTTGGTCTGAGGAAGAAAGATGAGCGGGACGAGGCCAAGTGTTTTCTAGGTAAGCAGGAGCAATCAAGTGTCTCTGCTCACCGACATATCTATTGGAAGGATCAAGTGCTTGTGCATACGCCACATTTGACTGACCATTACATCGAATGATGCAGATTGACAATGAAGCTGTTATGAACACAGCTATTGTCACTGCTATCACTGTAATAATAATGACCAGATTAAGATGCACTTTCTCTTCACTCTCCAGCTCAACAACATTTAACATTTCCGATGTCTTGTTGCTGATTGTCAGTGTTAAAAACACAGTAGTTGTTGCTGATAGAACTGGGCTACCACTGTCCTTCACCACAATGTCCAGCTGATAGGAGCCAGCATTTTCTGGACTCAGTTGCCGATTGAAAGCTAACAAACCAGTGTACTGGTTCATGCTGAACATCTGTTTGTCATTGCCTCTGATTATTTGATATTTTAGAAATGCATTCTCTTGACTATCACTGTCTGATGCCTTGATTTGAGTGATGTTCTTTGTGCGATGGGGGTAATATGTCACATCCAGATTGTAAGGTTTAACACTGGGAAATGTAAAATATGGAGCATTATCATTTTTATCATTTACCTCAACAATCACATCCACTGTATTATTCAGAGATGGTGTTCCATTGTCTTTGACAAACACTTTGAACTCATAAGTATCTTGAAACTCATGATCCAGAGACATAATTGCTGATACTAATCCATTGGGGTTTATTTTGAAAGGTAAGAACTGTTTGTTATTGGTGATGAGAGAATATGTGAGTTTTCCTCCAGCTCCCAAGTCTGGATCAGTGGCATTGATGTAGCCAAGAGTAATTCTTGACTTTTCATTCTCATCAATCAAGAATTGAAATGTGTCTTTTGTAAATTCTGGCTCCACATCATTGATGTCCATCACTTGAATGGAGAATTTGCTGTTACTATGAAGAGGAGGAGATCCTTTATCTTGACAACTGATCACAACATCATGCTGTTCTTCTTTCTCTCTGTCAAGAGGATTTTTCAATGTCACTTCGTATTTCTTTTTACCTAAATTCTGAAGCTGGAATTTATCATGATATAAATTACAAGTGACTTCTCCATTTTTCCCAGGATCATTGTCTATGACTTTCACATAGGCAATAAAGCTGCCCAATTTGATATCTTCCAAAATATCCACAGTATTCTCTTTTGATGGTGAGGCAAAATTCACTTTTATTATTGGAGCATTTTGTTGATTAATTATATTCACCAAAACCATCACGATAGAACTTAAGGAAGGACTACCACCATCATAGGCTTTTACAAATAATTTATGTTCCATTTCATGCCTCAGTGGAAATTCTTTTAATAGAAATATTTTTCCGTTTTCTTTGCTTATCAAAAAATGAGATTTTACAATCTCTGTTGTCTTTGATGTTAAATGGTAAAAGATTTTTCCATTTGGACCAGAGTCCAAATCCTTTGCAGACATTGTGAAAATAGGTATAGTTTCACTCGGTTGATTTTCAATAGAAATATTGTAAACTTTCTGAGAGAAGATAGGATTGTTATCATTAATATCTGTCACAGATATATGAACATGTAAAACACTTTGTTTTGGTGGTGATCCACCATCCTCTGCAATCACTCTAATCATATAGGAATCCTTAACTTCTCTATCAAGCATTTTTTCTAAACTTATATCAAGTTTTGATGTCCCATCAACATTTTTAGATTCAATCAATGAAAATGGTTCATCTTTATATTTTTTAAGCTCATAAGAAATTTGAGAGTTAATAACTCCAATATCTTTATCAATTGCACTTGGAATTGACTTTTTCATTCCAATTCCAACATCTTCACCGAACTCAATATTGATTTGTCTATGAGGAAACACTGGTTGGTGGTCATTCACATCTTGGATTATGATTTTTACTTCTAATATTTTTATGGATGAGGTTCCTTTCTGGACAGCCACATCCAGCATTTGGAAACATTCTTTGTTATATATACACAACTCCTCGGCATCCAGAGTCCCTGCAGTGTACAGTTTTCCTGTTTTCTCAGAAACTTTGAACAATTGAGATCCTTCAGTAACATCATGTTGCAGTTGTCTGAACCTGATGAGTTTTTTGTCCTTTGATGCTACACTGTCCATTACATTAGAATCGGCAGCAATGTTTCCAATGTAGGTACTTGGAGTTTTCCCTTCCTTCACAATATACGTGAGATCAACACTCAAACTTGTGGACAAAATACTAAGAGATAATGTCAGCAAGAACATATTTCCAGAAAGAGTTTTGAAGCCAAATATTTTACTATACATAATAGTAAGAAATTGTTTTATCTGAAACATTGAAAAATAAAGATGATTAAAGTGAGAATTTGAGAATATTCAGTGGTCTCAAAAAATATTTTTGGCAGATCAAAATCTAAGGGGAAATTATCAGACGTAAATGAGAGTTTACTCCAGGTGCTTATAGCAATTCAATAAAAAAACAATTTATCCATTTTGTATGCTGTAGTATATTTTCAATTCAGTTATTCTAAAATAAATCTTTAGGTATAAGGACAAACAAATACATTTAATAAGTTTGAAATTCACTAAACAAATGGGAATCAGTACAATTTATATGATTCTGTTTTTTCTTAAAGGATTTTGACAAAATTTGTGGTCACAGTTTTTAGATTTAATTGCAAGTAGTCAGATTAGCTGATTAAACTTATCTTCCCTAACTAAAAAAACATCTTGTGCAAAAGTATCATGAAGCAACGTTCTTAATCAAAATCTCCACATAGAAAATATATCATTTTAATAACTCCAACATTGAAGAAGAGCATTATGATAATAATGATATAGCAATTTGCTTTTTATTTGTTCTTTTATCTGTAGATTATTAAATGTAATGTCATGTGAATATGAAATTGTCAGCTTGGTATTTTAATTTTTTGAAAAACTGTTCTTCACAAGGACTTATTGGATTAGGGTGGCCATATCTAAACATTCTAATAGCAACAGTAGTTAGACGATGATTGGAAATGCCTTAAATGTAGAGCAAAAAATGTAGGGTAAACACCCCCCCCCCAAAAAAATTGGTATATTTTCAACATTTCATTTACGGCTGTAATACCAAAATGAAAATGTATGCATGCAACTGAAGAACAAGAGAAAGCAGTACATGGCACTACATCATTATCATTATCATCATCATCATCATCATCATCATCAGTCTTTTAACGTCCATTGTTGGACATATACTATCTCTAAAAACGCCACTTTGCCAAAACAGAACAGCTGTCCTCCCCTCCTCTCATTATTACAGTTTCATGTTTTTTCCCTGAAGAAAAATATTATGAAAACTGAAATTCCAGACTTCATCAGAATTTTGAAAATCCTGTCCAATAGATGATTTCAAGACATAAATAGAGGACATGACTAAGAAAACGCAGACATATAGCAACCCTATATCAAATGTATACATTAAGAGGATAAAAGCAATTCTATTACTTATTTTTCTATGATATTATATTGATAGAAAAAAAAGTAAAAGAAGCCAAGTAGGAAATTATTCTTCATTCAATCTAACAAATGTCAAATTTCTGTTTTTGTATTTCAACTAAACATGGTGGTAAAATGTATTTTACAAAATGAACTAACAATAAACTTCATCATAAACATTGAGAAGATATCTCAAGATGAAAAAAGCAACTAAAAAAACATGAATTACTCATTATGTGCTTCAGAAATAATCATAATGTAATACAATTCATTGAAGAAATAAGTGTAGAAAGATTTAAAATGGTGTCCAGTGGAAATACAGAACAAAAAAAGGTCTCATATCTTTAATAGAAGTGAAATATTGAAGAACAGTAAATGCTTTGTACATGATGTATACTAAGTCAGTATTATATGGATGTAAAAATATCTCTGTATATAAAGCTAAATGAGAAGAAAAAAAAAATCAAAGCTATTTTTACCTTTATTGTTTGATCCAAAACAGTTTATAAACTATCCTTGTAAATTTTCGGCCAGGAACTGCTGCTGTTGTGAGTGAATATGATTAGTTACATGTATTTGTGTATGTGTGTATACACACTATGAGGAAGGATAGGCTAGCAGTCCTAGCAAGTATAATGTGTGTGTAATGGCTGCCCTACAAACTTACACAATCATGAAATGCACATGAAGCATATAAAAGTTAACTGTCATATTTTATTTTGTTTTGTATAATTTTCATAAATTACTTAAAAAATGTAAATACTGATAGAAATTTAACTCAAAAGTGTATTTTAAAAATTCAATAGTGTCCCTAATTTTCTTTTCCCATAATGCAATAGTTTACTATTTAATCAACTCTTCCTTTTTTAGCTACTTCCTTCTCTCTATTCCTACAGAAACGAGTCATCATTTTCTAAGAGTTTTGTGAGATATATATATATGTAACTTCCATAACACATTTAAATTCAAAGACAACAAATACTAAACATAAACAGAAAAACAACTTTTTCAAATGTGTAAATATTCTTAAAAAAATCATGTCTTTTCAATATATTTTTATGATTTATTCATACTTACAGTGCTTATCATGCAACCTGATTTTTTTTTAAGTTAATGGTGGTAGGTGTCTCTTGTTAGATGTTTGTCAGTTGTTCATTTCAGCAAGATTGGACTAGAAATATCACTTTTATTCAGATGTCTTGAGTGAGATGAAGACTTTGAATAGAAATGATCTGAAAAATAAAAAACATAAGAGTAAAAGAATTTTTCAATTATACGTAAATAAGTTTTTAAAAAATGTAGATATTTTGTTTTTTTGTAAAAAAAGTTGCATAATTACTGTTGATGATCTTTGTGGTAATACTTAATTACTGATATTTTTGTTCGTCAATCAAATTTACCTTATTGCTAGAAATTATATAAACTACTTATTTGATAATGTAAGAAAAAAATTTAAGTGACAAATTCTATGTTTGAAGATGTATAACACAGAAAAAATTTGACAAAAAGCAAATATCACATCATCAAATAGTCAAACTTATTTATAACAATATCTGGTGAGCAGCCAGTGGTTATTAGGGATTTTGATTTCATCAGTAATAAAGAAAAGTCATTAGTAAACATACTAGTAAACTGAACTGAAACAGATAGCTGCACTGAGGACTACATTTAGTTCGTCTAAACTCCTCATAGTCATTATTTATATTTGCCACCCAAGAATCACAAAATGTGATACATAGTCAGTATTTACACTGTGGAAATCTGTATACCCAACTGATACAGTATATGACTCATGGTAACTTTTTATGGTTGGTCATCTAGAAAGTATCTGGTCCCTTCGACCTTTGCTGCAGACATCAGGGGGTACTCCTGATCCTACCCATTTTTGTGCAATGGACAGATACTGTCAGGTATAGACCCTTAGTCATCAGTCCTCAATTATTTTTTGTCTTCAGGCCAAAAAGCAGTACATCTTTCAGATGGCCGCCGATTCAAAAAAATCTGGTATATTAGAGTTATTCCCCTTATCTTTCTTATATTGGTTTCTCAAATTGAAACCTTCAATTTAAAATTCATGAAATGCTTTTCAATACATTTGAGTGATACCACGAAACAAATCTTATTACAAAGGTAGCATGCAATTATACAAAAAAATGATTAATTAGTAAACCTTTTTCGGTTGTTGCAGCAAGAGGAGATTAAACAATAAACCAGTTTTCTTTTAATTGCTTTCTTTGTAAGAGATATTCTGAACTCATAAGATCTTATTTAACAAAGGTGATACACCTATTTTAACAGACTTTGTATACAATGTCTGATTTTTCAGAGAAATTTAATTATTCTTTAATAAATAGTAGTCGTAGCAGTGTGATGTTGATGATGATAATTCAGGTATCGGTTGTCATATAATATTAGTTTTGAGACGTTGACATCTTGTTTAAAGGAAAATGTAAATCATGATATCATTTCTTATTGGATTTTACTACGTTTTTTAAAGCATTTACAAATTTAAAGATGATTTGGTGCATAAGATATCAATGATGTCATGAATTTCTTACTTTTTATATTTGTTTGAAAGTCAATTAGCTTCAAATAACCCCAAAACATCAAGTTATAATTAGATAAAGCATAAAATTTGATATCTTTCATACTTAGCATTTGATCAAACATAGAGGCTAAGATTATTTAACCCTTTCAAGACAAATCTGCTGAGCTGCTTTATCACTGGATTTTCAAAAGTTATAGGAAAATCAAAAACATGATAATTTTTATTCAATGGTTGAAGTTAACTATTATTATGTTGAACATTTTTTATATTTTGAAGAACCAAAATCATGATGGGAGACAATTATCAAGAAACAGATGAAAAAAACAGATAATCTTGCCAACACATCTTTCTGTTCAGTCATGAAATGCAAACTAATTTCTGCATGGGTTTTGTTCTATGACAGCATCATTGTCTGCCGTAGTAAAATTCTCATTTACTTCATTTTTCAAGATACAAGTCCTAGTAGATTTCTAAAAAAAGATCTATGGGACATGTATATCTCAGCAGTCATATAAACATATAAGTTATATATATATATATATATATATATATATATATATATATATAGATATATATATTATATATATAGATAGATAGATAGATAGATAGATAGATATAGATAGATGTAGATATTACTTCTACAAACACTTTCCCAAAATGGACTGTATATAACCTGATACCTAACTTTGACTCATAAGATTATAAATGTCACTACAGAATATCCAAACTTCTCACAAGCTCTAACACATGCCCATAAGTCAAAACATTATGATATACACCAAAAACCAAAAAATATCTTTCCATAACAACCTCAAGGAAACCTTACCAAACCCAGGAATGGAAAATTATGATCACATTAAAAGAATGAAATAAATCAAGAAATAAACATAAAAACTAACTGAAAAACAAAATGGAGGATTAAAACTAATTGTGTCTATGAGAATGTAAGAACCTTAAATCACTGGTGCACTTCTTAAATAAAACTATTCACTTTATCATCTAAAATGGTTCTTTGAAATCAGGATCCCTAATCATCACCCCTTCCAAGTTTTGATCCCCTTATTCGATTATACATTCTCTCTCCCCACCAAGAATGTCACCATGGCAACCAGTCTCTTTGTGACTGGAGACTTGACACCTGGATGATCCCCATCTCACACAAGTCCAGTAAATTCTCAAGACAGTCATCGCTATCAATTAAGTTCATTGACCAACAGGAGGGACTTGAAATAAAATGTTTCATTTTACTGATTTTACATAACCATCTACTGCTCTACCGATGCTGAAGATGTTAAATCTTTTTGCTGAAGATGAAGCTTTTCTGCTTTGAAACATGTTTGGAACATCTATGTAAATTAACAATTCTATATACATAACACACTCCAGCTCTGTCTCAACTTTTCACAGTATAACTCTCTCTCTCTCTTTCTATATATATATATATATATATATATATATATTATTGTGTCATCCACAGACAGCTGTTTCGTTGTATTACAACTTTTCAGAGTGGCTATAGACTATCCATTATCCCATCCGGTACCAGTAGGATCGAAACCTTCACTTTAGACCCAGAGGCTGGCATCATACCTCTGTCCCATGGAACTGGATAGTCAGTAAAGTTGAATTTAAGCGATATATTTATTCACACATATATTCCCCATCCATCAGAGTGCTCTATTCCTATGTTGGAAGAGCACTGCATAAGCTTATAATGAACGAGTTACTTATCCCAGGAATTTCTAAAGGGTTACTATGGCAAGATCAATGAAAAAGATTTTTTTAAAACTTGCCCTGAAAGACTTTTATGCAATTTCATATGGTAATAAGCAAAAAAAAACTTTGGTTTGGAGATTTTAAGAATGAATGAATCAATGAATGACTTGGCTTCATGAGTGAAGATTGTTGGGAGAGATTGCCCCAGTAGTAGGACCATAGATGGCAGGTTCATTGTGCATTTTCTTTTCTCCAGCCTGATCAGTGGATTTTTAAGGTGAGGCCAGCTTAATGAGAATATATAATTGATGTATAAATCAGTACGAGAAAATATTTACCCTACATAGAATATTATGTGATATAAAAATTTCCATCAAAGAACATAGAAAATATGTCATACATTTGCATCAAAATATTTGTATTTATATTTAAAGGTTAATGGAAAGAAAATTTGAAAAGAAAATTTCAATAATCTTACCTTCATTTTAGATCCACAGGGATTTGTTGCATGATGTTTTTCCATAAAAATTATATCTGTAGCTGCATCTCCACCAGATCAAATGTGTGTGCGAGTGTATGTTTGTCTGAATGTGTCAGTGAATAAATCATCCTTAATAAATGTGTCAACTATGAACAAAAGGGAGAGGCTAGAAGTCCTAGCAATTATGATGTTTGTGTAATGACTGCCCTACTTACAGACTTACTACTTCACATGTGCGAAGAATATTTTCTAGCTCTTTCTTTTTAGAAAATGAATTTTAAAATTTATAAATTGCCAGTTTAAATACAACAAAATGTGGACCCTGAAATAACTGTTGATTATTAATCATTTTATCAGTTTAAAAGATTGAACATCCTAACTAATCTGCTACAATGCTGTAGAGAGTATTTAGATTCTGCTCTCTGATGCTACTATTTTCATTCTATCACAGCTGACTTTTCATACTATGCGGACATTATTGTAAGAATTTTTATAAAGAATTATTTTGACTATGTGTAAATTTTGAATTTATTAATGTACAACTAAAAAATGAATTAATTCAAAATCTTTTCAATTGTGAAAGTGTAAAAAGATTTTATTACAATTCATATCATGTTAACAAGTTGAATAACAAGTATCTGCAGTGTGTGTTTATCACAGTTCATCAAAACATTCACTCAAATCAATACTTTTACCTTATTGATAGTATTATTTCTTTGCTTACCAATTTCATATACAAGATTACATTTGGTTTATTGATTTTCAAGTAAAATGTTTATTAAAAGAAATAGAATGGTAATTATCAAGGTTTTTACAAATGTTTACCTGATTGATATAAAAACATAAGTTTAAAATGTTACAAGTTTGAAATGTGAAAATTATAAGGTGTATGCAAAAGTTCCCAGCAAAAAATGGCTTTCAAGTGTGTATTCAATTAAAGAACACTACAAACTTTTTCCCACACATATTGTGTAGCATACTGAAAAGAATTGGGTGCTTAGTATTTACAATTACGATTGTATAGTGTGTATATAGAATATATTTAATTGTTTAGATGGGGTACAGGAGGCAGTGGCCTGCTATTAGAAGTCTGTTGGTTGTTCATTTCTACAAGATTTCTGGATTGTGGATATGGGCTGGAAATGTCACTTTTACTCAGCTGACCTATCTGGGATGGTGTCTTAGTTGGACTTGAGTCTGAGAGAAATACAGAAAAAAAGAAACAAAAGAAAAAAAAACAACTTTTCAGCCAAAACACCAAAGCAAAAGTCAATTAACAAACAATTTGAGATAACATTATTTCCTATACATACATTGACTGGGGAAAACATGAAAATTTTGATAACTGTAATAATAAAAGACTTATAAAAACACTATGAATGTCTATCTGAAATGTTGCAAGATCAAAATCAAAATTTAGTTTAAAAGAATTAGAAAAAATGTAAATTTACTAACGTGATAAAATTGTGAGGTGAGATGAACAGAAGTCAAACAACTAAATATAAAATATATTACTGACATTGGCAAGAATACTGTGGAAGGTTCTGGAATACTGATCCCCACCAAGAGCCACCAGATTTGACAGGTATAAAAATTCATTAAGAAAAAGTGATATCATCATGATAATAAAGACATAAATAATGATATTCATAAAAATAGATGAACATAGATCACTTATCCATTATAGCTTAATGCTATACATCGTACTAAAATTAGAAAATTCTTTGTTTTGATAGCTGTAGACATTTTGATAATTTAAAAAGATCTATGTTTCTATTATTACAAAACAGTTGAATGTTGTACATGTTTATCTTCTCTATTTGAAATATTTAGGATATTTTTTTCCTTCTTCAGTATCTTCCTTGTCTCCTCTAGAGGATAGCTTTGCAACATTTTAACAGAACATTGAAATAGGCCTTGACCCAACAATTACCAAGCATTCCTGAAACTATCTCCTTTGATTAACACCTCATTAACCAGCCTAATCTTCAAGCAATTTTTATCATTGTATACACAATCAAGGTAAATGTAATATATGTCTGGTAAACCAACAGCAGTATGTAATCAGATGATAATTAGAGAACTTGTTTACAGCAATATTTCGAAGGCAAAAGAGACAGGAATATCAATCCAAAAATGTTATTCAAAATTAATTCTACAAAGAGTGTGTAGTGATTATTATTTCCTTTGAGTTAATTTTTACTAAAATGTATAATCATCATTGTGTATATGTTGGCACTTGACAATAACAGGTGCAGTATTTGAGAGCATACAAGACCCCACCCCCATTCTAGTAGGGGATATTAGGAACAAAATGCATCTCCTTGCCCCTTATCGCTCAGTTCTCAAGTTCTAGCCAATGTGAGGCTGGACAATGAAGGTTACATTTACCTCTTGGACCATTTTTTTTTAAAAGAGTCAATATAAGATATTTTCCTATAATTTACCTGTTCTATCAGGACAATGCCCAGTGTTTCTAACTATCCAATCATCTTCTCCCTGAGGCTGGGGAGTCACAGCAGATCTCCAAGTGAAATAATCTGGGGGTATTGATATGTTCTGATGGTACATCTGTTGATAAAAGAAAACAAATAATGTATTGCAGAATCTAAAAGAATGGAAACAAGCATCATTAATTAATTGCCCATAAATCTGAATAGCATTTTTAATTACTTATAAATCTCCTTGTTCTAAAAGATTTACAGTTAGTAAAGGTGACAAAGATACAATATTGAAAATATAAAAATAACCAAAACTGATATGAAAGGAAACCTTCATGTAAACACATTAACAGATTTAAATTATCTTAACTGACAGTAAAGATCAGTCCATCTTTATATGATTTGGTATGCATGATAATTAAATCAATCAGAATTTTCAAAAGTTGTTACTTAAAAGAATGATATGGCATTAAAGATTCTCATTTTCACTTCATCAGAATGATATTTCTTTTCAACAGATCAGGTTATAATAATTTTTCTTTAAAAGTAATTATTACTATCAATTCTAAAAAGGTATTAAAATGGCCTAGATAAATATCTTTGGTACTGAAAGATTCTAAATCGTAAATATCTATGATTGCAGACTTATGTACTATAAAAATTGATAACTAAACTAATTAAAAATATTTTGAATAAAAGATACTTGCTACGTAAATTCAATTTGGGGGCAAAGCACAGGTGTAAAATAAAAAAATCAAGAAATCTAAATGTTTGAATGTTAGGGTTCATTGAACAATAAAGTTTCAAATAAGAATATAGATTATACATATAATGAATTTATAACAATGACTGAAAATCCATAACTATGGATGTAAATTATTCCAATTTTTACATTCTTTACTAGATGTTACGAGCCGGTTATTGCAAACTAAAATACACTGTCCTCAAGTAACCACAGTAAGCAGCTTACTCAGTACAATGATTAACAATCAAATGTGATAACATCAAAAAATAAAACCAAGAGCATGTACCTGTGATGGAGCCTCAAAAGATCCTTCTGATTTCTGACCAGTAGTAAGTCGTCTTCCTGATCCTGTCATGGGAGAATTCCTGGATAGACTTCGGTCTATTGTTGAAGGATGACCTGGGTGAGGCCAAGAGTTTCCCTGGTAAGCAGGAGCAATCAAGTGTCTCTGTTCACCGTTATATCTGTTGGAAGGATCAAGTGCTTGTGCATAGGCCACATTTGACTGACCATTACATCGAATGATGCAGATTGACAATGAAGCTGTTATGAACACAGCTATTGTCACTGCTATCACTGTAATGATAATGACCAGATTAAGATGTACCTTCTCTTCACTCTCCAGCTCAACAACATTTAACATTTCCGATGTCTTGTTGCTGATTGTCAGTGTTAAAAACACAGTAGTTGTTGCTGATAGAACTGGGCTACCACTGTCCTTCACCACAATGTCCAGCTGATAGGAGCCAGCATTTTCTGGGCTCAGTTGCAGATTGAAAGCTAACAAACCAGTGTACTGATTCATGCTGAACATCTGCTTGTCATTGCCTCTGATTATTTGATATTTTAGAAATGCATTCTCTTGACTATCACTGTCTGATGCCTTGATTTGAGTGATGTTCTTTGTGCGATGGGGGTAATATGTCACATCCAGATTGTATGGTTTAACACTGGGAAATGTAAAATATGGAGCATTATCATTTTTATCATTTACCTCAACAATCACATTCACTGTATTATTCAGAGATGGTGTTCCATTGTCTTTGACAAATACTTTGAACTCATAAGTATCTTGAAACTCATGATCCAGAGACATAATTGCTGATACTAATCCATTGGGGCTTATTTTGAAAGGTAAGAACTGTTTGTTATTGGTGAGCAGAGAATATGTGAGTTTTCCTCCAGCTCCCAAGTCTGGATCAGTGGCATTGATGTAGCCAAGAGTAATTCTTGACTTTTCATTCTCATCAATCAAGAATTGAAATGTGTCTTTTGTAAATTCTGGCTCAACATCATTGATGTCCATCACTTGAATGGAGAATTTGCTGTTACTATGAAGAGGAGGAGATCCTTTATCTTGACAACTGATCACAACATCATGCTGTTCTTCTTTCTCTCTATCAAGAGGATTTTTCACTGTCACTTCATATTTCTTTTTACCCAAATTCTGAAGCCGGAATTTATCATGGTGAAGGTGACATGTGACCTCTCCGTTTTGTCCCTCATCATGGTCACTAACTTTCACATAGGCAATAAAATTTCCAACTTTGATATCTTCAGAAATATCAACTGTGTTCTCCTTTGAAGTGGATGCAAAGTTTATTTCGATGATTGGAGCATTGTTTTGCAGATTAATAACATTAATTATAAGTTTTGCAATGGAACTCAGAGGAGGAGAGCCTCCATCTTTGGCTTCTACATATAAATTATGCATCATCATTTGACCTAGCATAAGTTTATTGTACAAATAAATTTCTCCTGTTTCATCATTTATCTTAAAAAAGTCTTTTGCATTAACGTTTGTTTGTGAACTGAAGCTGTATTTTAATTTACCATTTTTTTCATAATCCAAGTCTTCAGCTGCCATTACTGTAATGGGTACTGTATCACTTGGTTCGTTCTTAATAGAAACATTATAGACTTTCTGTGAAAAGGTTGGATTATTATCGTTAACATCAATGATTGTTATATGAATGTCTAAAGTATTTTGTTTGGATGGAGAGCCTCCATCTTTAGCAACAACTCGAATCATATAAGAGTCTGTTTCTTCTCTGTCAAGAGGCTTTTCTAAATTGATACTCAGTTTTGAAGTTTCATCAACACTTTTTGATACAATCAAAGAAAAAGGTTCATTTCTATGCTTTTTTAACTCATAAGTAATTTGTGAGTTAACAATTCCAACATCTTTGTCAATTGCATTGGGAATAGATATTTTCATTCCAGTTCGAACATCTTCATCAAATTTTATATTGATTTGTTTGTGTGGAAATTCAGGCTGATGATCATTGATATCTTGGATGAAAATTTTGATTTCCAATATTTTTATTGTTGAAGATGCCTTTTGGATAGCTACATCCAACATTCGAAAGCACTCTTCATTACGCTTGCATAATACTTCAGCATCTAGTGTTTCCAGTGTATACAGCTTCCCTGTTTTTTTTGATACCTTGAATAACTGAGAATCACCTCTAACACCCCGTTTTAATAGGCTGAATGTAATCAAACTCACGTCTTTATAATCTCTTGTTATTTGAGAGTCAGCAGAGATGTCCCCTATAAAAGTGCCAGAACTTTTCCCTTCCTCTACTGTATAGGTCAGGTCAGTGCATAAATATCTTTGCAGAAATAATGTAAATACACACAAATATTTGAAAATCCTATGGAAAGTCATATTGGATTGACTGGTTTATAAATCCACTGGTTCTTTAAATGATGTTCTTTTTATATCTGAAAAAATAACGATACGTGTCTTTAAAAAAACGTCAGATCAAGATAATATTCCTACAATCATGCTCACAAGTCTTTTGTTTCTATTTGAATTTTTTTAATTTCGCATTTTAAAATCTTCAGCATATTAATTTCTTATTGCATTTTCAATTAAATAATGATCTAAGATATATACTCATTTTAAAGGTGGTAGACATATAGAGTAACCCCCCTTGATTTTTATTCTATTCGCTAAAAACCACACCTTCATGACATGAAGGATTTGAGTTGTAATCCTGAAATTATTTTTGATTAATGATCATCAATAGGATGGAAAATAATATTTGTGATTAATCTCAATAATCGGCATCAACAAATGATTTAGCTGTCTGTTGTTTGTAGATCAAAAGAATAAAATAAGATTAAAATTAAGATAATAAATGTAGATATGAATTATTCAGCCTATCATGGTTTATTTTGAGCTCTTGAAAGAATATGTAAGAAATAACATGAAATATTTTATAATCTATACAAGAACATCCCAAGAGGCTTAATACTTGGTTTGAATAGTTTCCTTTACCATTGCCTCAGAGGCATCTAGATACAGTGCCTTGAGTTACTTTTGAAATATTGAATGAAAGTGAAAAAGTATTCAAATCATTTTGTTCGAATATTTCTTTAAATAAAAAAAAGAGGTAAATTGGTTATATATCCAAGTAATTCAAGAGCAAAATTAGAATTGATTTTTCATCTAACAGTCTAAGGCAAGGTCTAATTTCATAGGTTGAAAGAATTTCAAACATGGAGGCTATAGTGCTATGAGAAATGCATAAGAAATTCACATCATAAAGAAATAATAAAATCTGAATGAAATCAAGTGAAAATTAAACTGCAATACTGAGTGGTTTTATAAGGTGTTTGTAAAAAATCAGAGGCCAATCCTAATTCTGTCATTTAGAAGGAGGCTCATTGGTATAGATGTCTAGCAGGGATAATATGACAAAGGGAAGAATTGCATACCATAGAATACAAATACAGTTGGATATACATAGAGAAAAAAGTAATCAAGCAACAAACATATTCTATTCAAAGGCAGTTGAAAATAAAAACAGGAAAAAATCTTACCTCCACATCAGTTTCAAGAATAAATTCCTCAAGTGAAAACTCTTCTTAGTTATTGATGTTGTGTTTGTGTATGCCTAGGTTGTGAGCTGAAGAGGAAAGCAGTCCTAGCAAGTTTTATGTGTGTGTAATGGCTTCTTTCACAACACAATGCCTAACATAGTACCTAATAAAAAAAATATTCCGATGAATATAAGTACAATTTATTTGGAAAATTTTTTTATCAATATTTATGTTAATATAAGCTCTTGAATACCTGAATACCAAAATAAGAAAAATCAAAGTAAGTATAATTTACACTAATCGCAATGGTGTAAAATAGTTGACCTCCATAATTCCTTTTTCCCATAATGCAACAGAAAAACAGAAAGTTATTCATCCCTCAAAAATTGCTTACTTCTCTCAATCCCAAGCTTTGTTTTTCTTCAACACCATGTTTCACTGAAGTACATCTTTAGAATATTTATCTTGTTTATCATGAAGGTAAAAAATGTTTAGTTTCAATATAAGTAAGATCTTTTTTTTTGAGAAAATATAACATTTGATATTTAAAACTGAAAAATTATTAAGAGAATTCATCTTAATGAAAGTTTTTCATTAAGATAATGTTTATTTCTTACTAAAAATCAGACATTGTAACTGCTTTCTCAAATTAGATTGACTTGATTTTATACATGAATAATTTAAAAATTATTCAGATGATTTTGAGTTGAGGAGATTATTATGATTATGTCCTTTTATTCTTAAGATTAAAATACACATACTAATGTGTATGACAAATCTATTCTTACTTTAAAAATAATGTTATAGCTAAAAAGATAATGTTCATTAGTTATATTATTTGTAAAGTTATATAGAATATATTCAGTGTTTATGTGGCACAGGAGGCAATGGTCTGGTGTTAGAAGTCTGTTGGTTGTTTATTTCAATAAGATTTCTGGATTGTGGGCATGGAGCAGAAATATCACTTTTGTTCACATGTCCAGAGTGACTCAAAGAATTGGAATTGAGTGGGTCTGGAAAAAAAAAAAAAGAAATTATTTATACAACAAAACAAACATTAATTTGCATTTGTTACTAAACAACACTGTGGCCAATTTGATTATCCTCAAAAAGAAAAATAATGCAGACAGATGTAACCAGAACGAACATTTAATCTAAAGGCCTGTGTGCAAAGAGAATTAAAAAAAAAAAGAAAGCATTTGCCAATAAATGAGGAGGGGAGATCACTCTATAATCAAGCACCTGATATTTATTCCCCTGGTCTCCTCTGAGAAATCAGTTCATTGTTGAAGTCAGTGCAGATATAGACCACCCTATTTATTATCGAGTTGGAAATTAAGCAAATTTTTTTTCTTTACACATTCTCTTAGTAAGATCATTTTAGAGGTACTTTAATCTAGAAAATATTTCCAAAATGCACCATTTTGGGAAATTAGAAGTCACAAACAGATGTACGAAATAAGACTAAGTATCATGTAGACTGTGAAGTTTTTTGAAAAATAGAATAATTTTCCGAGCTTCAAAAAATCATAGTAATAATAACAGATTGTTGCTCAAGTTAAGAATAGTCAATGAGTGTATTAGATGGATTAGGAATCGTCTAAAAGACTGACTATTTCTATTTCTATGAAGTAGATAAGAATTATCTAAGATACTGACTTTTCTACTTCGCAGAAGTAGAAAAGGCAACAGTCAGTTTTGATAAAAGCCTACTAAATGGAAAATAAGAAATTGTCATCAAGTTTGATGTTTGATATTGGTTTACTGCTGTAACAGCAGAAAAGTTTCTTAACATTACCTTAAATAATTTGACAGGACTTTTTCATGATTCTTTACACATCCTTCTGGAAATGTTATTCAAAATAGCTAGCATTTTAGTAGTTCCAGTAAACATGTTTTATTTCAAACTACAACATTTTTTAGTCTTACACTCAAATACTGGTTCAATTTAAAATAAAATGTTAGCCATGAACGTTGAATCAAGTTGAATTTAGACTTCTCTAAAATATGAATAATTCATCACTAGCAAGAAGCAAATAAAACAAAATAACTGCATTCATTAATAACATCAGTGAAACAATGTAAACAGAGTAAAAACTTGAACTGAAATACTGAAGTAAAAATCTACATTACCTCACATACCTAAATATAAGACAAATGGTTTACAAGGTTATCAGGAGGAATACTGCTCACTACAACTCATCCAAGCCCCATAACTGTCAATATTAAGCTTTGGTGCCCCTCCCATCATTATACAAGTACATTAGATGCAGTGTAATATTTGCATAATTTTATTTCATTTGATTTAAATGAGCAATTTACATACCCTTATAGATGGTAAACATGCATGTAGTCAACATATCAAATATCATCCATTTCTAACAAGGATACATACTTCAAAAATTAGTAACCATTTGGTCGATGTATGTTTATATGTGTTCTAAACAACTTACTTTTTCCTACCGGACCATTCACGGATTCATCTCTGTTCCAATCATTTCCATCTTCTGTCTGATAAGGCATGTTAGATTGCCAGTCTCCAAAATAGCCAGGGGGTATCGAAACATTTTGTGTATACATCTGTTTTTAATAAAATATTTAAAGTATAAAAGTTATCAAATAATGCATTGAAAAATATGCAATACACATTTCTAAAAGTGAAAAGGATTATTTCAAAGTACAAATTATATGTGCATTTGATGTTTAACAGTTGCTTTAGACAATTGTTGAATATAATCATGTGTACAATGAAATCCTAACTAAACCTTATGTAGAGAATTATTTAATAAAATAAAACCATTTAGGGAAAAGAAATTATCATTAAATCTTACAAAACTAACAAGACATTAGTTCATTTGTACGTAATAATCATTTTTTGAAACATGAAATAATTTTTATGGATCATGGATGGTACAGAAATGAAGGATATGAAAAAAGAAAATCATCCAAAAATATAGTATGCAAAGACCGTACCTCAGATCCTTCTGATTTCTGACCAATAGTAAGTCGTCTTCCTGATCCTGTCATGGGAGAATTCCTGGATAGACTTCGGTCAATTGTTAAAGGATGACCTGGGTGAGGCCAAGAGTTTCCCTGGTAAGCAGGAGCAATCAAGTGTCTCTGTTCACCGTTATATCTGTTGGAAGGATCAAGTGCTTGTGCATACGCCACATTTGACTGACCATTACATCGGATGATGCAGATTGACAATGAAGCTGTTATGAACACAGCTATTGTCACTGCTATCACTGTAATAATAATGACCAGATTAAGATGCACTTTCTCTTCACTCTCTAGCTCAACAACATTTAACATTTCCGATGTCTTGTTGCTAATTGTCAGTGTTAAAAACACAGTAGTTGTTGCTGATAGAACTGGGCTACCACTGTCCTTCACCACAATGTCCAGCTGATAGGAGCCAGCATTTTCTCGACTCAGTTGCCGATTGAAAGCTAACAAACCAGTGTACTGGTTCATGCTGAACATCTGCTTGTCATTGCCTCTGATTATTTGATATTTTAGAAATGCATTCTCTTGACTATCACTGTCTGATGCCTTGATTTGAGTGATGTTCTTTGTGCGATGGGGGTAATATGTCACATCCAGATTGTATGGTTTAACACTGGGAAATGTAAAATATGGAGCATTATCATTTTTATCATTTACCTCAACAATCACATTCACTGTATTATTCAGAGATGGTGTTCCATTGTCTTTGACAAACACTTTGAACTCATAAGTATCTTGAAACTCATGATCCAGAGACATAATTGCTGATACTAATCCATTCGGGCTTATTTTGAAAGGTAAGAACTGTTTGTTATTGGTGAGCAGAGAATATGTGAGTTTTCCTCCTGCTCCCAAGTCTGGATCAGTGGCATTGATGTAGCCAAGAGTAATTCTTGACTTTTCATTCTCATCAATCAAGAATTGAAATGTGTCTTTTGTAAATTCTGGCTCAACATCATTGATGTCCATCACTTGAATGGAGAATTTGCTGTTACTATGAAGAGGAGGAGATCCTTTATCTTGACAACTGATCACAACATCATGCTGTTCTTCTTTCTCTCTATCAAGAGGATTTTTCACTGTCACTTCATATTTCTTTTTACCCAAATTCTGAAGCCGGAATTTATCATGGTGAAGGTGACACGTGACCTCTCCATTTTGTCCCTCATCATGATCAGCAACTTTCACATAGGCAATAAAATTTCCAACTTTGATATCTTCAGAAATATCAACTGTGTTCTCCTTTGAAGTGGATGCAAAGTTTATTTTGATGATTGGAGCATTGTTTTGCTGATTGATAACATTAATTATAAGTTTTGCAATGGAACTCAGAGGAGGAGAGCCTCCATCTTTGGCTTCCACATACAAATTATGAACTAATTCTTGTCCAGTCTCAAATATAGTATACAAAAATATTTCTCCAGTTTCTTTATTAAGTCTAAAAAAATTCAGAACATTATCAGCTGTTTGGGAACTGAACGTGTAAAATATTTTACCGTTTTTACCAGAATCTGCATCTTTGGCGGTAATTACCGTAATAGGCATTGTATCACTTGGTTCGTTCTTGATAGAGACATTATAGACTTTGTGGGAAAATATAGGAGAGTTGTCATTAACATCAATTACAGAAATGTGAACATGTAAAATAGTTTGTTTGGATGGAGACCCTCCATCTTTAGCAACAACTTGAATCAAGTATGAATCCTTTGCTTCTCTATCAAGTCTTTCTTCTAATATTAATTCTAACTTGGAAGTTCCATCAACATTCTTGGACACAAGTAATGAAAATGGTTCATCTTTATATTTTTTCAGTTTGTAAGTAATCTGAGAATTAGTAATTCCAACATCTTCATCAACTGCATTTGGAATTAATATTTTTGTTCCCAGAGCAACATCTTCATTAAATTTAACATTGATTTGTTTGTGAGGAAATTCAGGCTGATGATCATTAACATCTTTGATAATCACTTTGACCTCCAATATTTTGATGGTCGAAGACTTTTTCTGTATTGCTACATCCAATATTTGGAAGCATTCTTTACTACGTTTGCATATCGTCTCAGCATCCAGTGACTCCAGTGTATATAATTTTCCAGTCTTTTTTGCTACACGAAATAAGACAGAATTTCCAGAATCACTTTGCTGTAATTGGCTGAATGTAATTAAATTTAAATCTTCATGATCTTTTGCAATTTCTGAATCGGTAGCAATATTTCCAATGTAGGTGCCTGGGCTCTTTCCTTCATTGACAGTGTAGGTAATGTCCGCACACAGACATCTTTGCATTACCGATATCAAAATACACATCTGAACTGATGTCAAGTATAATTTGTTTAATTGGCAGCTAGGAAAATCCATTAGACCAAGGAAGTATTTCATTTTCACAGCTGAAAATAACAATTCAAAATATCAAAAAATTCATAGGACTTTGTAAAAGAAATGTTTTACCTCATAAAATTAGTAAATTCATAATTTTAAAAATATTGAGTGAAGAATGTTTCCCTTTAGCATGCTACAGCTCAAGGCCACACAGAGAGAATATGGAATTGGTAAGATTGTATTCTGCTAATCTTCCAGGTGGAGAGGGCAGTCTTATCTTATAAATCAGCATTCAAAATCCTCGCTTTTACTCGGGTTAACACAGACCACTGACATGGATGGGGAAATACAGAATTATCTCCTCCACAAAGCAAATGATGAAGAAAACCAATGTAGCAGAAACTTAGAATGCTTTTGCTGTTTTCATTCACTGAATAAAATTTATATATATATGACAAAGTAAAGGATCTACTACAGAAGCACATTTATGTCTCTGTCCTGTTTGGGCTTCTTCAGGCAAATGATTCAGTTTCTTTTAGAAATTGGTGGGGCTGTATTTTCTAGGGTGTAGGATCTTCCTCTTATTCTATTTATATATTTTTTTTCTTTTTTCTCTTTCTCTGATCAGTGCTTGGTCTTTGCTGTAGGATCTTCCTCATGTTGAATACATCGAGCACTTTATGAAATAAATCCATCACACATTGGATATTATGCTATATTATATAGCTGATTTGTATTGGGTATGTATGATTTAGTACTAAAAAAATACAATGAAGAGTGATAAACAAAAAAACGTTAAAGAATTCTGATAGAATGATGAATAATAAAATACATCCTTCATTATTTTGAAATGATATTTCAAGTTTACTACTATTAAGACATATATAAATGATTTTTGAGTGAATATTAAATTAAGAAGCATTCTGGATTCATCAAAAATTCCTAATTATATCCAACAGACACAAAAACAATTGTTCACACAATATAGATTCATAGTTATTCATACTAATCCAAGATCTATGCATGTACAATTGTGTATTTACATTTATATAAATGTCATTTGAGCAAAATAAAAAAAATGAGCAAAATAAAAAAAATGAGCAAAATACAAAAATGAAATCAGGTTTTATCATTTGAAGGGACATAACTTCTATTTCAACTTGAATGATCGTAGAATAATTAGAAGCTAAAAATTTTTGATAACACATCATAGTAAGCAAAAATTTGGAAATCCCAAACATAATGTAACATGAAAAATATAAAAATGGACAGTCAAGATTTTTACATAAAAAACGGGTATGTGTCAAAATTACCCTGTGAAAAATAAGTTATGATTAAAAATAATAAAATATAATCATATTAATTTAACTCCTAAATTGATTATCTTGAGTATAGGCATTATTTACATATTTATTTAAGAACTTGACAAATTAACTTGTTCATAAAATAACTTATATTGAGGACTAAATCAGAAATACTTGGGCATCCAGTCACATTTTAGGGTGAGAACAAGTTTATCCTGAATTTCTAAAATCCAGCAACATCCATTTTGCGAGATCATTGGCAATAACAAGGGTTACAATTTTAGCTATTTTTTTAATCTAAATGTGGGATTTTTATGGCTTTTATAAAGCAGAAAAATTTTTCCTGACACGCCACTCAGAAATTTATCTATATAGATAAATGTTGCGCTTCTAGCTTTAGGAATAAAATCTGGCAAATTATGAATGCTTTTCTTGTACATTATCTTCTTTTGTTGCCAGTTATCTTGTTTTAATCTCTGAGTTTTATAAGCAAAATCAAAACATAAAAAAAAATTAAAAAAGTAGTAAAAAAAAAAAATTTTATGATTCATTCATTACAAACTCTTAATATATATATATAAAAAAAAGAATATGCTCCAAAATAAAACAATGAGAGGAAAAAAATGATCTTGTAAGGGATTAATAAACTTTTTAAAAAATACATGAATATATGTTGTTGTAGCACACAAATTCAGTAAACATAATATATAAATTTACCCAGATCAAGCAAGAGGAAACATGGAGGACAAGCAAGTTCAGAAGATGCACTTCTGCTCCATTAAAAGAGAAATATAAATATGTAGGTCTGACAGAAGAGATGGGGAAAAATATTGCAGCTTTTCTATGAGAGCATAAAAATCAAAGGACTTTGGCCATATCATTAAATAATATAAATGATGGTTCCCATAATACTATGTTTTAAACATAATAAAAGTTAATCACTACCAAAATGTTCTATTAAAATTATGATTGTAGATGAAAGTATTCATGTTGATGATTTTATGAAAAACTAAATAAAAAATGACAACACTTACCTATATTATCAGATTCACTGCAGTCTACAAAGAGTTGTGTTTTCCAAAAGAGATTCAGCCTTGTATTGAGATTGGTATGGGTGAGACAGAAGTGTGTGAGTGAGTGTAAATGAGTGAGTGTAAATGAATGAGTATATGTTTGAATGGGCATATGTAAGTGTATATAGTGAGAAAATGAGGAGAAGCAAGCAGTCCTAGCAAGTATAAAGCGTGTTTAATGGCTGCCCCACTTACAAACGGACTCCTGAAGCTGAATACCAAGAAAAAAACGTTTCCTTTACACTGATATAAAGATTACATTTAATGTTATCATTCTTAAAATGTATAAAAATACTTTGTTTTACAGTGATTAAATGATGAACAATGATCTGAATTTAATCAAGTGGTTGGGTAAAATAAATGAGTTCACCAATTTTTTTCTCTCCCACAATGCAATAGGAAAGCAGACCTATTCTTCCCTCACAGTCTACTTTCCTCCTTCTATCCAAAGTGGATGATATTTCTGCATGTGGACATTTGTGAATTCTATTTATTAATCTTTTTTAAAACTGGCATTGACTGAAATGATCAAAGTAATACTGATTTATTCTATATTCAGAAACAGAATATTTAATATTTGCTGAAAAATTTTAATTAATTTACAGATTTTAATGTAAACTATTATTTACAAAACAGTTACACACACAGGCAAGTACATACAGGTAAACAGATATAGATAGATAACTATAAACAGAAACTTATATTAGTAGTGTTTATAAACTGAAAACTTTGAAATGTTTATATTCTGTTGGTTTATATTATGCATAGAGAGAGTATATTTACTGGTTCATGTGAGGTATTGGTGGTAAAGGTCTAGTGTTTGAAGGCTGTTGGTCATTCATATCTATAAGATTTCTGGACTGAGGGTATGGAGCAGAAATATCACTTTTGTTTAAATGGCTTGAGTGATTAGAGGATTTGGAGGAGATAAAATCTGAAAAATAAAAAAAAACAATTTCATTAAAATACATTATATATGATGAAGGATGAACAAACAAAATACAATCTAAATACAGGACAGTATTTGGTACACATAAGTATATCAACACTAAAACATATTTCTTCAGGGATGCTTAAATTAGTTCAGGAGTGAAATATAAATCATTGTTGTAGAAAATGAAGATGCTCTTTGTAATGTCTATATTGTATGGCCAAAAAGGTTGACCATGCTACATCGATATTAAATGTAAATAGAAGGAAGCAACCACCCTCGAGCTATTACCCTTGATCCCCAATAGCTATCAGTGAATAACTGGGGTCAGACATTTGATACCCAGCAACTAACCAATTAACACATATCTTCATTGTCCTCCTCACAACCATTTCTAATCCCAGTGCTTGGAAAATTCCAAACCATCCTTTGCTCTGGCACCACTTCATATCAGGCTACATTCTCTATAGTAGTGGTTATGGAGGAACCCATCATAGGTTGGGTAACATCAAAGAAATTGAAACTGTTCTTTACCCATATCCTACCGGACAAACTCAACAAAAGATGGCCAGATTCAATATTGGTGGAAAATGCCAGAAAAATGTTAAAATTTAATCAATTAAAGCAAAATCCATGAGCTCAAGAAAAAAATCAAAAGAGATTGATCGTCTGATAGGGGAATGCAAAAGACTCTCAGAAGCAGATCAAGCGAATAGAGCAGCAAAAATGTTGCCAGGTACCAACAAGGAAACAAGGTACAAGTACTGCAGGTCTGGTCCGAAATTGGCACAAAAACAAAAGAAATCAAACTTAGTGAAAAAATGCATTGTGTCCCTTGAACATAATATTTCTACAACCAGGAACATACAAAGTAAGTGAAAGAAGAAAAAAATAACTGAAGGCATTCTAGATCTATCAACGGTGATATCACCATTTTTGGTTCCAACCAGTAATTGTTTCAACCACATGGACTTAGAAATGAGAAAAAAAAATATATACATACCAACAACTATTATTGAATAAAAATGAGAATGTATGACCAGACACAAGCAAATTCATATGCTTTCATACATGACAGAAAAAAATCCAAAAATATTCATATCAAAATAAAGAAAAAAGAGAGAGAGAGATATATATATAGAGAGAGAGACAGACAACATAATAAACAAATGATATAAATTAATTTCAAAAAATTGCATCCCAAAATCTGTTATTCATGCATCATTCATAAACAACTATACCATAAAACATTATAGCAGAAGAAAGGGAGGGACATAATGTCTACATTGCATGGCCAACAAGGATGCCGATGATATTGAATGTAAATAAAGGGAAGCGACCGCTCTTGGGTTATTGCCCTTGATGGCTACCAGCAAATAACAGGAGTCAGGCACTTGATTGCCAGCAGCTTATCAACCAATGCACGTATTCATTGTCCTCCTTAACACCATTTCCAACCAGCATTTATCCTGAATGAAGCTGATTATGCTTAACCATCAAAAGTCAACCCCTAAACACCCTGACGGCATAAATGTTACAGTGGTATATTTGCCCTAAGAATGAACAATTTCTAAAAGTAAATTTCAAAGAAATATTAGTCATAATAAACGCCACAGTAAGGGATATTTGGGCACTAACCGTAGAGCTATGTTATGCAAGCTAATCTTGTAGTCTATTGCTCCCTTGGTGTCTCAAAATTGTGACCGCATGCAAGACAAAGTTAAGCTAAGTAAATATCTATGAGTGAAAAATGTTTTCATGTTTTTCTCTTTAGATGCAATCAGCCTTTCTCAATTACTTACCTTTTGTAAAAGGTACATTGTCCTCTTCTTTCAAATAATGTCCACTTTCTGCTTGAGGGGGCACAGCAGATCTCCAATCTCCAAAATAATCAGGAGGAATCGACACATTCTGGGTATATATCTATTCAAAACAGAACATTAATCTCATAATCCAAAATAAATGAACAGCATATATGCTTCATGGTATTTTGGGGCTATGTAACTCGAGTAAAAAAGAAAGCAATCCTATTGAATGAATAGAGAACTGGCCTACTTGGTCACTCAATGGACACCATTACATGACCTATGTCTTTTGGTAGTAGGTCATGTAGAGGGTGGAAAAAATTGAAAACAGGGATGATTAATGAATGAATTACTTCTGTCTTTTGTTGGGCAGTGATTACAGAAAAAATCTGAATAAAAAAAAAATCAAGTATGAATGCTGCTGGACATAAACTAAGTGATCAATTCAGCATAAGCTTTCATGCCAAACTAAACCCCTTTCTAAAAATCTATTTTAGGGGGGGTAACTTTCAAAAAACAAAAAACATGGACATGATAAGGAGTAAATTTTCAGCCCTCTAGCTCCATTGGCACAGCCTAAAACATACATACATACATAGCCAGCCAGACCGACTTGAATGTTGATAGTTATGGTTGATGGTTTCTAATATTAATTATTAAAGACATACAGGTTTCCCCCACAATTTGAAAGTAGAGCATTGCGATGAAACACTTCAAAAGATGTAAAGCAAAAAAATTTATATGGGAAAGTTTTTGAGCGTTCCCAGACCCTGCAAAATAACTTTCTTCTTTAATATCCTGTTTTACCCTAAGCATAACTCTCTTACAAGCTCTCCTAGGTTTTTCCGGTACTTTAGGACATATTTCATTAACTTCAGAATCACCATCTTCAAGGTGCAGATTCTTCTAATGTTTTGGCAAAAATGTCTATCTAAAAAATTAGTAAATCTTGCATTCTTTTTGTAATTACTGTATTTGTTGGCATATAAGATGAATATTCAAATTTAAAAAAGACCCATGCCAACAGGGCTGGTTAGTCATTCAATAAAAACTGTCATGTGACTAACATCTTTTGGCAGGGGGGGTGATCAATTAAAATCAGAAAAACTGGTGATCAGTGAGTCAGTTCTCTCACCTTTTGTTGCATCACTAAAAAGTCTGAATTGAAAACCAAACAAGTGTTAACGCTACCAGACCCAAGCTAAGAGGTCAATTTAGCCTAAAATTACATTGTAAATTGAACCTCCATTAAAAACGGGGGGGGGGATGAATAATAAAAGTTGTATTTTACAAGGAATAAATTTTGGAATTTTAAGCCTTCTAGCTCTATTGGTGTGACCCCCATGTACGTGACCCATACATACATAGCTAGCCAGGTAAAATCACTTAAAAACTGAGGAAACCTATATCAACAGTTTTGGTAGTAGTTTCTAATACATAGATAGATAACCAGGCAGAAAAACTTGAAAACTTGAGATACTTATAAGGAAAGCTTGAAATGGACAGCCATGAGGATTGGATGGCCTGCAGTGAGTGTTAGTTCTCTAAATACCCTTATAAACCATACGTCTCATAAAAATACTAATACAGTAAGTATAACAATTATATTTCATAATGAAAGAAAATAGGAACTCTAATATCTTTCTTTAAAAGCATTCCATTTTAGAATTAATCGAACAATTTAATGTGAATGGTATAATAAATTCAAGATAATTCATTTTTTAAAGTAACACATGAAGAAAAGATGTAAATGTGCTGTTTAGACAACATAAAAAGAATATTGAAATTTTCTTAAAAAAAGAAATTATATAGAAATACCTGGGAGGGAACAGCAGAAGAACATTCAGATTTTAGACCAGCAGTAAGTTGTCTCCGCAATCCAGCTTGAGGTAAATTCATTGTCGAATTTTGGTCTGCTGGCACTGAATGTGTTGGTCGTGGCCAAGAGTTTTGTTGGTAAGAAGGAGCAATCAAGTGTCTCTGTTCACTGACATATCTATTGGAAGGATCAAGTGCTTGTGCATACGCCACATTTGACTGACCATTACATCGAATGATGCAGATTGACAATGAAGCTGTTATGAACACTGCTATTGTCACTGCTATCACTGTAATAATAATGACCAGATTAAGATGCACTTTCTCTTCACTCTCTAGCTCAACAACATTTAGCATTTCCGATGTTTTGTTGCTGATTGTCAGTGTTAAAAACACAGTAGTTGTTGCTGATAGAACTGGGCTACCACTGTCCTTGACCACAATGTCCAGCTGATAGGAGCCAGCATTTTCTGGACTCAGTTGCCGATTGAAAGCTAACAAACCAGTGTACTGGTTCATGCTGAATATCTGTTTGTCATTGCCTCTGATTATTTGATATTTTAGAAATGCATTCTCTTGACTATCACTGTCTGATGCCTTGATTTGAGTGATGTTCTTTGTGTGATGGGGGTAATATGTCACATCCAGATTGTAAGGTTTAACACTGGGAAATGTAAAATATGGAGCATTATCATTTTTATCAGTTACCTCAACAATCACATTCACTGTATTATTCAGAGATGGTGTTCCATTGTCTTTGACAAACACCTTGAACTCATAAGTATCTTGAAACTCATGATCCAGAGACATAATTGCTGATACTAATCCATTCGGGCTTATTTTGAAAGGTAAGAACTGTTTGTTATTGGTGAGCAGAGAATATGTGAGTTTTCCTCCAGCTCCCAAGTCTGGATCAGTGGCATTGATGTAGCCAAGAGTAATTCTTGACTTTTCATTCTCATCAATCAAGAATTGAAATGTGTCTTTTGTAAATTCTGGCTCCACATCATTGATGTCTATCACTTGAATGGAGAATTTGCTGTTACTATGAAGAGGAGGAGATCCTTTATCTTGACAACTGATCACAACATCATGCTGTTCTTCTTTCTCTCTATCTACTGGTTGCTTTACTGTAACTTCATATTTTTTTGGATCCAGGCTTTGAAGCTGGAATTTATCATGATGAAGATCACATCTCACTTCTCCATTTTGTCCTTCATCATTGTCAGTGACTTTCACGTAAGCAATGAAATTTCCTACTTGGATGTTTTCATAAATATCAACTGTGTTTTCTTTTGTTGATGATACGAAGTTCACATCAATAGTTGGGGCATTGTTTTTTTGGCTGATCAAATTTACTTGAATCTTCACAATAGAATTCAATGGGGGACTACCTCCATCCTTTGCTTCTACATATATATCATGTATCAGGTTTTGAGGAAAAATGAACATTTTATGTAAAAAGATTTTGCCATCTTTCTCACCTAATCTGAAATGAGATTTTGCCATTTCTGGTGTTTTTGAGCTGAAATAGTAGGTGACTTTGCCATTGTTTCCTAAATCCATATCATGGGCAGATAAAATAATGATTGGTAAAGTTTCACTTGGTTCATTTTTTATGGAAACATTATAGACCTTCTGAGAAAAAACAGGCGCATTATCATTAACGTCTGTGACTGTTATATGAACGTGTAAAGTGCTTTCTTTTGGCGGAGATCCTCCATCTTTAGCAACTACTTGAATCAAGTAGGAGTTTTTTATTTCTCTGTCAAGTCTTCCGTCTAAATTAATCTCTAATTTTGATGTACCATCAACATTTTTAGATACAAATAAAGAAAATGGTTCATCTTTATATTTTTTCAGTTGATAGGAAATCTTAGTATTTACAACTCCGACATCTTTATCAATTGCATTGGGAATAGATTTTTTCATTCCAATTCCATCACCTTCACCAAACTCAATATTGACTTGTTTATATGGAAACTCAGGTTGATGATCATTGATATCAATTATAACCACTTTGATTTCTAATATTTTGATAGTAGAAGCTGCTTTTTGAACAGCTACATCAACAATCTGGAAACATTCCTTGTTATATTTACATAGTTCTTCAGCATCTAGAGTTTCTGCAGTGTAGAGTTTACCAGTCTTCCTGGAAACTTGAAAATGCTGAGGACCTCCTAGCGCTCCTTTTTGTAGTTGGCTATATCTCACGAGACTCTGATCTTTTGTAGGGACTGTGTTCATAATGTTGGAGTCAGCAGCAATGCTCCCAACATAAGTTCCTGGGCTTTCTCCTTCTTTCACTTCGTATGTTAAATCAACACAAAAACATTTTTGAAGAACACAAAGCAGCAGATAAATCATTGACACTTGGATCCCAGAAAAAGCTTTTAAATGAAACATTCTGTATCAGCTTTGGTTAAATATTTCTGGAATTTGAAAAAAAGATATTTGAATTCATTATGCAATTTAAAAGCTGTCATAATGTGGATCCTTGTTTACATCAATTTTCAACAAAGACTAGATTTTAATTCAAATAAGTAGAGTTTAGAGTTTTTTTAAAAATTTAATAAAAAAAAAGTACATAAAACTATCCATTCTTTTTTTAATTTCATATTTGTCTTAAAACAAATTTAAATTCTATTTCATACATGAAACATTTCAGCATTATTTTGAACCATATCTCAATCTCTATTACACTTCACTAAATGTTTTCTGCCATAAAACTTATCTATATCCCTCAGGAATGCCATAACAATTTTCAACTTGGAACTACTCATGAGATTCAGACTTTGGTACTCACAAGTTGATGTTTGTTTACAGATTCTCAATTTGAGTTTTCATTGATTTTATTAGTATCATTATATTTCACTTACAGCATGAGCAATATCTAGAATATGGTTTAAATAACAAAGAGATATCAAGAGGATGTGCTAATTTTTACAAAAGTGAGATATCTTACTTTTGCATACCATTTATCTTTAATCTTTTTACTAATCATTTATGAACACTGAGTTTTATGAAATCAAAAATGATCAAAAAAACAATTATAAAATATAATATATATACAGTTTTCACAGGATTATCATTTTCAAAAGAATCGGCTGTAGTATCTTAGAGAACTATGAATTTATTTCATAATATTTAGGGTAAAATATGAGTTTATATTTTGAAAGTAGAAAATCGCTATGTTTTGCAAAAAAAAAAAAAAGATGCAGTATATTTCACATGAATAATTGAGTTAAAAAAATACTGTAAAATGGAAGAGATTGAAAGATGGTCCAAAATGTTATTTTTGTGTTTTGATGCATCATTTCTTTTTTATAACTAATTAAAAAAAAGTTAAAAACAGAGTTAATGGGTGTTAATAAAAGGACACACACACACTCACAAAAGAAAAAGAAAAGAGAAAAAATAAGATGAAGGATGTCATACAAAATAACAGCAGAACAAATGTATGTGTATGTGTTTGTAGGTTGTATAAGGAACAATAAGATTACAGTCCTTACAAGCTAATGTGTGTGTAATGGCTGATGAAATTCAATAGAATAAAAGATATGCAAAGTGGAATATTAAGAATGATGAAAATATTCCAGAAGAATATGATAAAGTTATGTTTTTGTGAACAGAATCATTATTGCTTTTAGTGTCAAAAAAAGAAAGTTTTAAAAAATGTTCTCTTACCTTTGTTGATTAATCAACTGGATTTTATATTGTGATCACTTTCCAAGAAGACAATGTCTGCTACTGCTACATATAGCAACAGTGAGAATACATGTATGAGAAAGTGTATGTGTTTGTAGGTTGTATAAGAACGATGAAATTACAGTCCTTACAAGCTAATGTTTGTGTAATGGCTGCCATGTACTATACATGATAATGAAAGAGAGGCTTTTTTTATTCTGACTTAAGCGGGAGAATATAATGCTTGATTAATATTAGTAAATAAAAATGTTCAAATTTTAAGTAAAGTAAAGATAGTATCGCTTGAACAGAAAAATAATCAACTTTTTCCTCCCACAATGCACTTATAAAATACATAGCTACTCTTCCATCATGGGCTAATTTCTTCTCTCTATCCAAGCCTATTCATTACTAAACTACAATGAACCCTTTTACACATTAAGTTCCAAAAGCTTTTTGGAAATAAATTTGGTTCCAAACTGAAGAGAAAATAAGGAAATAGAGATATTTGATATTCTTTTGAAAGACAACTTTACCTGAAAAGAAATAAATCCTAAGAGAATTTTTTTTTTAAAAGTTTTTTTAGATACAGTATTTTAGAGGTGATCCACCCTTCCGTTAGGGAGTTGATTTCATTAAAAAAATTTTCATGCTTAAGTGACTGCTTTATCTTAAACTAGATAACTACTTTTAGCAAATCATTCATAAACAATACTAAATTACAATAAACAATACTTCTGATGTAAAAGTAATTCCTGTTTCATGGAAGAGTTTGATTTTTTACTTGAAAACTTATTACCAATTAATTTTTATTTTTCATTCTTAGTCATGTTTTCAGATATTCACATTTACATACAATCTGAATCCTGTCCTTAAATACACCAATAGTGTATATCTATAAATATAATGCTTTCAAGTTGTCCAGTTAGTATGTAATGTAGAAATATAAGGAAATCTATTGATAAGTATTGAATTATAATGTTCTTCCTTTTGCATTTCATTGTTGTTGTTTACATACATACTTTCTGGTGGATTCCTATTGAATATACAAGAAAGAGTTTATGGATTTTTGTGAGGCACAGGGGGCAATGGTCTTGAGTTTGAAGTCTGTTGGTTGTTCATATCTATAAGATTTCTAGACTGAGGGTATGGAGCAGAAATATCACTTTTGTTCAGTTGGATTGAAGACTTTGAGGAGATGTCACCTGGAAAGTTAGAGAAAATAAATTGATAAAAAGCCACTTCCACTAGAAAAGGAAAAGGCAATAATACTAAGAACTATAAAGCACTAAGTAAATACATACTTCTGTCAATGTCATACAAACTTGAATAAAATCAATTTATAAATAGCTATGATAGGGAAGGTAATTGTCTAATTTTCCATATTTCAAACTATTGGTTCCCTCTTAGTATGAAAATATATGAAAATCAAAAAAAGAATTGTGGATCCACCATAGAATTTGATCAGTTCTTCCTTGGCTCATCACTCATCCTTCCACGATCTGTCATTGAAATTTATTCAGAACTTTTGAAGATTTTGTGTGAACAAACATGACTGAATACATACAAAATGAAGAAAATAAAAAATCTCTCAATTAGAAAAAAAAAACAAACCCTGGATTCATCCCACCCACCACGGTCCATCCTTCCACGAAATTTCATTGAAAACTCATGGAGATATTTCATGGACAAACAGACACACATGAATGAATATAAAAAGCTCTCCTATCTTTATTGGAAAGCAAATAATTGAATCAGTGATAGCTTTCAAAAGGAATCTATGGTGAGAATTCCGATGGAAACATATCCTTAATAATTTGACATAAAACCCATGTTGATCAAAAATTAATGTAACATTGTTTCAAATATTATTGAAACATTCATACATCTTTTGTCATCAATAATGCTAATAGAAGTTATTTTAAAAACAAGATGTTTGTATTATTAATTTTTGACAATTTACATTTTTTTAGCATTGTCAAAGAATAAATGAAGTATTTCATAATGTTTGACTTTAATTTAATAAAAGATAGGATTTGTGACATTTTTACCTTTTGAACAAGGTTCTTCTTCTCTCCAATCATTACCATTTTCTGCCCGAGAAGATGCTGTTGATCTCCAATCACCAAAATAGTCAGGAGGTATGGACACATTATGGGCATACATCTATTAAAAATACACAAGTTTAAAACTTATATTCACAAAGATATAATCCTAGACAGTGATTTTCCAAAGCCAGACAAAATTACATACAAATAAGATTTATCATTCAAAAGTATAATTTGTTAGAATTATTAACACATTTTTCAAAATTTTACTAATAGGTAAAGAAATATTCAAGAAATGACAACGATAAAGTGAAACAAACTGATTACCCAACGTCTTTCTTAGCATGATTCAATAACAAAGGTTTTCTTTCCATGATTATTTTAATGTGAATAACATCTATTTCTAATTGCTGAAATAATTCTAAATACATTTTTGGCAATGATTATGAAATTTCTTTTTAAAAGATATGGTCCAAGAATGCATATGTAAATGTTTAATAAAATGATAATTTTTTATACCATTTTAACATGAATAAAGTCAAGTTTTCTGGGTGAATTATTGGCAATCTTTACACAAAATATTTCTCTATTTACTTATGTAAACAACTTCAGTATGCAGACTGATAAGTAGGAAAATCAAAAACAAAAATAATCAAGCCACCGGTACAAACATGCATGAACAATAATGAGAAATTGTCCATGAAAATAAAAAAGTAAGGTTCTGAGGGACTTAGAAATTTAAAAGAATCACACAATTGAGGCTAGAGGATGAAGGTTGATTACAGTGAGGAATAAAGAGAATGTAATTGTTTTAAATTGTCCAAATTTCTTTCATTATTTCTGTTTTAATTTTTGACTCTGATGAAATGAACCAATGAAAAGTTAATAAAAAGAATGGAATATCTATCAAATGGTTGATGTTGCTATCCAAACAGACCATAAAAAAGTGAGTAAAACCTAAAAAATATATAGTTGTTGTTAAAGGATTACAGGAAAAGTGGAATAAAAAAAAGTGAAAGTGCATGTGTATATGCTTGAATATATATAATTCTATTAATTTGAAAAAATGAGAGGGACTAACACATATTGACCTTTGTAGGATGAAGTAGTTGCATAGTTGCAATAGACAAACAGAAAAATTATTTTGATAGCATCAATTATTCACAAAAATGAATAAAAAGGAAAATATGAGAAATGTAATATACTTCATACCTGAGATGTAACATCAGGTAATCCTTGTAGTTTCTGTCCAGTTGTAAGCCTTTGTCTAGATCTCGTCTGGGTTGGAGTATTCATGGGTAAAGTTTGGTCTGTCTGTACAAGATGAGCTGGTCGAGGCCAAGAGTTTTGCTGGTAAGATGGAGCAATCAAGTGTCTCTGTTCACTGACATATCTATTGGAAGGATCAAGTGCTTGTGCATACGCCACATTTGACTGACCATTACATCGAATGATGCAGATTGACAATGAAGCTGTTATGAACACAGCTATTGTCACTGCTATCACTGTAATAATAATGACCAGATTAAGATGCACTTTCTCTTCACTCTCTAGCTCAACAACATTTAACATTTCCGATGTCTTGTTGCTGATTGTCAGTGTTAAAAACACAGTAGTTGTTGCTGATAGAACTGGGCTACCACTGTCCTTGACCACAATGTCCAGCTGATAGGAGCCAGCATTTTCTCGGCTCAGTTGCCGATTGAAAGCTAACAAACCAGTGTACTGGTTCATCCTGAACATCTGTTTGTCATTGCCTCTGATTATTTGATATTTTAGAAATGCATTCTCTTGACTATCACTGTCTGATGCCTTGATTTGAGTGATGTTCTTTGTGCGATGGGGGTAATATGTCACATCCAGATTGTAAGGTTTAACACTGGGAAATGTAAAATATGGAGCATTATCATTTTTATCATTTACCTCAACAATCACATTCACTGTATTATTCAGAGATGGTGTTCCGTTGTCTTTCACAAATACCTTGAACTTATAAGTATTTTGAAATTCATGATCCAGAGACATAATTGCTGATACTAATCCATTCGGGCTTATTTTGAAAGGTAAGAACCGTTTGTTATTGGTGAGCAGAGAATATGTGAGTTTTCCTCCAGCTCCCAAGTCTGGATCAGTGGCATTGATGTAGCCAAGAGTAATTCTTGACTTTTCATTCTCATCAATCAAGAATTGAAATGTGTCTTTTGTAAATACTGGCTCAACATCATTGATGTCCATCACTTGAATGGAGAATTTGCTGTTACTATGAAGAGGAGGAGATCCTTTATCTTGACAACTGATCACAACATCATGCTGTTCTTCTTTCTCTCTGTCAAGAGGATTTTTCACTGTTACTTCATATTTCTTTGTACCTAAATTTTGGAGGTGAAACTTATCATGATATAAATTACAGATGACTTCTCCATTTTGTCCTTCATCATTGTCCATTACTTTAACATAGGCAATAAAACTTCCCACTTTGATGTTTTCTGGGATATCAACTGTATTTTTAGTTGAGGTGGACGCAAAGTTGATTTTTATGGCTGGAGCATTGTTCTGTTGGCTGATTACATTTACAAGAACCACGGCTCTTGAACTCAATGAAGGAATGCCTCCATCTATAGCTTTGATATACAACTTTTGAGTCAATTTTGGTACAAGTATGAACTTTGATAATAAAAAAACTTCACCAGTTTGTTCGTTCAGATTGAAATGTACTTTGGTCAGAGCAGAGGTCTTAGAACTAAACTGGTAAGAAATTTTCCCATTAAGGCCCAAGTCTAGATCTTTTGCAGACAGAATGAGAATTGGTAAAACTTTATTGGGTTCATTTTTTATGGAAACATTGTAGACTTTCTCAGAGAAGACAGGAGGGTTATCATTGATATCAGTCACAGAAATTTGGACAAGTAATGTGCTTTCTTTTGGTGGAGATCCTCCATCTTTGGCAATTATTTGTAATGTATATGAATCTTTCATTTCTCTGTCTAGATTATCTTTTAGTTCTAAGCTGATATCTGATGTACCATCAACACTTTCTGAAACAATCAATCCAAAAGGCTCATCTCTACTCTTTTTCAATTCATAAATAATCTGAGAATTCATAGTGCCAACATCTTTATCAACAGCATTTGGTATTGATACTTTTGTTCCTTTCTTATCATTTTCAGAAAACTCGATATTTACTTGCTTGTCAGGAAACTCCGGCTGATGGTCATTCACATCTTGTATGATTACTTTAATCTCCAATATCTTAATTGAGGATGTTCCTTTCTGAACAGCCACATCCAACATTTGAAAACACTGTGTTTGAAGCTTACAAATTGCTTCAGCATCAATAGCTTGAGCAGTGAGTAATTTTCCTGTTTTTTGAGATACTTGAAAGTAGTGGGAACTGCTATCCATGCCCTGTTGCAATAGGTTGAATCTGATCAGACTTCTTTCTTGAAAACTGACTTTGTCCAAGACATGGTAGTCAGCTGCAATATCACCAATATATGTGCCAGGGCTTTTCCCTTCCTCTACTTTATATGTTAGGTCTGCACCCAGAGAACTTTGTATCAAACAGAGCAGAGCACTCACCTGAAAAACTATGTTACCTATAATTGAAAAAAAAATCTGAGATAAGAAAAAAATAGTCATATTAATGAATTTGAATAATATGCAGAGTTTCTCATTATTTTTTTAAATTCCAATACAAGATATATGATATTGCATCTATGAGTCTGCAGCCTAGCACAGTTATCAGCTAAATTTTGATGCAAAATTTTCGCTGTATAATGGTCAGTCTATGTGATTAATATTCACCACTGAATTATGTGCATTGACAAGGAAGGAGATTATCTTGATAAATGAATATTTGTTCGGTGGAATAAATCATTTTTTCATCATTAGGCTACTGACATTGATTTACCAACAAAGATTTTGCTGATATGAAGATAATTCGCAAACATCCAAAAAATTCTTTTATGAGTAGTTGAATAGTTGAATACTTAAAAAAGTACAATGGACAAAGACAGATATTAAAATATTCTATTCATGATAAATCAAACATCATTTTGCAATTAATTGGGTATTTCATCGATAAACCCACCATGTTTTAGAAATACCTTCATGTGTAAAATAAAGAAATTTATTTTCTGGACTGTAGGTTTTGTTTACAACAATCCCAATGAATTCCATTTATTTAAGTCTCTCATCTGAAAAATGTTGGATAGATTTTCTTCAATTTCAAGAAGATCATTGTAATCTATTGGGTATATTCATATTACAACCAATATTCATGAATAACCAAGACATAACACGGAATGCAATCCAAATAAGCTTTCAAAAGACTGAAATACTTTTAGTTTACCAAGTGTAATCTAATATTTCTGAGGCATATTATAGGTATTAGCAAAATCTGAACCATAAAATGATGAAAGACAAAATTCAGGTTTAATTATAATGTAAGTTTCCAGGTCAAATCTTATCAATACCATACTTGCACTTATTTTTCATCTTATTAAAAGAATCATTTTTCCAAAATTCCCGATTTATTTTGCTAAAATATTCTTGTTCAGGATTTTCTAAGTTTTTACAATTTTGATTGACACATTGTGCAGGTACACATTTTTCTTTCTGGTCCTGATTTCTTTGATATTTATATATATATATATATATATATATATATATATATATGACAACCTCAACTGTAACTACTACTGTAAAAACTCCTGAAGAGATTGGAATATCCAATCTCTTGATTACACTCTTGTTATATTTTTTAAATGGGAGAATCCTTGTTTTTTCAAAGAAAAAAAAATTGCTAGGTCAAATCAAATGTATATGAAAAGTTGGGTATAATTCACTTATATTGTTTAGGTGCACATTGTATTATCAAATTTGATGTAAAAATTCCCTAAAAATTTCTATCTAACATTATTCAGAGCAATTTTTGTGAATCAATGTAATTAAAAATAATACTCACTAAAGTCTATACAACATAACATGAATTTCATTAAAATTCCTCAAGTTTGAACCAGGAAAAAGAAGTTATTACAAAATTGAAATCGTCAATTTGTGTAAAAATTCAACTTATTCATATAATGGGCAGAGTATTTAATGTGCCTGCCCAAATAATTTTCAAGGCGATGATAAATTCTTTAGAGCAATTCTACAAAAAAAAAAAAAAATGGGGACAAGTAATCTACTATTATTTTTAAGTGAGAATTTTTAAACAATAACAAAATTAATCAATAAACAAATAAAAACTAAAAATTATAATAATGCAGTAAGTGAAATTTTAGAATAAACCAAAACACAAAGTTTTAGTATAGAAATAATATTTCTTCCATATACGACAGATATTAAGTATGATTCAGTGTACATGATACAAGGAGCAGCATTTCCTGGTGGCCATACTGATGAAACCATGATGGAAGAAAGCTATCTAATAAATGAATTTACAAAGTCATTTATCATAGTAGGAAATATCAACACTTGTATCATAACTAAGAATCAAAAGATTTATCTCTGATATATTTGATAAATTAGAAAAAATCATTTACTAGTTCAAAATACATTAGATAAAAAAAACTACAAAGAGGTAAAGGGGGAGGAAATAATACATATTTTAAGTATATTTTATGGTATATCTCTTCAAGAGGCACTACAAACTTGTATAAATTGCCAAAAGTGATCTTACCTGTTTCCATTCTGTTGAACCTTTTAGTAAAATGTTTTCTTGTTAGAATGTCACGTTTCCAACCACCATTGTGTGGTACAACTGCATTTGGTTTGTGCGTATGTTTATGAAAGGGAGTAGTTAGGAGGAGAAGACAGAGAGAGAAAAGCTAGAAGCAGTCCTACCATGTATAATGGGTGTGCAATGGCTACCTTCACACTAATTTACTTCGTATTTATAAAGAGATAAACCTTCTATTTGGATTGAATTTTTCAATATATAAATTTAAAACAAACATATTTCAGTTCATTATACTTGAAAATACAGACCAGCAGAAATAGAACAATTCATAAAAGTATAGCCTGTAGAAATCCCACAATGCAATGCAAGTGTTTTCTTGCTCTTTCTTTTTAAACTGATTTTTTCTTTCTATCCTTATCTTGTTGTTGACAGCAAATCAAAAAATATTTTGTTTTTTAAGAGATATATTTCAACTTGAATTTTTTTTTTTTAAAAGTGTTTAAAATAATGATTCTGTAGTCAATCCTGAACATAATTATGATATTAAGAGAAATATTTCACTGCTCAAATTCTTTTTTATTCCTTGTATTGTTTTTGATAATAGGATTACAATCATAAATTTTGAAAAAAATTGAATCATCATATTTCAGACAAAATATATGTAATAATTTGAAACATGTCTTCAAGTATGCACACATTTTCTCTCATTAAAATTTTGGAAGAAATGATATTTATAAAAATGATAAATGATAATTTATACAGTAAAAATGTCTCTAAGCAATTTTTTTAAAACCTAATCTGAAAACTTCATAGATAATTTAAATTGAATTGAATTTTCATGGCCTCCACTAAGGATATTATTACCAAACTTAACAACAAATAACCTACCACCATATATTTCAGCATGGAATATTAGAGACTCCCCCACTCCGAAAAAAAAAAAACCCAAACTAAAATGCATTACCATGAATTTTTCTCCTTTTTTTCACCCAGTTTTTTCAACTCCTCAAATTCTGTTCAATCTGAGGATAGACCAGGAAGGTTACTTTTAGATTTTAAGCCATTAGGGTGGGTTGGGTGAGTAGGTCTGATATGCTGCTAAACATAGTACTTTTTATATGGTTCCCAAACACTGATACTCTTCTCATAAGAACTGATATTTTTCTAGAACAGTCATTTTCAATGGATTAGTAACATATGCATTTCAATTTGTTAGGTTGATGAATAATGAAAAATATTATACCTTACTATATAACCAAGCACATAGAATTATCTTGAAAACTATTGTCATATAATTCACTTGAAATTGTTACTTTCATCAGATTTGTTCATTTTCAAATCTTCAATGGCTTCAGATAAATTAAGATGTTTACCGCGTAGCTAATATTTTGTTCCGTTTGCAATCATAGATTTTCTGAACATGGATATGATAAATTTGTATCAGGCAGTCACCCTGCAATAGAAAAAATACATAGAAAGATTAGAAAAGACTCAAAAATATATGTGGCATGAATTCAGATTATGACAATTGAAAGTGATATAGCTAATATTGTCAATAAAATCAAACCTTTTTTTTTGTTCAAAGATAATGGATGACATAATTTTGTAAGAAAATATTTCTAACCAATAATTAACTTTTATCTATACACTCAGATATGTGCAAATTTAAGAAATATTTGTATTATCATAAATCCTTAACCTGTTCATGTCATGATTATTCACATTAAGCAAATTCATTTCAATATCTTCTCCAAATAAAAACGTTGCATGAAAAAAATGTTTTTGGCAAAATTGTGGATAGTTTCATGAAATGTAATGAATTGATTTTTCTAAGATGTGCTTCCATTTCATTCACTCACTACTACATGGAAAACCGAAGAGGATTTTTATCGATCAGAGTAATCTCCCCTTGAGTCAGGTTTGGATTTTTTTTGTGTTAACCAACGTTTATATTCTCTGCTTAGTATATCCAGACTTGTCAATTTTCAATGTTAAGGAGTGTGAGCTGTGTACACCCTGCCTACCAATTTTACAAGCATAGGGAGGAAAGTTATGGGGAATGTTCATCGGTAAAATTTTAAATTTATGTATCCAAGATTAGCTAAAATTGCATTTCAGGGGATCAGCTACTGACATTAGGTGTCGTCTAGAAGTCTATCTAGAACCAGTTTCATCTGATAAGATTTTTATCAGAGGCCTTGACTAATTTGTTAAATAGATCTAACACTTTTTCTAAAAGACATGAAAATTTTCCTTCCATGTGTAAGAGTGAAAGAATATACCAAAATGCGCATTTCTCCTGCAGAATATGTAAGACTTGGAAGGTTTGTATATCAGTGAAATCATTTAGCATAACAAACCAATTTCTCATTAGTTAATCATTTTTTTTTAACTAACAATAAATAATTACATTAAAACAATCCATGAGCAAAGAACTCCATAGGATTGAGGACTGATACAGATTCTGTGTAAAATTACCAAATTAAAACAATTGCCAAAAGTAAATGATTTGAATACAATGAATCCTGAAAAATGTAAATACATCAACTGTGCACAAAGGTGAATATATATGGAGGAATAAAAATGTTGAAATCTCGTTGTGGATTAACTTATTGCAATATTCAGGCATCTTGCTAATCACTGGTGAAGGTTAATGTGTTAGTCTTACAAGCCATTTCTTTTTACATTCTACAATTTAAAAAACAGAATGTAATAGTAAATAAAGAAGAAGCTTCCATCAATATTTGAGTACATTTTAAGTTGCCAATTTTTTTAAGTCTACAATTAAAATTCATTTCTTATGTCACCTTTTCTGCATGTGCGTATACATGATTATTCAATAAAATGTAATTTGATTTTTCATTCAAGATTTATGTTTACTTTGGTTACAAAACCTCACAGCAGCAAAACAATTTCAAGGATGCAGGTTATACAATGATACTTGCACACCTTGTACATAAGTTTTTACAGATGAGGGTTATATACTGGAAAATACAGTAATTGTATGAAAGAACAATTGTAAATGGTGAAGTTTAACACTCACACTCGCACGGTAATAAAAACAGCACAAAACCTTTGTGCACTGTTTTTAACATCGATAAGTTGAGTCTGGAGTCAAATGTGTGGAACATTTATGAGAGAAAAACAGAAATTAACACAAGTTATATTGTTATTGCTCTGAGTAAATTAAGTTGTTTATATCTGTAGAAAGAATAAATTAATGTAGCAGATGTCATCTGGTGTCCTTTAGTGCACCTGTAGTCTATTTCAAATGGTTAAAATTTGTGTCATTACATAAAGGATTGCTGACCTTCTTTACTCTATTTTTGAATTCATATTACATTCTTAATTATTATTTGTCACTGAAATAGTGTATCATATTTTCCTGGTATCAAAGACGCATTTTTTTTTTCAAAACAAGTCTTGAAAATTTCTCCTGCACCAAGCTGAAGGTTATTTATTTTCATAGGCCATTCATGTACTTCTTTGTCAAAATTTTGTCAGTCCTAGTCAAAACATTAGGATGCATTCTTGTGGCAAAAGCGTCCTCGATACTTGGAAATATGGTAATTGCTTTGGCATTGTTTTATGTATGTAACAGTACATTGTTTGTGTTTACAGTGACATCTCTACCAAGGATGACTTTTGGCTATTGAAAGAGACAACGTTTTACAATGAGATCAAAGAAACAAAATGTCACTTACCTTCTGCTTTGAAACCCATGGGTCTTTGGTGAGATATTTTTTTTCAAAGTTTATATTATGCAGAAAGATGAATGAATGTATGTAAGAGTTTAATGGCAGTGGAAAGAAATGATGCGATAGCTCTTCAAACTATGCAGTGTGTCTAATGTGACACTGAATCACATATTTCCTTTGAATATAGCTTAGTATGACCTTATTAATCATGATTTTGTGTTTAGATCTATAAATTGATTTTGATCTAAATGATAAAAGAATTATAAATTAAATTGTCACAGGTTTTCATCTTCTACAAGATTTCATGTTCATTCGCAGTGATATCCAAGTTGATTTCAGTCAAATCTGTAGATTCCCTAAAGTTTTCAAAAGTAAGAGTTCAAGAAAGATATATATTTCATTATACCAGCAAAATTTACGTCAGAAAACTTATGAATTAGAATTACTAAGGCAACCAACTAATCATTCCTGAGTTTTGTCTTTCGTCATAAGTTTATGACTCAAATCTTGCTAGTATGATTGTTTTGAATATTTAGGAAATAATATTTTCTGAAAAGATACCTTGGTAAAATCAGTCCAGAACATGAAGAGAAAGAGCATATATATATATATATATATATTATATATATATATATATATATATATATATGTGTGTGTGTGTGTGTAAAAAAATGTTTCAGCTACTTCTAATCAACTACAGCACTTTTTAAAAAATTAATTTAAATAATCTTAACATCTTTTTCTACAAAGATGCATGTTAAATTTTCCCCACTTATATATTTTTGATATAACTGATAAATTAAAACCAATGTTTAACACAAACATCAATTTAAACAATTTTATTCAGTTAACATGTTTGATATTTATAACAAAATTTGATCACGGTTTAAGAATTATTTCTTGTTTTGTTAAAATGATCTCGTCACTTGAATTATGTACACTATTTTACATTTGTTTGTTTCAGAATGTCATTGAAGATTATATTACATGGTTTTATAAAAAGTATAAAAAATTTTTCATTTTTTTTTTGTAAAATATGCAAAGAGTCTGTGCATTTATCAATAAATGAAACAAAGGTTTAAGCAATATATACTGATATAATATTTATAGTTTTTGAACTTTATACATTCATTTGTTTGTGTGTGGTACAGGGGGTAATGGTCGTGAGTTTGCAGCTTGTTGATTCATTTCTATAAGATTTCTTGACTGTGGATATGGACCTGAAATGTCATTTTTGCTCAGATGGCCTGGATGAGTTGAAGACTTGAATGGCAGAGGGCCTGGAAAACGAGCAAATGACAGTAAAAATAAAGAAATAAACAATTTAGAAAATGAATGCCATCACGTAAATTTCTGATCAGTTTACATGTAAAAATGTTTACATGATTATTTATCATCTTACGATTTGTAAATGAAAATCAACACATTTTAACTTGAGTATATGAAAGATGATAGGAATATGGTTGATCAAAAGAATAAGAGTCAAATGATGAATAGAGAATTTTTGAAGGAATTTTTAAATATGGTAGTTCTATACAACAACGTATTCATCTGGAATTATACCAATAAGAAAATCAAATAACTGATAAGTTGTTTCTCACAAGTTTATGCACCATAAATTCATTTAGGTATAACAGAAAAAGTTCACTCTATACTGTTGTTTCAATTTTTTTTTTTTTTTTAGGTGTGACCAGAATCCTTCCATACTTTGGGTATGGATTTTGTCTTCCACAAGGTCAATGAAATTATGTTCATGCAAAACGACCTCATATTGATGTATGCCGCGGTTGATTTCTTCGATTCCTCGGTAAGCCCCCCCTCCCAAGTCATCTATTGCCATATATTTGCTTAAAAGAACATGATTCTCCCAATTTCTTGCTCCAATGTTTCCTTATCTCATCGAGGAAGGCAAACTAGGAAACAGCACTCAATAACACATTCAACTTCACTGAACACTCAATGGCCAAGGCACAACCTTCCTCTGTGTTACTTTCTACAGAAGAATTCGGATTCGACAAGTTCTACAATAGCAATTTCACCATTTTCATCAAACCACCAATTTTATGTGCCTCCTTTGTCCAAGTGTCACAAACCTCTGAGAAAGTTCACTCAGTTGGTCCAGGTAGAAGTTTAGTTTACAGCAGCATCTAATGTGATTTCTTGAAGAGGACTGTTTTAAATCTGACCAAAAATTATCGGAAGAATATTTTGCACGGTTAATTTGGATCAGATAAAAAATGAGCCATAGCAAATTGATTTTAATTTATTGCATGTTCTGCTAATCCAAGTTTCTCAGTCAGAAATATTTCTTTTGATTAAAGCATGTTGTTAAGCTAGACTCTAGAGAGAAGGTGCATCTTAATCTTATTAAGCATGTGGCAATTAGTGGAATCCAAATGATTTTAGATGAGATGGTGTTTAACCAGATCATTTACTATATATACTGCAGCATTTGATTGCCAATATGATAATAGCCTACATCAAAATGATTACACAATATGTTTGTGCAAAGATAGCCCATCATTTCAATACTTACCGACCTCTTCATTATTTTGGGTAGCTCCTTCACTCCACTCAAGTTCGTTGTCTGGTGGGGAAGATACAACAGATCTCCAAGTAAAATAATCAGGAGGAATAGACACATTTTGTGTATACATCTGTTATAATGAACAAAATGAATACATTCATGGGCGATTATGGAAAACAGATTTAAGAACATAAATCTGCATGGTCAATATGATGTAATAATGAATGTATGTCACAAAGTACATCTTAAAAGTGTATTGTATTGTCAGATGAATGTCATGATACAATTAAAATGCAATATCATATAATTCTACACACCTAGAGACTAGCTTCTGAATTAGGAATCCAATAAATCAATACATAAAAATTACTATTACATGCCAAATGAGTACCTTGAAAATATCTGAGATATGATTACTGCTGTTCTATCATGACATTGATCCACAGGTTATTTTCATGAAATTTAAATCTATTTTTTTTCAAAATTACAATAAAATGAAACATTCATAATTTCAAAATTGTAATTCAACATACACTGCAAAATGTTTCAAAGTAGACGCATGCTTTTCTTACATTATATCAGCTATGAAATTTCTGTAATCCTGAATAAATTCAGAATTGGGGATTAATGTACACAATAGTTATCACTGAAAATGAAAAGGATCTTTTATGAACTAGTAGTTAAAAATATGATTCTTGGAAAATTTGTCAAATTGCATTAGTATTGTTGGACACAGTTATAAAAGAAAAAAAAATCAATGAGCAATCATGATATTGATTTGTTAATAGAATTCTGCAAATTATATTCATTAAATTTCTAATAAGAGAGATGAAATAGAAAGAGCTGTCAGTTTTTAGTATAATTGTTACACCAAATTATTACATCCAATACTACCAAAAATCAAACTTTTTTCCAAAAAAAAAGTATGAGAGCATTATTCAATATTCAGAGAGAATGGATCTATGTACTAAAGAATCTTTTGATTGTATGCATTATTTTTTGAATACTTTTTAAAATCAAATAAAGTTAGGGAGAATTATATTGAAAATATATTTTCAGAAATATTCAAATCACTTACTTGTGATGGAACCTCTGTAGATAGTCCTGGTTTCTGTACATTTGTTAGTTGTCTCCTTGACTCTGTCAAAAGAGTATTTGTAGTTGGAATTTGATCAGCAGGTATTTGATGAGAAGGTCGAGGCCATGCGCTCCTTTGGTAAGGAGCAATCAAGTGTCTCTGTTCACTGACATATCTATTGGAAGGATCAAGTGCTTGTGCATACGCCACATTTGACTGACCATTACATCGAATGATGCAGATTGACAATGAAGCTGTTATGAACACAGCTATTGTCACTGCTATCACTGTAATAATAATGACCAGATTAAGATGCACTTTCTCTTCACTCTCCAGCTCAACAACATTTAGCATTTCCGATGTCTTGTTGCTGATCGTCAGTGTTAAAAACACAGTAGTTGTTGCTGATAGAACTGGGCTACCACTGTCCTTGACCACAATGTCCAGCTGATAAGAGCCAGCATTTTCTGGACTCAGTTGCCGATTGAAAGCTAACAAACCAGTGTACTGGTTCATGCTGAACATCTGCTTGTCATTGCCTCTGATTATTTGATATTTTAGAAATGCATTCTCTTGACTATCACTGTCTGATGCCTTGATTTGGGTGATGTTCTTTGTGCGATGGGGGTAATATGTCACATCCAGATTGTAAGGTTTCACACTGGGAAATGTAAAATATGGAGCATTATCATTTTTATCATTTACCTCAACAATCACATTCACTGTATTATTCAGAGATGGTGTTCCATTGTCTTTGACAAACACTTTGAACTCATAAGTATCTTGAAACTCATGATCCAGAGACATAATTGCTGATACTAATCCATTGGGGCTTATTTTGAAAGGTAAGAACTGTTTGTTATTGGTGATGAGAGAATATGTGAGTTTTCCTCCAGCTCCCAAGTCTGGATCAGTGGCATTGATGTAGCCAAGAGTAATTCTTGACTTTTCATTCTCATCAATCAAGAATTGAAATGTGTCTTTTGTAAATTCTGGCTCCACATCATTGATGTCCATCACTTGAATGGAGAATTTGCTGTTACTATGAAGAGGAGGAGATCCTTTATCTTGACAACTGATCACAACATCATGCTGTTCTTCTTTCTCTCTGTCAATAGCCTCTTTTACCAAGACTTCATATTTATTTCTATTGAGATTTTTAAGGAGAAACTTATCATGATGAAGATGGCAGGTGACCTCACCATTTTGTCCTTCATCATTATCAGTAACTTTTAGATAGGCTATGAAACTCCCTACTTTGATATCTTCAGAAATGCTGACTGTATTTTCTGAAGATGCTGAGATAAAATTGATTTTAATTGAAGGTGCATGGTTTTCTAGGTTCATAACATTTACCAGGACCATAGCTATTGAGCTTAGAGGTGGGCTACCACCATCTGTAGCTTTCACATACAATTTATGTGATAAACCTTGCTCCACTGAGAACTTTTTAACTAATGAAATCTTTCCACTTGTTTCACTCAATTTGAAATGAGACTTGACTGTATCCATTGTCTCAGAGCTGAAGTGATAAAATATTTTGCCATTTATACCAGAATCTAAATCAGTAGCAGATAACATGATAATCGGTAAGGTTTGGCTTTCTTCATTTTTGATAGATATATTGTAGACACTTTGTGAGAATACAGGAGGATTGTCATTGACATCAGTGACTGAGATGTGAATATTTAATACACTTTGCTTGGGTGGAGATCCTCCATCTTCTGCAACTACTTGAACCACATACAAATCTTTCACTTCTCTGTCTAACATTTCTTCTAACATTATACTCAGATCAGATGTCTTGTCAACATTCTGGGATATTAATAATTTGAAAGGGTCATTCTTGGTTCTCTTCAACTTATATTCTATGAGGGAATTTTCTTCCCCAACATCTTTGTCAATGGCATTTGGAATTGACTTTCTCAAACCTTTTCCAACACTTTCATCAAATTGAATGTTAACTTGTTTATGCGGAAATTCAGGTTGATGGTCATTGATATCTTGAATTATAACTTTAATTTCTAATATTCTGATAGAAGAAGTAGCCTTTCTCACAGCTACATCCACAATTTGGAAACATTCCTTTTTACGTTTGCAAATGGCTTCTGCATCAAGCGTAACACTTGTATAGAGTTTTCCAGTCTTTTTAGAGACACGAAAATATTGTGAACTGCCTGTTCCTCCTTGTTGTAGTTGATTAAATGTGATAAATTCATGCTCTTCTGGTAGGACATCATCCATGATTTGTGAATCAGTGGCAATATCACCAACAAAAGTCCCTGGATTCTTGCCTTCCTCCACTGTATAAGTCAAGTCTATACAGAGATATGCATCCAATGCAAGCAGTAGTAAGTATATCTGTACCCACAGTGTCAAGTCCATCATATCAAATTGAAAGTTGAGTAGTGGAATTATCTGTAAAATGATAAAAGATATATTCAAATAATGAATATTCATGACGACAGTATTTTGTATTAAACATTTGACAGCTTACTTAATAACTATAGTCTTGACATAGTTTGAGCGAATGTCCAAAACCCAGTATTCATAAGCATTATTTAGTCAATAGTAAGAAAAACATCTAGTTTTCTAAACAAAAGAAATTCAATTTTATAAGAAACTTCTCTTCTAGAAAAAAAACTTGTTTCATATCATCTTTTAAAATGACATTTGATTTTGAACTTTTTAAAAAAATGAAGACATATTTAATACACTTTAAAACTGTTCTGATGAATTGAAAGATTTTACTACTTTCAATCATCAAATAAATTAATTCTTATGCATTCATTCTCTCAATCAGTATATTATCATAACAGTATATTCTGATTCAAAGAAAAAAATTGTATAGAATATTGTCCATCTTGAAAAACAATAGTGCATATATGGACAGTGAATGAACAAAACAAAAATGAGAACATGGGGATAAAGCAGTTATTAGGACCTTTGCCTTTCCACAGGGCTGTTTTGTTTAATGGTAAAAGCAACCTTACAATGGAGCAGCTACCTAATCAAGTTTGATTCCTGCAGCAGCATTTTCTTTAATTGTTTATTCTATTTATTTACGCCGTCTTGGCCAAGTGATAGATTCTTTGTGTGATAACAGGAGGTAATTTCAAATAATATAATGCATTTATCATTATAGAATATCATTGTAATTCTGTCTCCCAACCTCCAAAAAAAATTGATAATTCTTTTTCAATGGAAACTTTCTCCTAAGCATTGCTACATTTTTGTAATAAAGAGTCAAAATAAGGAATTATGAGCTCAACATATTACTGCTGGATCAGTGCATGCAGAACTTTTTTTTGTGCATGTAATCTGCAGTTCAGGCCTGTCGCTAGCTTACAGCGAGTGATGGTGGTGGGGGATCTATTGAGTTCGGTGGTTGGGGTGGGTAGAAGTGCTCAGTGGTGTATTTAAAAAAAAAAAAATGGCCCAAAACACCAACATGACCAAAACCCACGTAAAAGATACTCAAAATAGCCAAAATATTCAAGCATCACATTCACCAGGGGACCAAGTGATTACCAAGAGGGGAAAGGCCATCCCTGGTGACAGGCCTGTTGCACTTGTATAATTACATATTGTGACATTTGTGTTGTTAAGGTGTTTAAAGTTAGTGTTGACAGTTAAGCACAATCGGCTTCATGCAGGATTAGTGTGGATTAGAAATGGATGTAACGAAGACAATAAACACACATTTTGGTGATAAGCCACCCAAGTATCAAGTGTCTGACTTCTAATATGGGCCGTAAGGGAACAAGGGCTGTAGCCCAATAATTCACATACTGATGGGGGGGGGGGTTGCTTCATTTGCATTCAATACAGATATAGGTGTTATAGACTTTGCACTTATGTAAAATAACTGAATACTATATGAATACTGAGTTAATAAAATTCATTATTTGTTCATGCCTTCTCGAATAGTGTCATAGTTAGCACATCTGCCTGACATGCAGAAGGTCATAGGTTTCCTTCCCACTATGAGCGGAGAGCTCTGATAAATTTTGATAGAACAAATTTCACGGTGCACTCTGCAGCTAACTAAGTATACTCCAAGCTGTATGACTGTGGAATTCAGTGAAATAAGTGTTAGTAATGGGCTTCACAAGGTTGGTAGGATATATTATTTTGGAATAATAAACCAGTTAAAAATTTAACTCTTGAAGATACAATAGCAATCATACATAACTTAAGATAATGGTAAATATTGAGATCTGAATTATATTATTTAGATGATCTAATAATATGACATGTTACATGAAAAATATCAAAATCTATAGATTATGTTGAAAATGTTGCAAGGTTAGAATTATTTTAAAAATGAATAAATATTGATTATTTCATTTGTTGACATCATCAATTTAATTTCCCCAGATTAGGAATGATAACTGATACCTCTTGAGTGACAAATTAATGACATTATGAAGTTATTACAACTGAACTATTTGGCAAGTAAATTCTGAATTTGTAATTATATTTCAATAGAAGTATAATGCGCTTGGAAAATTGTTCAGTTTAACAATAGAGTGGCAAAGTTTGATGTCGTAACTGTGAAGAAAATTTTTTTTAAAGCAAATAATTGTCCCAGAAAAGTTACTATTTTAGCCTGAAAATGTTTCTTCAAACTTATAAGAATGTATAAATAGTTAGTGCTTTCGAACACCAGGATTATCCTTCGTCATTTGGTAATATGTAATATTCAATACAGTGATGGTTAGATCCATGATTTCATTTGGCAACAAAACATCAAACCATGATGATTGCATTCTTGACTTGATTTGTTATGCTTTGTCTTCTGCTTTCCAATGGAAAAATGCATCAAAAATCAATAAGAATCACTAAAAGTTATTAAAATTCTATACTAAATATCCTATAAAGGCACATTGTGAGAGATTGAGGTTGAAATGAACAAAAAAAAAACAACGAAAAAAAAAACGACCCAAATTCTCCTAGTACTAATATAGTATGAACAGGATCCCAGCTGGAACCGGAAGTTTTGTCATGACATCACAACTTCGCTACTCTATTGTTTACCTTGTATTATCTGCTGAAATAAGCTCTAGAGATAATTAGTCATGATACCATGAGTAGATCTTGTTGTTGCTCTCACAAAGTTTATATATCATTCTTGAGAATGTTATAATTTTATGCAATTGCAAAAAAAAAAAAAAAAAGAAGAAAAAAGCCAACATGTAATTGCTCAAGTTAAGGAGAAGCAAACAATACTTGGAAGTAATAATTTATGAAATTACATCATTATAATACTACTTTTGATGTAAATTTCACATAAATATAAAACTAATATAAAATGTATTTTTGACTAAAATCAATGTCTTAATTTCATGCATTTGAACAATAACATTAAAAATATAGTAGTAATATCTCAGTTATAGAAGACATGGTTTGGTATTAAGCACATATATATATACATATTTATAATAAAAACTAATAATATTAAACAATCACCAGTATGTCTATTCTTTTTATCTGGATGATTGTATTTTCACAGCATTTGGATATTTTGAAACAAAACTAAAATATTAAAGATTATTCATTCTCAATAGCTTGATAATTAGTAAAAATGTTTGGTAATTTAACATTAATGTATATATTTTAGTATATTTTCATGATTTAAAACATCTAAAGAGATAGAAACAAAAGGAATTATTTTTATGATTAATGTAGAACTTGTTCTTGAAGAATTTTCAAACTAAATATTTTGCAAATCCATCAACATCCATAGAAAATCTTCCTTTGCATTTTGAGTATAAGTTATATATATTGGATGTTTCTAGCCTAGATATATATATATGTAAATGTTAATGCCATCTAAGAAAAGCTCAAAAATCCAATATAGAATATTTGAGGTTTATTAATCAAAAGGTATATAAAATTATTACAGACATCATCTCAAACTCCACCTTAAAATTGTCCAAATATTTTATATATATTTTTCTCAACTCCTCTATTTTTACTTTTTCAAGATTTAAAGGGATGCTTTCTACACAAAAAAATATGAAATTTAATGAATCATGACTAAAAGTGAGGTATTAAAGAAGTCAGATTTCTTAGAAGTTGTGAACAATGTCTTCTTTGAATAAATAGATATTGGAAAATAAGGGATGGGCTGCTATTGTTATGAATGTATAATTTGTCTAATGGCCTCTAACATGGAGGAGTGGTAAGAGGGAGAAGAATCCAGGAAGAAATCATTGAACTTCTTTGTTACTAGAGAGAGATTTTTTTCTTTCTAGATGAAACAAATTATATCTTGAAACCTTTTACACAGTTTAATTATTTGTAAGGAAAATATTTCTTGCTCCAAAGAATCCTAAAACATAGGATGCTGTGGATCTCAAACAGGGAAAAAAATATGAAAGCAAGCTTTCCATGAAATTGTCTTAAAAATCTAGAAAAACTTTAAAAATTGAGAATACATTCCTACCTTGATTATAATTTCCAATGATATATATGTATATATATATATACTGAATCCAGTTGATACTTGTGCCACACAGTAATAGAAATTGTAAGGTGAGTCTGATAAAACAATAGTCCTACGAAGTATAATGTGTGTGTAATGGCTGCATTAGTCTGTAGAGTGTGGGTGTGGAATGATAAAATACCCACTCCTTACCCCCATTTACAGTTATTTCAAATTTCCTTTTTTTTTCCATAAAGTTGTCTGCACATTTAATTTCAAACTAAGGTTCAAAGATTGAAATGTTTGATTAAATTTTCTTCTTGTTCTCAAATATTCTACATATTGTGTACTTATTCCCAGAATGCAATCCTCTACTTATTCATCCCCTATGAACTACTTTCCTCTTTCTATCTTTCTTATGTCTTCTTTCTTCAAAATTAGCCTCCAGAGTTATCATATCAAACTGGGGTACTTTTATTATGGTACAATTCTTATGAATTCATGTTTCTATTAATATTGTTTACTGTCTCATTGAACACCTCTATTAAGATATTGAATTAATTCAGAATAAATGAAATGAATTTTTAATTAAATTTTCAAAATCCATTGAATGTTTTCAATTCATAAACATTTTCATTCAAACATGGTAAAATGGGTTGTTTTCAAAAGAGTACTTTTAGAAATCTAAGTTATTTCTGTGAAGAAAACTGGTTTGAAATAATGTCTATCAGCTATTTTTTTTTCAACATAGTATAAAATCATTTCCTAATTATATTTCAAAATCTGTTTTTTAGATGTTAAGTTTTAATAATGATAAAGGTTTTAGTATATAATATGTTGATTTTGAAGTATGCTGTAAATATCACTCTTTGTATAGTATTTGTACTAGTGAATACCTTTATAAATTACATTTTTGAGATTTTGTTTAAATTTTAAGTGAACTTTAATTTCATTTAAGAACTTGTCTGTGGCACAGGGGGCAGTGGTCTTGTATTAGATGTCTGTTGATCGTTCATTTCTACAAGATTCCTTGACTGAGGATATGGGGCAGAAATATCATTTTTGCTCAGGTGACCTGAATGTGTTGAAGATTTGGAAGGAAGCGAATCTGGAATGTAGAGAAATAAATAATCAAGGATTTCAAATAGATACACTTTCAAATTGTTGTAGAATTCAATTCCAAAGTTTTAAATCCAAAAAAATATCATTCACCAAAAGATGTTAAAGTTTAATGAAACTTCGAAAATTTTTTTTAGAAATAGAAATCAAATGATCAAACAATGATTCAACAAAAAAAAAAATGACATTAATATCATTATTGAATTAATATAGAAGCTTTATACTATTTGAATTTGAATAATCTGGCTCCATCATTTACTTTGTATGTTGTTATATTGTAAGAAGGAATAAAATATCATTTTAGAATAAAATCTCTTGGAGTCGATACTAATATCTGAGTGCAGTAACTCATCTCAGTGAGGAAAAGAAGTTTGTATTGATTTATATTCCTAGGGAAACAACTGAGAAAAACAAAAAGTTTAGTATACGCAGATTCATATTATCTCTCATTATGTTGCTTGTAATTTTCCTTAATTCTTTTTATTCATACATTTGAAATGAGAAATTATGTAATACTTGTGTTTCATCTTTGAATGTTATGTACACTAAGTAACATACCAGTTTGTTGCTTTGCATGTCTTCCCAAATTTCCTCCATACCAGTCGATTCCATTGTCAGGTTGGGAAGGCACTGTTGATCTCCAAGTGAAATAGTCTGGAGGTATTGATACATTCTGGGTGTACATCTTATGTATTAGAAAAAGAAAAATACCTTTGAAAGCTTGAAATATATATGCTGTATATCTTAAGATTGATATTCACATTTTAAAAGGATATCTTTAGTTCCTACCAAAAATCAGCTTGAAATATTGTTTATATTAAAATATTATGATAGCTCAAGTTCATAAGTAAAGATGAAAATGTTCGAAATTTGATGAACAGTATTCTCTCGAATTTCACGTAGGGTCTGGTACAGACCCATCGCAAAAATAATCTTTGCCCCCCCCCCCATCTTCACACACTTTGCTATTCAGTTACAAATGTAAATAAGTAGTATCATACTTAAAGTGTATTTACATTTTTTTCAGCAAAAAATTCACTTCAAAACAACTTAATTCTATGTTTTTATCAATTAAAATCAGTTTTTCTTTATTTTTTGATAAAATTGAATCTTTCATGGGTGCAGGAGTTTCAGATATTTAGAACCCAGACTTAGTAATTAGTTATTCTATAATATCCGGAACATACACATGGTGTGAAGTTTAATGATAATAAATAAAACTCTTGTTTCAAGGCTTTCATAATTATATGAACTCAATGATGAATAAATTTTGAAATAGTTGCTCCTGTCCTGAATTACATAAGTAATTCAATTGACAAGTTTCACTTTCCTCTAACTCTTCTTAACAGGAAATGTTATATTTTTTCTACTTCAATGATTACATGGGTTTTCAAGCATTTTTGTCCAGTAGTGGATATTTGGGTATTGAAGTCCCCAAGAGAGTGCCACTGCTTGTGTTTTCCATCGAAAACAAGAAAATACTTGAGAACAAGGTTTCCATATTTAGGATTACTTTTCCAAAATAAGGAGTTGAATTTTTAAAAAAATAACAGATATGTCTGAAGGAGAAAAAGAGTAGGCCTTGGTGTATAGGTGTGGAAGGGGTAAGGGATGCAGGAGTCCTAAATGTAATTGTTATCCTTTGGAAAATACATTGTGATTTTTGTTTGTATTTTTTGCCTCTTCATCTTTGAAAACTGAATTCTTTTATCAAAATGTGTTGCTTTTTTTCTAAAGAGTCATTGAGAGTAGCTGCCCTTTATTGATGAAAAAAAAACCCATGAACAATAAGATGCATGAATTTCAAGTCCACAAAATTGGAGGACTACTGTAATTATTTTATATTTCATTCTATAAAAATAAATGGTATTTATCTGAGAAATTGCAATCGTCTTTGTTGGAAAGAAATGTTCGATGAATAGCAATTAGTTAATTCTCTTTTTCTAAAGATAACATCTGAATTCATTTTTACAGAGGACGTATTTATATGATCAGTTTAAAGTATTTATCAATAATTTAAATGAAGTCTTTACCTGAGGAGCCACTTCTTTTGATGCTTGTGGTATCTGTCCACTCGTTGTTGTCAGGGGAGTATTTGTATCTGAACTTTGATCTGCTGGTACCGGATAAGTATGACCAGGCCAAGAGTTTATGTGATAGGATGGAGCAATCAAATGTCTTTGCTCACCAATATATCTGTTGGAAGGATCAAGTGCTTGTGCATAGGCAACATTTGACTGACCATTACATCGAATGATGCAGATTGACAATGAAGCTGTTATGAACACAGCTATTGTCACTGCTATCACTGTAATAATAATGACCAGATTAAGATGCACTTTCTCTTCACTCTCCAGCTCAACAACATTTAGCATTTCCGATGTCTTGTTGCTGATTGTCAGTGTTAAAAACACAGTAGTTGTTGCTGATAGAACTGGGCTACCACTGTCCTTCACCACAATGTCCAGCTGATAGGAGCCAGCATTTTCTGGACTCAGTTGCCGATTGAAAGCTAACAAACCAGTGTACTGGTTCATGCTGAACATCTGTTTGTCATTGCCTCTGATTATTTGATATTTTAGAAATGCATTCTCTTGACTATCACTGTCTGATGCCTTGATTTGGGTGATGTTCTTTGTATGACGGGGGTAATATGTCACATCCAGATTGTATGGTTTAACACTGGGAAATGTAAAATATGGAGCATTATCATTTTTATCATTTACCTCAACAATCACATTCACTGTATTATTCAGAGATGGTGTTCCATTGTCTTTGACAAACACTTTGAACTCATAAGTATCTTGAAACTCATGATCCAGAGACATAATTGCTGATACTAATCCATTCGGGCTTATTTTGAAAGGTAAGAACTGTTTGTTATTGGTGATGAGAGAATATGTGAGTTTTCCTCCAGCTCCCAAGTCTGGATCAGTGGCATTGATGTAGCCAAGAGTAATTCTTGACTTTTCATTCTCATCAATCAAGAATTGAAATGTGTCTTTTGTAAATTCTGGCTCCACATCATTGATGTCCATCACTTGAATGGAGAATTTGCTGTTACTATGAAGAGGAGGAGATCCTTTATCTTGACAACTGATCACAACATCATGCTGTTCTTCTTTCTCTCTGTCAAGAGGATTTTTCAATGTCACTTCATATTTCTTTTTACCTAAATTCTGAAGCTGGAATTTATCATGGTGAAGGTGACATGTGACCTCTCCATTTTGTCCTTGATCATTATCAGTAACTTTGACATATGCAATGAAACTACCGATCTTGACCCCTTCAGAAATATCAACTGTATTCTCAGTTGATTCTGAAACAAAGTTTATAGCAATTGTAGGTGCATTATTTTGTTGGTTGATCACCCTAACTAAAACCATTGCAATAGAAGTAAGTGGGGGATTGCCTCCATCTGTTGCTTTTATATAGAGTTTATAAGACAATTCATGTCCGATTTCAAATTTTTGGAACAAAAATATTTCCCCACTGTCTTTATTCAATTGGAAGTGGGATTTGGCAATATCAGTTGTTTCAGAACTAAAATGATATGAAATTTTGCTATTTTTCCCAGCATCCAAATCTGTTGCTGATAAGACAATCATTGGTTGAGTCTTCATTTCTTCATTTTTGACTGTTACATTGTAGACATTTTGAGAGAAAACCGGTGCATTATCATTAATATCTGTCACTTTGATGTGAACATTTAATACACTTTGCTTGGGTGGAGACCCAGCATCTTCAGCAATTATTTGTATTGCATAGGAATCTCTTACTTCTCGGTCTAACATTTCTTCTAATATAATGTTAAGATCAGATGTCTTGTCTACATTTTCAGATATTGACAATTTAAAAGGGTCAGTTTTCATCTTTTTGAGTTGATATTCAATTAATGAATTTTTCATCCCAACATCTTTGTCAATTGCATAAGGAATTGATCTCCTCAAACCTTTTCCATCACTTTCATGAAATTGAATGTTAACTTGTTTATGTGGAAATTCCGGTTGATGGTCATTGATATCTTGAATTATAACTTTAATTTCTAGAATTCTGATAGAAGAAGTTGCCTTTCTTACAGCCACATCCACAATTTGGAAACATTCCTTTTTACGTTTGCACATGGCTTCTGCATCAAGTGAAACACTTGTATAGAGTTTTCCTGTCTTTTTGGAGACATGAAAGTATTGTGAACTTCCTGTACCTGCTTTTTGCAATTGACTGAATGTGATGAGTTTGTGTTGTTGAGATGGGACGTCACTCAAGATGTGAGAGTCTGTAGCAATGTCTCCCACCAGGGTCCCTGGGCTTTTACCTTCCTCTATGGTATAAGTCAAGTCTGCACCTAAGCAGCTGACTGAAGCATACAGCAGAAAATATACTTGCAGTAACATATTTGGATTTATCCTGATATTTGGTACCATAAGTTAGTTGAGCCTCAGACAAATGGAAATCTACAGTTTCATCTGAAAATAAAAAAAGAAACATTCTTCAAAATTAATTTCGACAACCACTCTGTAGATATTTCATGATTTTACCCTCCCATGATGCTCAGAATAGTAACTTATTTTCAAAATACGTTGATTCCCACATTAGTGGTTAGGTTCCTGAAAACCATGACTTTAACTGTAATCATGTTAAGTGAAACCAATTTTAAAATGGATACAATTATCCAAATAGGAGTTATTCAATTCATGCTAATCTAAAAATTATGCAACTGATTTATGTTGAGTCAGAAGAATCACTTGATTTGCAATTACATCTCTGATGTTCTATACTTTTTTCCCCCCTCAAACACATAATGAAATATTGTTTAATGAATCATCAATGGGGGAGTGGGAATCATGTTATAGGAATAATTTCCTTGTAATATACATTGGCTAAATTTCTTATCGTTTATTAATATCATGATAATCAGATAATAATCATCAGTTAGTTTTAACATACAGAAAATGAATCATGAATCAACAAATCAGAAACTTTTAGAGAAATGGGTCTCTTAATTCATTGGCAACAGCACAAAGAAGAGTATAAATGATATATGATCTGAATGTTTGTAAAATCATTAATTCTGTTAACATATCACTTAATTTATCAAAGATACTTTTTGTCTGTATATAGTTAGGTATCATTTTTACGAAAAATTTCATACTTCATTGTCATTTTATTAAACTACGTCAAAATAATTAGTAAAATAATTATTGCAGAAAATTCTATTTTTGAGTTTTAAAATGAAATAATGTAAGGTATAAATATAATATGAATTATATGCTTGCTCAGAGACAGAAAATAGTTAAAGGAATCTGTCACTAAATGAACTTTTTTTTTTCACAATCCGAAACAAAAGACGGTTGATTAAATCTTAATGTAGAAAGGTGGCACGTTATTTTTCAAACCCGAGTCAGGAGTACGTGAGAGTGACTTCCCCCTACATTGAAGTTGAAAGGGACTAACATAAAATGTTTTTCCCCTCATAAGTAAGAATACAAAATTCTAAATTTTTTTTGTACTATTTAAGAGTCAAGAGAAATTATGTCAAATTCAAGTTGTACGATAGATAATTTTTACTCTTCAACTAAAAAATGGGGCGACTGAACTGACTAATCATTTCTCTTCAACCCAACAGAATTTAGGGAGTTGTGAATGTGAAATCTATAAGGGAAGTAATCCTCAGTGCAGCGTCAATGTAGTTTTAATATGAATCAAAGGTAAACATTATCATCAATAGAAAGAGTAATTTTTAATACTTGCAACTTGGATTTTCTTTGTCTCAATTAACTTGCAATTCCTACTCTATACCTTAAAGATTATTTCTCAGCTTATAAACATAATATGGTGATGGAATGATTGACATTTTATTTTAACTTTAATTTCAAAATGTTATATGAACAAATTAAGAGTACCTATCAAATTATTTCTGTTCATTTTACCTCTTTGTCTATGAAAAACATGAGATACTGATTATTAGCATATTGTGGTGATTATATTCTAAATTTTGTTGTGGTATCTTATAATGAACCTTCTGGTGCATTTAAGAAATTTTTAGAATTTGCTTAAAAGCATCAAATTGTACTATCAATGACTTTGTCAAATACGAGCATTAAATATTTACTTTTCAATTGTATTTTATTGAACATTTATAATCTATATACAAAACCAGTGACAGAATTTTGTAGCATTTGTATTTTCTGAGATCAATAAATGCATCAATGGCATAATTTGAATGATCTGGAGTTATATAGAATTTGTTGAATAAATTCATTATTAATCAAATAATTGCCCAATTAAATTATTGATTCCAAATGAAAATGTATTGAGTTCCTTGGAATTGAAGTTTTTTCAAGAACAAATGATATAAAATGAAGGTATTATTTGGTATCAAGACGATCATTTCATATTCTGAAGATATTTAGACAGAGTATTCAATCATGATGTTACTGCATATGCTGGACTATAAGAAATGGTTTACAAGGGTATTCGGAGGACTACCACTCACAGCAACTTATCCAAGTCCCATAACTCCATATTGAACTTCAGTAGATGGGCATCCTAATCATAATACCAGCACATTGAATACAGTGTAATATATGTATATTTTCTTTCTTTGAAATTGAAATGTCCGTTTTATAAACTGGCATATACGATTTTCCGAAGTTCTAAGATGAATCACTTTCATTATTCAACATAATTTTTCAAAATTAGTACTGCATCACTTCGCTGCCTGTTATTACAATGCTCTTGGCGAACATATTCTTTGGATTTCATTTTGGGGTAAAAAAGGAACGAAATATGAAAGACAATGCTAAAAAATGTGCTGAATAATAAAAAAAATACTTCACCTCAGAATCTTGTACAACTTATAAGTACCAAGTAGTCAGCTAAAAGTAGCATGAAATAAGTAGAAACAAAGGCAACGGGATCAGGGTTAAGGATGAAAGGAATCTGTCAGCAGCTTTGTGGCCAAAATGGTATAGGCATTGCTGGATCAAATACATAACTCCTACAGTAAGGGGTGCATGTCTATCATATTCAAAGCTATATCCTGGTTTCGGATTTTCACAATTAAACTTGAAGGCTAAAGACCGCATTACTCAAAAGCATTGGTAAAGCATGGACCATAAATTCAATCATGCATCCACCATCCTTATGTCCACATCGTTGCCTCAATTACTAATAATCTATTATTAAAGATAAACTTTTTTATTAAGAGACTTCTTGAGGATACCCAATAATTAGGAACAGATAATGGCAAATTGTTCTTCCACTCCATGAGAAAAGAAAAAGAGGGGGATAAGAAGTTGGCTTTCAAAGAGAAAGAATGGAAGAAAAGAAGGAGCCATGTGTGATGAGTTTTCCAATAACAGATGATTTCCGATTTCTAAGGGATTTTAAACATAGTATTAGTAATAATAGTAGCAACATTAATAGTTGTGTTAGCAGTAGGAAGATGAGGATGGTGCACACAAAGGTCTGGACCAAGTATTATATCAATCCCACCTGATAAACCTCAGAAAGTTGATATCTAACATATTAGAGACCGACAGACCAATGAAAAAGTGTTTTATGGAGATGTGTGGATGCATCCAAAACGTAAGAACAAAAAAACTGTTAGTGGTGTGGATTAGTGTTTTGCGTTGATACCAATATAGTAATTAATTTTCGAAAGTATTATTAATTTATATATAACCCAAGATCTTGATGGAATAATTCTGTAATATTATTGAATATTAAATCCAGTTCTGTCCATATGTCCTGATCATTTCTCTGTTTTAAATTAGCTATGAGGTAACATTGTTGTTCTGAAGTTGAAAATAATTTATGATTGACATCCTCAGCAATCATAATTTGATCCTGTACAAGATTAAAACTTTTATTTAATTTTTATTCTATTAAAATCAATAAAAAAATTAATTCTGTCATACATAGATTTTGTCATGAAGTGATATAATTTTGCATATAATTTTGGAAAAATATCATCAATGTACACTCAGATACACAATAGCTAACATGGGCTATTTCATTAATAGTGAATGTCAGTATAAATATGTTTGAAATATTATTACTTGGATTTCATTACAGTTTTTTCTTTTTTAGATACTAAGGAAAGGATTTTCAAAACTTTGAAAATACTAGATGAAAGAATTAGAAGAACTAATCTAAAATCTGATAAAATCTCCAACACTGGTAATATAGATTTTAAAAAATATATTTTTGAGATTATTTTTTGTGAGAATCATGAAGAATTTTGAATAACATTCAGAGTATCTCTATTATTAATACCAAATTTAGATGTTTTCATTACTAAACTATTTCAATCCTAATTTTATTCATTGTTACAATTTTTTTTATAGGTAGTAAAAAGTTGAGATTGAAATATATAATTCAAGAAAATTTGTACTTTGGTTATTAATAATGATATAACGTTTGGAAAATACCAGTTGCAGGCTGCCATTGTTAAATGAACAGGATTTGTGTAATGGCCTTATTAATAACACTGTTTTCAAGTTGAGAAATAGGAGGATAGAAATTAGTTCACTTGATATTCCATCAGAAACAATTAGTTGGTGAATTTGTGTTGATAATAAAAAGAATGCACTGATTTTGTAAAACTAGGATTTATTGGTTTAAGAGATATTTGTTTGACACAAAGACCACAAAATATCAAGTTATGGAGACAGGAGACAGCAGACATAAAGTGTGTCAAGTTTGGAAGATGGACCTCCATAAGATGATTTGCATTTTTGTATGTGAAGCAAAGAATTTGAATAAAAATCAATGAAAGTTTACTCACCTTTAGTATGATTTCCAATAATGTGTTTGGTAAAATATATTGCCCAATTATACTCAAGTGACCGAGTGATGAAAACTTCAAGATGAAGATATATGTGTATGTATGACAGGATAGTAGTCCTAGGAAGTATGCTGTGTGAGTGATGGCTGCATTAGTCACTTAGAGGAGAGTGATGGGGTTATAAATGTAGATTGTTGATGCTCCCCGCTCCCACATGTATATTTCATGTTAAAAAAATCATTTAATTTATTATCATTTATTGTGATAACTATTAGTAAATAAGACAATTTACTCAAAATTAGAACAAAATATTTACTAAGTCAAATATTTAAAATAAATTGTGACTGTATTTCTTTGTTCCCACAATGCAATGTTTTAGTGGAAGAGCTATTCGTCCATTAGAAGCTAATTTCTTCTCTCAATCTTTCTTGTGTTTTGTTTACATTATTATCCCTTATAATGATTATTCATAAAATTGAAATTTTAATCACGTAGCAATGTACAAAAAGTTTTAAAATTTGTATATTATTTTGATTATATATATATATATATATATATATATATATACATATATATATTACTTCTTAATATAATAGTAACTCGGAACATTTAAGGTTAAATAACTTCAAAAGATTTTATCTTTCAAATTTAGATATATTTTCGAAGTTGCTCTGTGCCTAATGTAAATTTTTTAAAATGTATAAAAGCTCATAGATGACATTTTATAAGTATAATCTGCTAACATTTTGAAAACAAATAAATTGGGGAATGTAACCCAATCTCAAATGAATTCCCAATAACTTCCTCCAGAAAGATTCAGGTCAATAAGTGAAATTGTGCCGAAGTAATAATTTTATTATAAGGGAACAAATCAAACCCAATTATAGTGATATACAATCATTTCATTGAAATATTGAAATCTTTTAATCAAGTTCATTGCATCTACTTTTGTATTTTTTCTTTCTGGTTTTAAATTATTGTTTAAATAATAAATTTGATTTCATTACAGTAGTGATTGAATAGAAATTTTCCTTATAAAAATTTCAATAAATAATACTACTCACTTAACTAATACTTCCTGTTTGTACTTATATTAGCAGTCATTAAATTTTCTAAAGAGAGTTTTGTTTTTTAAATTCATATTCTTATAAGCTTTTAATCTATTGATAAGGTATAGAAACTAGTTTGTGTGTGGCACAGGGGGCAATGGTCTTGTATTTGCTGTCTGTTGATTACTCATTTCTACAAGATTTCTGGACTGAGGATATGGAGCAGAAATGTCACTTTTGCTCACATGGCCTGAGTGAGTTGAAGATTTGGAAAGAAGGAGGTCTGAAAAAAAGAAAAAAAAAAAAAAATTATCAGACTCAATTGCTCCCATCTAGTATGGCACACACAGCAATGATTTTGTCTAAATTTTCTCAAATGATCCATGGAGACACTGTCATTGTTTGAAGCTATTGTGTGTTTTAAGAGCTAAAATATCTTACCTCCTTGTTTTCCAGGTTCACCTTCACTTTTATCACCGTGACTGCCAGATGAAGAAGAAACGGCTGATCTCCAAGTAAAATAATCAGGTGGTATTGATACATTTTGTGCATACATCTGTTATTCAAAAGAGAAATAAAAATATCTTTAGGAAAAGCTTCTAGATTGCGGCTTATACATTAGATAACAATTTTTTAAAAATATTGTATCAATTAAGGCCTCAATTTACACAAAATGAAAGATTTTTAAAAAAAACTAAAAACTAGTATTAATTGTGATTAAATGTAAATTTGACATAAATGGTCTACAATTACAAGTGATATACCATTGAAGTTTCAACTGACCAGATACCAAATTGTGTGGATGAGACGATTTTTTGTAAAGAAGCTTATACATTATGGCTTATACATTGGACTACCAAGTTTATCGTATCTACTTTTTTTGTATTTTTTCTTATTCTATGATTGTTCAAATAGTAAATCTGATTCCATCACAGTAGAGATTGATTATAAATTTGCCACTAGCAAAAATATAGTAAAAAATAATCATAAGAAAAAGGTGCATATACCTGGGGAGCTACCTCTGTAAATGATTGTGATTTTTGTCCTTGAACAAACACATCTTCAGGGATTCGAGGTCTCATATATCCTACATGAGGAGTATTTCTGGGCAAGATTTGGTCTGTGGCTGAGTGAGGCCAAGAGTTTCCCTGGTAAGAAGGAGCAATCAAGTGTCTCTGTTCACTGACATATTTGTTGGAAGGATCAAGTGCTTGGGCATAGGCCACATTTGACTGACCATTACATCGAATGATGCAGATTGACAATGAAGCTGTTATGAACACAGCTATTGTCACTGCTATAACTGTTATAATAATGACCAGATTAAGATGCACTTTCTCTTCACTCTCCAGCTCAACAACATTTAACATTTCCGATGTCTTGTTGCTGATTGTCAGTGTTAAAAACACAGTAGTTGTTGCTGATAGAACTGGGCTACCACTGTCCTTTACCACAATGTCCAGCTGATAGGAGCCAGCATTTTCTGGACTCAGTTGCCGATTGAAAGCTAACAAACCAGTGTACTGGTTCATGCTAAACATCTGTTTGTCATTGCCTCTGATTATTTGATATTTTAGAAATGCATTCTCTTGACTATCACTGTCTGATGCCTTGATTTGGGTGATGTTCTTTGTGCGATGGGGGTAATATGTCACATCCAGATTGTAAGGTTTCACACTGGGAAATGTAAAATATGGAGCATTATCATTTTTATCATTTACCTCAACAATCACATTCACTGTATTATTCAGAGATGGTGTTCCATTGTCTTTGACAAATACCTTGAACTCATAAGTATCTTGAAACTCATGATCCAGAGACATAATTGCTGATACTAATCCATTCGGGCTTATTTTGAAAGGTAAGAACTGTTTGTTATTGGTGAGCAGAGAATATGTGAGTTTTCCTCCAGCTCCCAAGTCTGGATCAGTGGCATTGATGTAGCCAAGAGTAATTCTTGACTTTTCATTCTCATCAATCAAGAATTGAAATGTGTCTTTTGTAAATTCTGGCTCCACATCATTGATGTCCATCACTTGAATGGAGAATTTGCTGTTACTATGAAGAGGAGGAGATCCTTTATCTTGACAACTGATCACAACATCATGCTGTTCTTCTTTCTCTCTGTCAAGAGGATTTTTCAATGTCACTTCATATTTCTTTTTACCTAAATTCTGAAGCTGAAATTTATCATTATGAATGTCACAGGTAACCTCTCCATTCTGCCCAGGATCGTTGTCAGTGACTTTCACATAAGCAACAAAACTTCCAATTTTGATATCTTCAGAAATATCCACAGTATTTTTCTTGGATTCTGACACAAAATTCATATCTATAGTCGGAGCATTATTCTCTTGATTGATTACATTTACTACTACCATTGCAATAGAACTCAAAGGTGGATTACCTTCATCTGTAGCCTCCACGTACAATTTGTATGTTAATTCGTGCTCTGATGTAATCTTTTTGTATAGAAATATCTTTCCTGTTTGTTCTTCTAACAGAAAATGAGATTTTGCTACATCTGCAGTTTCAGAACTGAAATGATATAAAATTTTTCCGTTTTTTCCTGAGTCTAAATCTCTTGCAGTTAATACGGCTATTGGTTGATCCTCAGCAAATCCATTCTTGACTGTTACATTGTAGATGTTATTGGAAAAAAATGGTATATTATCATTGACATCTTTGATAGTGATATGAACATTCAAGACACTATGCTTGGCTGGGACCCCTCCATCTTTTGCACTGACTTGTAATACATAGGTGTCTTTTACTTCTCTGTCTAACTTATCTGTTAGCTCTAAGCTGAGAGCTGACGTTCCATCTACACTTTTTGAAACCATCAATTTAAATGGTTCATTTTTACCTTTCTTCAGTTCATAAGAGATCTGAGAATTTAGAATTCCAACGTCCTTGTCTTTTGCATTAGGTATGGTTATTTTTGTGCCTTTGCCATCATTTTCATCAAAAGTGATTGCAACTTCTTTGTTGGGAAATTCAGGTTGATGGTCATTGATATCTTGAATTATAACTTTGATTTCTAGAATTCTGATTGAAGAAGTTGCCTTTCTTACAGCTACATCCACAATTTGGAAACATTCCTTTTTACGTTTGCACATGGCTTCTGCATCAAGTGAAACACTTGTATAGAGTTTTCCTGTCTTTTTGGAGACATGAAAGTATTGTGAACTTCCTGTGCCTGCTTTTTGCAATTGACTGAATGTGATGAGTTTGTGTTGTTGAGATGGGACGTCACTCAAGATGTGAGAGTCTGTAGCAATGTCTCCCACCAGGGTCCCTGGGCTTTTACCTTCCTCTATGGTATAAGTCAAGTCTGCACCTAAGCAGCTGACTGAAGCATACAATAGAAAATAGGCTTGAAGAAGCATGCTTTTAATATATGTTTAGATCACAAATCTGTTTCTGTTAGACTTGTATTTTCTTAGAATTTCATCTGAAATAGAAAAAGATCATACTGAGCAAGAAATTCAAAAATAGAATAATAACATAAGAGACAAAGAAAAGAGTGTTAGACTACTATTCAATGTCTCATCTCCTTTATAGCAGTGAATGCTGAACAGTTTCATCACAAATGAAAAAGAATCTACACAACCAACATGTGGTTTTATTATTATGGCTATCATGGACATAGCACGTAATAATTGAAGAAGTTTTGAGAAGATCAAAAACAACAAAAAAACCTATGAACAATAAAAAATGAAACAGTTGAAATTTTTAGGACACATAATGAAGTAAGGTTTTGAGAACTTATTGCTCCCAGAGCACATAGAAGGCACAAGGAGCAAATATAGGCAGCAGGTAACCTACTTGAAGGGTTTGAGCAGATAGATGGCAGAAAGAATACTGAAAGATGTAGAAGAGAGGGAGTTGCTGAGAGCGACAACAAAAAGGAACCTATTGCCTGCATCCTGAAGGGACATGGCACATAAGAAGAACAACACTTATTTACAAATCCTTATGAAAAATATACTAAACCTGTTTTTGTTTTCAATTTCTGGAGCTGTATCTCCTTATTTATGTAGTTAAATATATTTTGTTTTATTAAATTTTACTTGGGTTAGTCTTAATATATTTATCTCAAGTTTATGTAGATACATTGTTACAAGTGTTGAGATATGAGGAAAATATAGAACTATAGGATGAATTAATCTTTGAGAGCTTGTATAAAAAATATGAAATGCTTGATTCATCAAAGCACAAGAGACTGACCTTCAAACTGAGAACCATGCAACATGCACATGAAAGAATCATGCTCAACCTGACAAGGAGAGATCACAAGTCAGCACAATCTATAAGAGAAAAAAAAGGAGTCAAGATATAGAATGTAAAAGAAAACTCAAATGGCAATGGACTGGTCATGTTGCAATAATGGCAGATAACCAATGGATATCAGAATTCATAACATGGATCCCCACAGATCACATGCAAAATAGATATGAACTAGACAAGTTCAGGGAGCACAGGCTCCATGATGTCCATGATAGAGAGGTCAGGCAAATTTTGGATAAGGTCTATGTCCAATGACAGATGATGAAACGATGATGATGATGATGATGATGATAGGAGGAAGCTTAAACAGTGTTATAGATTTTGATTCTCGATATTGGTGGTGGTGTTTTTGCAAAATGTTCAAGTGTACACATGTATAATATCTGTTGAGATTATTCATGTATAGTTCCTGTGCCACTAAAATATAACTTTTTTTTATGAGCAATTTAAAACAAATAAACTAATTTGAAGATTGCATTCTTACTATTAACTTGCAACTTTTTGGCATGTCTATTATTGTCGGTGTAGACCAAGAAATATTTGTTAATGTATGTGAAAGTTCCTTATATTAAATTCAGTATTTATGGAGATGAGAAAAAAATTTAAATGTTTTGTTTAACCATTTTATAGTTTCTTGTATAAGTATTTGTTTATAAGTAAAAAAAAGATTATAAAACCATTCTTTATTATAATTCTTTATTTCTCTCTGCACAGTGTTTTATTGCTTGAATTGCAAAATAAACCAAATTACATATATAAGCAGACAAAAGAAGAGTTTTTGTAATCAAATTGAATTTTTTTTATATTCAGACTTGAAAATTGGTAAAAATATATGTGGTATCGAATATATTTTATCATACAGTACTTTCCATGTGTCAATTTGAGACAAAAATCATTACTTTGAAAAAAGCAGCTAATGGAAGCTATTCAAAACCAGAATGTCAAATATTTTACCTATTAGAACCGAGAAAAATATTTTAAATTTAATTGTAAAAATATTCAAAAGCATCTTTTACAAAAAAAAAATATTTGCTTTTTACTCTACAGCCATTGTTAAACAGGTGCAGGAAATAGATTTATTTAATGGCTTCTTAGAGTAGAACTGAAATAGAAAAGTAATGGAAGGGAAGAGATCAGCCAAGTTAATCATTTTAACAAGCAATATTTGCATCCAGATATTGATAATGAAATTGGATACTTTATAAACATATTGTGTAATTTATTAGCATCTTAAAAAATTTGTTGAGTTAATAGTAAGATGAATAATGTTCAAGTGAACAAAATTCAAATTGTGTCATATATTAAGCACATCCTTTCATAAGAAAATTAAAGTTGTAGAAAACAAAGATTGAGCTTGAAAAATTGTGGATAACTTACCCTTAGTTGTTATCTTCACTGAAGTATGTTTTTTTTTAAAAATGTATTCTTTGTTGTTAGTTCAGTTGATACTGTTAATAAGTCTTCAAGTAGATAACATCCGTATTACTTCATAGTAGTCCTTAGAAGTATGATTTATGTGTAATGGCTGCTGGGGGAAGGATGCTGATGTTGTAAATAAACCACTACCCCATCCCCTTCTCTCATATTTACATTATATTTCAAAATCCAATTCATTACTTTTTTTAAGTTACTTATATACAATATTTTACTTCTGTAAAAAAAGACTGAATATTTCAAAGAGTTTGTTTATTTTCTAAAATAAATCATGTCCCTATGTCTTTGTTCCCATAATGCAATGTTCTAGCAGAACATCCCTTTTAAATTATTTTCTTCTCTCAATCTTTGCTGTGTTGATTTTTATAAGGAGTAATTGACTAATACAATGATAATCTTATGAGTTGAATTTCACATCATTTAAAGCCAACATTTAATACAATCAAGTATTAATTTTATGGGATACTATTAGTTTTTTTCATTTATATATCATAAGGGTTGTTTTTTTTAAAACAAATTATGAAAATCTTATTTCAGATAAAAGTGTATGGAGGGTAGTTGGGATAAATCTACTATAGCCTTTAAAACTTGAATTTACTGAACTTTACTGGAATCATTCCCGAATATAAAATCTTTAGCTACCTATTTCTTTGAGACGATTTGTAAAATGATTTCAATGTTTAAAGTATAAATAATTTGTATTAAAATTTCTCTTGGTTTAAGCTGTGATCTTATTTGCTTGAATTTTACAGTGCATAGTTTTAAACATACACATGGTCATTTAAATTATTTGGTTGACTTTATATTCTTGTAACAAATCCTTTCTTTTAATTATAATTTTGTTGGTCTTAATGTATAAAGAACTGTTTCAGTGATCATTATGAGGCACAGGTGGTAGTGGTCTTGTGTTAGAGGTCTGTTGGTTGTTCATTTCTACTAGATTTCTGGATTGTGGATATGGATAAGAAATGTCATTTTTATTCAACTGACCAGTCTGGGATGAAGACTTGGAATGTAAATGATCTGAAATATAAATGATCAGCAAATAAATCACCATGCCACATTAATTGATCATTAATGACATCAATATTTAAGCATAAGAGAATAAACTTAAAATTCAATCAATAATATACCAGTTTGCTGTTCCCCATTTCTGATGTCTCTGTCAGTCCAGTCTTGTGATCCATCTGATTGAGAAGGTACTGCAGATCTCCAAGTTAAATAGTCAGGAGGTATTGATACATTCTGTGTATACATCTGTAATATAAATTTTGAAAATGAAAGTGATTTGGTAATTTTAAAACATATACATATGTTTTTTTAAAAACCAGTTGCTACTTAATGATGAAATATGGAGATCTACTAAATAAAAGTTCTCTTAATCAATGCTCCCTCTAATTTTTTGTAGTATGTAAGCTTGAAAATCTTACATGGTACAATATTTTTTCCTGTGACAGAAGTATACGTACACTTTCCAATTTGACACGGAATCAATATTTTTTGCAATAAAAACACAGTAAGTACGGAATTTGAAATCTTTTGTGTTCAAATTATATTCCTCTGTGCATTTGTTTTGCAAAATGTGTGTGCTTATGCACACACACACACACACACACATAGCCTAGAGGGAACTATGCTCTTGAGTGTTATTTAATCTAATAAGAATATTATCAACACTACTATATTTTACATGAGTATGGAATTATACATCAATTCACATATATTGTATATACTTGACTATAAGATAAATGGTTTACAAGAATATTTTGAGAAATTCAATGAAAAGTAACTCATCCTGGCCCCAAAACAGTCTCTATTGTGCTTTGGTAGATAACAGCTAGTGAAATTCCAGAGCATTGAACGCAGTGTGATATTTGCATATGTTTTTTTTTTTTAAATTAGATATCCATCTTAAATACCAGTATATATGGTATACACAGTCTATCCTGAATGAATAACTGTTTATTTTTCTTATTAAAAAGATAGAAGAAATTTTTTTATGAATGACTTGAAGATATCTTCCACCATTGCTTATAACTGTTGATACTGAACAAAAAAGTTTTTGAAAAATTACTCACCTGTGATACTATGTCTGGAGGTTGTAGTTGCTTTTGCCCAGCAGTTATTTGTTTCTTTGATGCTGCCAAAGGAGTATTTGTGGATGGGATGTGGTCTGCTTGTAAATATTGAGCTGGACGAGGCCAAGAGTTTTGCTGGTAAGAAGGAGCAATCAAATGTCTCTGTTCACTGATATATCTATTGGAAGGATCAAGTGCTTGGGCATAGGCCACATTTGACTGACCATTACATCGAATGATGCAGATTGACAATGAAGCTGTTATGAACACAGCTATTGTCACTGCTATCACTGTAATAATAATGACCAGATTAAGATGCACTTTCTCTTCACTCTCTAGCTCAACAACATTTAACATTTCCGATGTCTTGTTGCTGATTGTCAGTGTTAAAAACACAGTAGTTGTTGCTGATAGAACTGGGCTACCACTGTCCTTCACCACAATGTCCAGCTGATAGGAGCCAGCATTTTCTCGGCTCAGTTGCCGATTGAAAGCCAACAAACCAGTGTACTGGTTCATGCTGAACATCTGTTTGTCATTGCCTCTGATTATTTGATATTTTAGAAATGCATTCTCTTGACTATCACTGTCTGATGCCTTGATTTGGGTGATGTTCTTTGTGCGATGGGGGTAATATGTCACATCCAGATTGTAAGGTTTAACACTGGGAAATGTAAAATATGGAGCATTATCATTTTTATCAGTTACCTTAACAATCACATTCACTGTATTATTCAGAGATGGTGTTCCATTGTCTTTGACAAACACTTTGAACTCATAAGTATCTTGAAACTCATGATCCAGAGACATAATTGCTGATACTAATCCATTCGGGCTTATTTTGAAAGGTAAGAACTGTTTGTTATTGGTGAGCAGAGAATATGTGAGTTTTCCTCCAGCTCCCAAGTCTGGATCAGTGGCATTGATGTAGCCAAGAGTAATTCTTGACTTTTCATTCTCATCAATCAAGAATTGAAATGTGTCTTTTGTAAATTCTGGCTCAACATCATTGATGTCCATCACTTGAATGGAGAATTTGCTGTTACTATGAAGAGGAGGAGATCCTTTATCTTGACAACTGATCACAACATCATGCTGTTCTTCTTTCTCTCTGTCAAGAGGATTTTTCAATGTCACTTCATATTTCTTCGAACCTAAATTCTGAAGCTGGAACTTATCATGCTGAATTTCACAAGCAACTTGGCCATTTTGGCCCTCATCATCATCTGTAACTTTGACATAAGCAATGAAACTGCCGACCTTCACTCCTTCAGAAATATCTACTGTACCTCTTGCTGATTGAGTGACAAAATTCACTTCAATAGTTGGTACATTATTTTGTTGGTTCATAATATTAACTATTACCATTGCAATAGAGCTAAGTGGAGGTTTTCCTCCATCTGTGGCCTTAATATACAATTTATGCATTAGTTTTTTTAATAGGAATTGCTTGTGCAAAAAGATCTTTCCATTCATTTCATCTAGTTGAAAATGAGATTTAACAATGTCATTAGTCTTAGAACTGAAGTGGTATAAAACTTTACCATTTTGTCCAGCATCTAAATCTGTGGCTGAAAGAATAGCTATTGGTTGGTTTTTACTCACTTCATTCTTGATTGTAATATTGTACAGATTTTGAGGAAAAACAGGTGCATTATCATTGACATCAGTGACTGCAATGTGAATGTTCAAGACACTTTGCTTGGGAGGATCCCCTCCGTCTTTAGCTATGACTTGTAATGCATAGGAATCTTTTGTTTCTCTGTCTAACATTTCTTCAAGTACAATACTGAGATCAGAAGTCTTATCAACATTTTGGGAGATGGAAAGTTTGAAGGGATCTTTTTTATGTTTTTTCAGTTGATAACTGATAAGAGAATTCATTGCACCAACATCTTTGTCTATGGCACTAGGGATTGATATTTTTGTACCTTTGCCATCCCTTTCAGAAAATTCTATGTTGACCTGCTTCTCAGGAAATTCTGGTTGGTGATCATTTACATCTTGCAAAAATATTTTGATTTCTAATATTCTGATAGAAGAAGTTGCCTTCCTTACAGCCACATCCACTATTAGATAACACTCTTCTTTATACTTACACATAGCTTCTGCATCAAGTGTAATACTTGTGTACAATTTTCCTGTCGTTTTGGATACATGAAAATATTGTGAACTGCCTGTCTCTGCCTTTTGCAATTGATTGAATGTAATGAGTTTGTGCTGTTGAGACGGGATATCTCTCAAGATGTGAGAGTCTGTAGCAATGTCTCCAACTAGTGTCCCGGGGCCTTTTCCTTCTTCAATGGTATAAGTCAAGTCTGCAGCCGAACATGTGACTGAGGCAATCATTAGTAAGGTAGCTTGAATGATCATGTTTGAAATTGGTTTTGTAATCTTATAATTTGTTGACTTGATATGAAACCTGGTTTTTTAATCTGAAAGAAATTTGAAACTGCTTTTAAAGAACTGATTATTAATTGAATTAATGATTACTTATCAAAAATCTTAGCTAATTCTCATTTCAATTTTTTTTCTTTTAAGCAAAATTCATCTATTTTCTAGGCTATATTAAACTTTTCCTGGAATGTAATCATTTCTTTGTTAAAATTTATTACCTTGTTATATTGAATTTTTAAAAAAACATATTTATCTCAAGAGTCATTGACTGGCTAATATTAGTATGTATAGCATTTTCACAAATTAATATTGTTCAAACTTTTAAAAACACTTTCACTGAAACTTAAATTATGAATTCAACTAAAATAAAAATTAAAATGTGAATAGGCCTATTAATGACAGATACGAAGAAAATATGAAAGTTGATTCCTAGAATCAAACTGTTGAATTGAGACAACTCTTGTCAGCCTTAAAATAAACAGAGGATTATAACCTTTTTTCAACAACAAAAAGAATGCTCGCCGACTTGATGTTAAAAACAGTGCACAAATAAATCACCAAATAATTTCACTTCCATACAAACATTTAGCACTTCACGCTTGCCCACCAATGTTCAAAATTGCACTCAAATTAAATAAATAAAAAAAATGTATCTCCAACATTGCACACACTCGCCCACCTGGTGTTAAAAATGGTACACATAAAAACAATTTAACAATTAAATTTATTCAAAGCAGTACCAATGTTTTTTCTACCCCAAGGGTGAAATAATTATCAATTTTAAAGCCAAGAAGAGTTATCTCCATTTCATGCATGGATTCTAGGAATCTACCAATTGAACGATCAGATGAAACCAAAGGTTTTTTTTTTCACAGATTTGTTGAATGTGAATCAATCTGAATTAAATTAATTCATTGATATGTCAATCCTGTATGGTAAAAAAAAATTGTAATTTCAGTGCAAAATGTATTTCCTCCTCATTTGTTAATATTTATTTAGATGAGTAAATTTCCAAGGAGAAATTCCTTAATAAATTTCAACTGCATTAAAAAGTAAACATACATTTTGAAAATCACTTCTATAAAATTTAAAAAAAAAATCCTAATATTTAGTTTTCAAAACATCCAAATAAGAGTATTCAGGAAAAGCAGAGTTTGGGTTATATATATAATTACTGTCAGAAAAGTTTATAGGTTTAACATGTGACACGTTGTAATATTAGAAGAAGAAATAAGTAAATAGGCCAGAATTGATTGAGCATTTGATTTTCCTATTGACTTTTCCGCCATTAGAGTTACTTCCCTTACATACTTTAAACAAATTTGACAAGGTGAAGACAATAAGTCATGATGATTAGTTTCAATTTTAATTTCATCATTTCATAATCTTGTCATTAATGTTTATGTATTTTTGTTAGCTGTGATTTCACTTTATTAATCTAATTATTGAAAATTTCAAAATAAGGGAGTTATGATATTCCTGTGTCAATGAATTAATGTACTGTATTTGATGGCATATAAGGATCCCCTATTCCATGTCATTGGAATATAAATAATCAAACATTTCCTTGAATTCCTATTATCTATCAACCATTTTGAAAATTCTTTAAAAATTCCTCCTCATCTTCTGGACAATGAAGAGTACATTCACCTATTGAGCCATTTCTTTTAGACAAAGGGGGTCTTATACGTCATCAAATAAGGTATGGTTTATTCAGATGCTAGCTAAAAAACACCAGTATCACTGATTTTTTGGGAGCTTCACCAAAAGCTTTAGTTTTTGAGCTGTCATACATTTTCATCATCAGCCTTTTATACATCAGTCATTGGATATAGACCTTCCCCAAGATTTGCCAGATCTCTCTATCATGGGCATCACTGAGCCAGTACTTTCTAAATTTATCTAGCTTGTCATGCCATCTTACTTTGTAGGACACAATTTCATTTATGATATTGGAGGATCCACATTATGAGTTATGATGTCCAGCAGTTGTTGTACATTATAGGTCAAAAAAGCAACATAAAGTTTTCTTGGATTAAATATTGATTGTTGCAAGTCTATTTCGACCTTTTTCAAAGTTTGGTTTATTTTCTTTGAATGGCATATCAATAGAATCATTAATTACTTAATAAGTGAGAAGGAAATTTGTTTTCCATTAAATGTAAAACATACTGAATGCTTTACTCACTCTGATAGCACATAGATATGTTATAAAAAGTTTAGAGAATTTTTGCAACTAATAATTGATACTGACATATTGAAGATTGATGATTTTTTTTCTCATATTTAAACAGAAATACAATATCTAACTGAATTAGCGTTTTGACTCAGATTCATTTACTGGGGAAACATTCAACTAATCCATCTTTTAGCGATAGTGACTTGAAATAAATGAATAATCATGAACACAAATGTATTGAGGGTATTTATTGTATTAGAGTTATTTTTTAATATTTCTTGTATTTCTTGAATGACTTTCTACTGAATTAATTCTCCTAACCTGTCTAAGGTATTTTGCAACCAGTATCAATGGGCATCTAGTTCTTTGGAATATTTTAAATTAGTATTATCAATATTTCACTTACATGTGTTTTTCAAAGGAAAATACTAGCTGCAATTATTCTTCTAATTATCTTGAGTTAGTTTTTAATTGATTATAATAAATAATTTCAGAGATCAAACAGAACTACTCACTCGCAATATATTTGTGTATGATATGGTCAGACTATTTTCCTTATCTATTCGTTAATTTTTCCACAACGTTCTTGTTGTGTACCCTCTGGCAGGGGTTGTTAGGTCTAGAATGTGGAATCACTATTCAGAGGCCAATTGAGCATTTGTTCTGAGAAGTTGTGGAAAAATGAACTTATACACAAGGAAAATAGTCTGACCATAATACATACCATAATACATAATGATTAATACATCCCATCTAACAAAATTCAGGCAAGAATTCCAAGCAATATGTCAAGAATATTTTAGAAGTTTGCTTCTTCTGTTACATTTACCTTCTTTTTTTTTTTTTTTCACAGATGATCGGCAAAAATTCACAAAAGTTTTAGACAGTTTAAACATTTTTTAAAACAATAAAGAAAACTAGACAGAAGAAATGGGAAAATATTCAAAGCTTTTGACAAATATCTGTCATGTGCATACAGACCATTTTGAAGGAAAAAACACAAAGGATATGATTAATAGAGGAGAAAAAAAAAATAGATTGATATTGATAGTTAAGCAGTATCTGAATAGAAATACAGAATAGAAAAGAGATTTGTGAAGTGTGGAAAAAAAACAAAACAGGGTGATTTGGCTATGACGACAATGAGAGTAAAAAACAAAAAAGATGCAGTTTCGATATATTAAAGAAAATTAATAAATATGACTTGTGAATTAACAAATGATTATCTAGCAAGAATGATAAAATTCGATTTAAACAAATTTTTTGTAAATAATAACTGTGATGATAACTTTGTTTTCAAGTTAACAATTACTTCATAGTCAAGAAAAATGTTTTAAGAATTTGGAGACACTGGAAAAAATGCAAGTAAAATATTTTTGTCATTTTTGTAAAAAAATTGACCCATATTATTCTTTTATTCTTCTACAATAGCATTTTTAGTAAATAAAAACTTTGTATAAGTAGTGTTCTATTTTTTCCTGCATCTTCAAGCATCTATAGAAATTTCATATCAGAAAATATGAAACATATTTTATAGATAGCTTTTTAGAAAAGTATATAATTCATTAGATTTTTCTCATAAATGAAGATTACTCTTACATATCCAGAAATAAATGTGATTTTGCTGATAAATTATCAAGTTCATTAAACTGCGAAATATTTTATTATTTTCCTACCAGGTTAATAGAGAATACTTTAAAATAAAGTTGACTAAAAGAAATACTGCACTGCAGATAATGGAAGTTTATCATTCTGTATAGAACTCATTACTTGATGGAAAAATTATTGTTGGGAAATCCTTTGAATCATTTTACATAAAATAAATCCTTTAAAAAATAATCAAGATGGATTGCAAAATGATACAACTTGAAGAGAAAATATTTGTGAAAAGTGTGATACTATTGTTTCAACTGTACAAGAACTAGTTTTGTCTAATGGCTTCCTTAATGGAGGAATATTGAGATTGAGAAAACTTGAATAGGAATAGATGTTTTAATCATATTACTTTTGTAGTAGAATTCATTTTTCTATCACCAAAAAGTTAAAAAAAAGATTTGTTTCTTGAAAATATGTTTTGTGTTTAATAAATTCATAAACAGAAGAATATTGCATCTAAAGGAAAAAAGTGTGTCAGTGATAAAAGATTAAAAGATGGTTGTTCATGAGATGAATTTTTGTGGGAAAGATGAGAAATTTTATGAAGAATAAACTATATAAATGTTCTTACCTTAGCTGATATTTCCAGTTCATTGGTGAGATGTATTTTCTGTTGATAGTTCTGTTAATCAATCCTTTTCAAGTGACATCAACTTTAAAATCAAAGTGAGTGTATGTGTGTGATAGAATAGTAGTCCTAGGAAGTATGGTGTGTTTGCAATGACTGTATTACTCACTGGAAAGAGAAGGCTTAGTCTCCAAATGTAAGATGAAAATGTCACCCACTCCCTAAGAACAGTAGTTATTTTTTTCTCATGAAAATTGAAATTTTTCAATTTTACAATATTTAATTGTAAATCCAATACTAAAAACTGTAAATGTTTCCCTCAATTTATAAATGTAAAAAAAATAAATCATGCTTTTTTTGTCCCAGAATGCAATGTTTTAGTGAAAGTATTATTCATCCTTTTTATGGCTATTTTCTTCATTCTATCCTTGGCATATTTATTTTTACTCTTTGAAGTAAGTGCCTGCAGTATTATAAAACTAAAAATTAAATCTGATTTCTAATGAGGAATGTAAATTTCATTTTGAAATCACAAACTGAATATTTTATGTGTAATTGATTAAATAAAAAATTATACAGTTAATATTAAATGAGATAAAATGAAGTAAATTGAATCAATGAAAATATATCATATTTATTGAACATAATCATCTAACTATCAGATGTATAAATTCTACAAACTGAAAAATCAAAGTTCAATGGACATAGAATTGTATAAATCTTGTTTTCATCAGTAAATAAAATTTAGCTAATATATAGACTGGATTGATCAAAGTTCATGAACATTTGATTTTCTACTTATAATCCAAATACTGGATATGAAAAATAAGATGAAAATTGAAGGTCAAGCCATATTATCACCCATAAATCTTGCTTTTTAATGAGTATTTTCTCAATTTGGTATTGTATAAAATCTGTTAATTCCTTTTTTTAGAGGTCCATATCAAACATTTGTATTTTTAATTTCATATATAACAAAACTTTACTCTCTTAACTTGGAGCATCAATCATATTAATAAAAGTTTTTATAATTGAGGAGATATATACAAATAAGTTGTGTGTGTAGAAGTGTGGTTTAAGTACAAAAGTATTTTCGTTTTTAGTTATTCACTGTAAATATTCATTAATTTAAATATGGCACTGGAGGCAATGGTCTTGTATTTGATGTTTGCTGATTATTCATTTCTACAAGATTCCTAGATTGAGGATATGGAGCAGAAATGTCACTTTTGCTCAGAGGACCACTTTGAGATGAAGACTTGGAGGGCAACTGATCTGAAATCAAAGGAAGAAACATTAAAAAAACTGAGCAAATTGTAAGCTTTTCTATCAATTGTAATCAATGTCTTCTGGAATATTCTTTTAAGTTGTGATAAATATTGGCTGAATTCAGAGCAAACTCTTTCATCAATTTAGGTTTTGTAACTTTTACTTTATGCCAAAATATTTATTAATTCTTTTCATATTTTATGAAGATTGAAACCATTATTATATTTCCAGTTTTTAAAAAGACTTGATATTCAAAATGTAGGTGTTTCTGGAAAAATTTGAAACATTGAGCAGATTGTTAGATTTTGGGATCAGATTTTCAAATAGCACACCAGAATTGATTGAACTGAGAAAGAGCGCATTTTGAGTCTTCACTGAATGACATCACCTCTATATCACTAATCCTAGAAATATAAGCGAAAACGATTGGTTCAATTTTTTTTTTAGATATCAATTTATATTCAATGTTGGATTAAGTACTGTAACAATGTTTTTAATATCAATTTCGACAAGTTTTTGTCTTAATTTTTCTGTTACTTTTTATCACAACTTTGATTCAGACTATTCATTTCCAATCATGCTGTTTACTCATTGGTGTAAAAATTGAAATGAGGGCAAGAGCAAGAATAAGTCAAAATTATTTATAAAAAGACAATCTAATTTTACAAAAATTTATAATGAAATAAAATGCAAAGTTGTCAACTATTTCACCTCATCGACAATTGTTTTTAATTTTGGATATATAATATCCCAAGTTACTTAATCCCAGAAAAAAAAAATTTAATGGTTTTACAAAGGTTTTTAAACTAATAAATCATTCTCATATGGATTGGCATAACATCCATTCTTCTATAAGAAAGGAGTCATTTAGTAAAATTTATTAACTAATGTTTTTCATGAATATTTTCTCTCCAAAGAGACTTTTTAGTAAAATGAAATCATATTTTTATCATTAATTTTGACTAGTCTTTATCTTAATTTCTATGACAACAATGAGTAAACAATTAGAAATGGTTGCAGTATCATTACGGTCTAAATCAAAGCTGTGATAAAAGGAACTAAAAAAATAAGTTATTCAGAAAAATTCAATAATTACTTCCTATGAGGTTTCATTACAAGTTTTACACCAACGAGTAAACAGCGCAATCAGAAATAAATAATCCAAAAATAAATAATCAAAGTCATGGTAAAAAGCAATTAAAAATTAAGATGGTAAAACTAGTCGAAACTAATGAAGAAAACATTGTTATAATACTTCATCTAATATTGAATATAAATTGATATTTAAAATGATTTAAACAATTTTCATTTATTTATGCATGTAAGACTGGTGATGTAGAGGTGATGACATCTGCTGAAGACTCGAAATGTACTCTTTTTCAATTTGATCCATTCTGGGGTGCCATTTGTATATTTGATCCAGCTTTTCTTTCAATAAAATAATAATCAATGTCATCAGAAATATTGTTTTGAGATCTGTTAAATGTTGTCAATATTCAACCCAACTTTATCATGGATTTAGGCTGTAACTGCTACTTCATGTCCAAAGATTTATTAAAATTCTATTTGTACTATTTGTGAAACTATTGATATATTCTGAGTTTTAGAAAATCTTTTCAAAATGATTTGATATTCGGAAAAGTTTTTCTTGGATGTAGTTGTTAATAATTATTTTCTTTTATGAATTTTTCCATCCTTTTCATTATTTTCTGTATTTTTTTTACATTATTGAATTACTGAAGTTCATTTTCATTCTAAATGCTTCACCTTTCTTGAATTCTCCTGATATCTAAAAAAAAACTGATCGTTTACATAATAGATCAGAAATTACCTGTTTCCTCTTCACAGTGTGACATGTCTTCTCTGTAAGGGTGTCCACTCTTAGTAGATCTCCAATCACCAAAATAATCAGGTGGTATTGAGACATTTTGTGTGTACATCTGTTGTGAAAGAGAAGATTAAGACAAAAAGGTTGTTTGATTTGATATAAAGGATATGAAACTGAACTTCTACTGAGATAGCTAATACAGAGAGAAAAATAATCATTATTTTGCATTCTAGTTTATGAAGATCCTGAATCATTAAACAACTGTTAAAAGTATGTCAAAAGTGATGCAATACTGTCATGAATAATATGCAGTAAGCTATAAATATTGTACAAATCAATGGAAATCAAATAATTAACAATGATTTTTTTTATTTGTTAATCTTTAATTTGATCAACTATAAGTTTACTGAACTTCGAATGTTATAGAAAATTATGTAAATAGCATAAATTTTCATGCAGATTTTCATGTTGAAAATTCAATATAAACTATACTTCAAAAAGATATTTTAGGATAAACAGTGACATGTGTGAGGAATCTTTGAACTTACCTGGGATGGAGTCCCTGTTGATGTTTGTAATTTTTGCCCAGGAATAAGTTGGCTCCTAGATGCTGTCAAAGGAGTATTCATTGCTAAATTTTGATTTGATGGTATTGGATGTGCAGGTCGAGGCCAAGAGTTTGGCTGGTAGGAAGGAGCAATCAATTGTCTCTGCTCACTGACATATCTATTGGAAGGATCAAGTGCTTGTGCATACGCCACATTTGATGGACCATTACATCGAATGATGCAGATTGACAATGAAGCTGTTATGAACACAGCTATTGTCACTGCTATCACTGTAATAATAATGACCAGATTAAGATGCACTTTCTCTTCACTCTCTAGCTCAACAACATTTAACATTTCCGATGTCTTGTTGCTGATTGTCAGTGTTAAAAACACAGTAGTTGTTGCTGATAGAACTGGGCTACCACTGTCCTTCACCACAATGTCCAGCTGATAGGAGCCAGCATTTTCTTGGCTCAGTTGCCGATTGAAAGCTAACAAACCAGTGTACTGGTTCATGCTGAACATCTGTTTGTCATTGCCTCTGATTATTTGATATTTTAGAAATGCATTCTCTTGACTATCACTGTCTGATGCCTTGATTTGGGTGATGTTCTTTTTGCGATGGGGGTAATATGTCACATCCAGATTGTATGGTTTAACACTGGGAAATGTAAAATATGGAGCATTATCATTTTTATCATTTACCTCAACAATCACATTCACTGTATTATTCAGAGATGGTGTTCCATTGTCTTTGACAAACACCTTGAACTCATAAGTATCTTGAAACTCATGATCCAGAGACATAATTGCTGATACTAATCCATTCGGGCTTATTTTGAAAGGTAAGAACTGTTTGTTATTGGTGAGCAGAGAATATGTGAGTTTTCCTCCAGCTCCCAAGTCTGGATCAGTGGCATTGATGTAGCCAAGAGTAATTCTTGACTTTTCATTCTCATCAATCAAGAATTGAAATGTGTCTTTTGTAAATTCTGGCTCAACATCATTGATGTCCATCACTTGAATGGAGAATTTGCTGTTACTATGAAGAGGAGGAGATCCTTTATCTTGACAACTGATCACAACATCATGCTGTTCTTCTTTCTCTCTGTCAAGAGGATTTTTCAATGTCACTTCATATTTCTTTTTACCTAAATTCTGAAGCTGAAATTTGTCATGGTGTATGTCACAAGTTACATGTCCATTTTCTCCCTCATCATTGTCAGTTACTTTGACATATGCAATAAAACTGCCTATTTTTACCCCTTCAGAAATATCGACTGTATTTTTTGTTGATTCTGAGACAAAGTTTATAGCAATTGTAGGTGCATTATTTTGTTGGGTGATAATATTAATTACGACCATTACAATAGAGCTAAGTGGAGGTTTTCCTTCATCTGTGGCCTTAACATACAACTTGTGCATTAGTTCTTCTCCTAATAGAAATCGCTTGTGCAAAAAGATCTTTCCATTCATTTCATCTAGTTGAAAATGAGATTTAACAATGTCATTAGTCTTAGAACTGAAGTGGTATAAAACTTTACCATTTTGTCCAGCATCTAAATCTTTAGCGGAGAGAATAACCATTGGTTGGTTTTTACTGACCTCATTCTTGACTGTAATATTGTACAGATTTTGAGGAAAAACAGGAGCATTATCATTGACATCAGCGACTGCAATGTGAATGTTCAAGACACTTTGCTTGGGAGGATCCCCTCCGTCTTTAGCTATGACTTGTAATGCATAGGAATCTTTTGTTTCTCTATCTAACATTTCTTCAAGTACAATACTGAGATCAGAAGTCTTATCAACATTTTGGGAGATGGAAAGTTTGAAAGGGTAATTTTCAAGTTTTTTCAGCTGATACTTAATTATTGAATTCATCACTCCAACATCTTTGTCTATGGCATTCGGAATTGGCCTTTTGGCACCTTTTCTGTCATCCTCAGAAAATTCTATCTTGACATTTTTGTCTGGAAATTCCGGTTGATGGTCATTTGTGTCTTGTATTATGACTTTGATCTCCAGTATTCTGATAGAAGAAGTTGCCTTCCTCACAGCTACATCCACAATTTGAAAACACTCTTTTTTATATTTACATATGGATTCTGCATCAAGTGTAACACTTGTGTAAAGTTTTCCTGTCTTTTTAGAGACATGAAAATACTGTGAGCTGCCTGTCCCTGCCTTTTGCAATTGACTGAATGTAATGAGCTTGTGTTGTTGAGATGGGACATCTCTAAAGATGTGAGAGTCTGTAGCAATGTCACCCACTAGTGTCCCTGGGCTTTTGCCTTCCTCTATGGTATAAGTCAAGTCAGCAGCAATACAACTGACTGAGGCATACAATAGCAAACCAAATTGAATGAACATCTTTTACAGAGGATCCGTATTTTCCAATTTGCTTACTTGATATAATCTTTTTTTTCAATCTGAAACAAATGTAAAAATCTTTTAGTGGTACAAAACTTTAAGTTGAGCAGATGCATAATTTTTCTTCTCCTCTTTCATGTTTCACTATGCATCTGCTAATAACAGAAATGTAAAAATGTATTTGGAATAATTTCATTTTCATATATTTTGTTGTACACCAGGGTAAAAACTTTTGTACATAATCCTCTCATATCTGTTCAAGACATTAGGTCAACTGCTGGCATTCTCATGTTTTTTAACTGAGTATTACTGGTCATTGGAAAAAGTCAAAGTATGAGTATAAATATGGATTCTTTTAATTAGTTCAGCTAAATATATTATCATACATGAACCAATCACTCAAATATAAAATTAGATTTAGAAATTTAATTGAATTGATGAGGAATGCAAGTAAAAATATCAAATATGAATATCATTAAGAGATGCAAGTGAAAAGTTAAAATATTAAACAATACAAAATTTACTTTTCTTGATCCAAGGAATATGATTGTCTGAATTTGATAATTTATGTTCAATCCACAAGGAATCAAATTAATTCATTACATTTAATTCTTAACCTGCATTTGTCTCAATATTTTCTCCAATGAATTGTAACTACAGAAAATATAAACATACTAAACTTGAAAAATAACCAAAATTAATTTCCCTTAAATACTGCAATACCTTGAGTAATACAGCTTATGATGGATTACAGCTCAGGTATTGCTGTACAAATAAATGCAACTAAGTATAAGCTGACAATAAATGTAAATTATAATAAGATTTTGAACAGGACAGAAAATATAGGAATGAATTAACTGCACTCAAAAAAAGGTATACCCATATTTGTGAGAATTCTATAATTGTAAATTAAACCTCAGATTTCTGTAATCAAATAATTTAATCAGGATTATGATTTAATTATATGAAGAAGAATTATAACTATAAAAGTAAATGGGCTTCATCTCTGATTACAGATAAGTATGTGATTATTTAATCGAGTACAAATCAGGTCATTCTTGTTGAGATAGTACATGAAATAACTGGTCACATTACAATTATTTTACCAAAAAGGGATTCTGATATTTATCAGTTTCTAAAATTTCAGAAAGAAGGCATGTAATTTAAGTAGAGTTTATATTGTTTAATGTAATTAACGCTAAAAATGTTGTCAGGTTTTACTTCACCCATGTAAATTGAATTATTGCGTTTAAAGAAGAAAACAAGTAAATAAGACAGAATTTTCTGAGCATTAGTTATCTATTGATTTTCTTGCTATATATTGCTAGTTACTTCCCTTACATACTTGAAACTGAATTTGACAAGGAGAATACCAAGATACGTTGATTTTTTATCTAATTCTATATTTTCATATCCTAGACATCAATGCGTGTTATTTTAACAATTTAATTATTGAAAATCATAATATAAAATTACATTCAAGCCAGCCCTGATTCAAAAAAGAGTTTTTTTTAGTATGAACTAATTCATTTCAGAATCTAAAACATTTTTATTTGAAAACCAAGAAATCTTGATATTGGTTTAAATCATGTGCTTTCTTAAGTATCCGAATTTAAATGCAGCAAATGCTTTTTAAATTGAAGGGCCAATAGAATTTATAGTGCATCTGAGTAGTTTTTTAATAAATTAGTCATCTTCAATAAAAATTCTTAATTTTCCATTCAATTTTAAATATACTTGATAAAAAGATATTATTTGTAATTTTTAGATTTTCAGAAAAGACAATACTCCTAACCAAAAATATTCCTTTGTTTGCCATTTGTCTTTGTTATTGTTACATTTTGCTATATTGAGACTGAAAAAGATTCAATAGAGTTGTGTTTGGCTGAACACCATTTGTGAAAAGTGTATTTAAATAATATTTGAAAGTTTTAGCTTTATTGACAGTGAATGGGTTCAGGAGAACTATTTCATTTTAATCATGAAAATTTCACTACAACTAATCATCAACAGGTCCATCAATAAGTAAGGTAACCTGTTTTCATGAAAGTGATAGATGATGAAACCATCATGGATGCTGTCTGGGTGTAGGTAGGTAGAAAATGCTTTTGCAATACTTAATGGATTGATTGAAAATTATTCCTCTCTATTTAAAAGCTATTAAGAAAACAAAATTGAAGCAACCAGAAAATATTCATGAATCTCTTGACAAAGAAGTGATTTATAGAGAAGAAAAAGTTTAGATTGATGTGGATGCTTCAGTAGATTGGTGGAGTGTTAAAAAACAAACAGGTATAAAATGATTATTATTTATTTTTGCCTCTATTTACCTTCGTCTTCATTGTTGTTGCTTTTTGTTACAGCTCAGGCTTGGTACTCTTCAGCAGTTAGTATATAAATTGACAGAGTAGATTGGAATAATGAATAAGTTCCAGGTGAGAAAATCAAACTCCTGTCACTACGCTGATGGGTACCCAGCCTGAGCCTAGTTGTAATAAAAAGCAACAACAATTAAGATAAAGGTAAATAGTAGCGAAAATGAATGATAACGATTTATAATACTTCATCTACTAAAATAGACGAAAACAAAAATATAAAATGGTTTAGCTATGAAGACAGGAGTCAAAAAAAAATGGATGCTGCTTTGATATATCAAAAAATTAATAAACATGACTTGTGAATAAACAATCAGAGCCCTTTCAGCTCCAAAAAGGGGTAAGACAAGGTGATACCAGCTCATCCAAACTTTTTACAGCCTGCCTCGAGATGATCTTCAGAAGAGTAGACTGGGAGAGTATAGGAATCAGAATAGACGGCGAATATCAGAGCAACCTCAGATTTGCAGACGACATCGCCCTTTTCGTCGAGACTCTACACGACTTCCAACTAATGCTAGATGAACTAAATGAAAAGAGCAAGAAAGTCAGCCTACACATGAATTTCAGCAAGATGAAGATCATGTGCAACAACCACATTAAAGATGAAAACACTAAGATCAATATCGAGGACACAGAACAGGAGAAAGTAGATCACTACATCTACCTAAGACAAGAAATCTCCATGAGACCTTCAAAAGAAGAAGAAATCAAGCAAAGAATCACCCTAGGATAGCAACCCTTTGGTAGAGCAAGCTCAACTTTCAAAAACAAGCTCAACTTCTAAAAACAAGAAGATCCCATTAATCCTAAAAAGAAGGGTATACAGCCAATGCGTCCACCCAATAGTCAATTATGGAACTGAAATATGGAACCTAACTAAGAGACAGACCCGCAAATTGAGAACCATGCAACGTGCACATGAAAGAATTATGCTAAGCCTCACTGGACAGCACAATTTATCCAGAAGAAGACAGGAGTCAAGGACATCATAGAATCCAATAAAAATCTCATATGGGAATGGGCTGGCCATGTTGCAAGAATGGCAGACAACCGATAGACATCGCAACTCATTGACATGGATCCCAAGAGATTACATGCACAACCAAGGCTGACAGAGTATTAGATGGAGAGACGAGCTAGACAAATTCAGATGCCTATGATAGGGAAGTGTGGCAAATCCCGGGGAAGGTCCAATGATGGACGCTATGATGATGAAGAAGAAGAAGTGAGAATAATAAAATTTGATTCAAGTAAATTCTCTGGAAACAATCAGCTTATTTATTCTATATCAATAATAAGCAATGATTGAAGAAAGAATCTCAGAAAGAATCTCAGGAGAATTCGAAAATACTCAGAAGAATATTCGTAAAATATTGAATATATTCTAGAACAATAAACACAAACTTTGTACTGGTAGTATTGCTATTTTTCTCACTTTTAAAATTTTTCCATATCTTTTTAGATTTTATGTTAAAAAACATAGTTCTACATTTACGACTTTTATAGATTGACTATTAGAATTATGTAGAATTTATTGACTTTATAATAGTTATCATACATAGCTTCCATTACACAAGAATATTGAAGATAACTTTTACAAATAAGAATGATGAATTTCATTTGTTTCAGAAACTGCAAAATATTTTTCTTTAAGGGTAATAGAGAACACTATTACACAGTGGATAAAGAAAGTTTGTTTTTTTTGTTTCAAACTCATTATTTGATAGAAAAAATTTCCTCAAAATAAAATGAAAAAAATGTGTAAGAAATTCCCCAATAACACAATTTCAGGGAAAATATTTGTGATGCAATTCTTTCAACTGTACAGGAACTAGTTTTGTATAATGGCTACCTTAATGGAAGAGAGTTGAAATGGAGAAAACCCAAAGATGATTAGATAATTATCTAACAAGGTTAATGTAGAGGGGTTCATTAGCAAAAAGTAATGAATAATGCTAGAGATTTAGTTGTTATAAATATATTTTAAGTTTTCATGAATAGAAAGAGGATTTGAGAAAAAGAAAGTGTGTCAGATATAAAAGATGGTTGTCTATGAGATGAATTATAGTGAGGAAAAATGAGAATTCTGATGGAGAAATAAATATAAAAATGTTCTCACCTTCCAGTTGAGTGATAAGATGTATTTTCAGTTGAAAATTTTGTCCATTAATTCCTCTGAGTGACTCCAACTTTGAAATAAAAGTTTTCCTATGAGTGTGATATAATAGTAGTCCTAGGAAGTATGATGTGTGTATAATGACTGTATTTGTAACAGGAAAGAGAGGGCTGGGGTTGTTGATGCCGAATGTAAATATCACCTACCTCCACTACTCTGAAAAAGTGAATTTTTTCATTAAAATTGTAATTTTGGTTTTTCATGACAATGTTTCCATTTTTAACAGTAAATCAAACATCAAAAACTGTAGATGTTTTCCAGATTTCATTTACTTTTCTAAAATAAATTGTGCCCATTTTGTCCCAGAATGCAATGTTTGAATGAAGATGTTATTCATCCATCTTTTGGCTATTTCCTTCATTCTATCCTTGACATATTGTCATTCTATCACTTGATGTAGAAAACTTAAGTGTGTGCTCAATTGTTAATGCGTATTCTAGAAAACTTCAAATAAAGTCTTTTTTCTATTGTCTGATGATGGATTGGAATTATATTTTGAAATTATGAATTGAATATTTTGTGTGAAATTGATGAAGTAAAAATTAGTATTATCAAAATTGAATTCAAGGCTAATTGAAGTAAAATGCATAAATGAAAATGGATCATAGTAATTGAACATAGTTATGTTATCAAATAATTTTAAATATTAAATTGCATAAAACTTGCTTTCATCAGAAAATGATGTTCAATCTATTTATTTACTATCTGAGAGCATCCAGAATTCTAAACATTTTAATTTCTAACATTCTAAATGTTGTGTAGAAATTAAGATGAAAATTTCAGGAGTTAAATCTTATCATAAGTCTAATCCACTTTTTACTTACTCAGTATTTTCTTGATTTAATATTACATGATATCTGCTAATGGCCCTTTTTGTGGGGCTTATTTAACATTCATATTTCTCAATTACTCTCATCGCATAAGACTTGTCTCTTTCAACTTTGAGCAATCAAATTAGTTAATATTTTTATAAGTAAAAAGATACATAAAAATTGTGTGTGTAAGTATGGATTATGTGTAAAATTTGAATGCATTTTTGTTTTTCTTTGTTATTAACTGTAAATATTCATTGAGTTAAATATGGCACTGGGGGCAATGGTCTTGTATTTGATGTCTGCTGATTATTCATTTCTACAAGATTCCTAGATTGAGGATATGGAGCAGAAATGTCACTTTTGCTTAGTTGGACACTTTGAGATGAAGATTTGGAAGGCAGCTGATCTGAAATCAAAGGAAGAAACATTAAAACCACTGAGCAAATTGTTAGCTTTCCTTTCAATTGTAATCAATGTCTTCTGCAATATTCTTTTGGGTAGTGATAAATTTCAGCATTGAAAAAAAAAAAAAGAGTATAATACTTATATCCAAATAATATTCTAAATGCTGGAAAGTATTTTTAGAAACCATATTTATTCAAACCTTTTCCATTTTTTTGCATCTGAAGTTTTAATTCGATTTTCTAAGAAGTTTATCTAATACATAGTTCAGGATAATTAGTTTTTTTCCCCTTCAATTATTTCATGCATATACATCCATCATTAATTTCCAAAGTTCATATTCTTTCTAGATGTTTCTATTATCATAGATTCTTGGATTCCTGACACATTAACAAAAGTAAATAACTTCTTTTTACTTAGATCCAATGGATATTTGATTTGAAATTACCTGTTTCATCTTTGCAATGTGACATGTCTTCTCTGCAAGGTTGTCCATTCACACTTGATCTCCAATCACCAAAATAATCAGGAGGTATCGACACATTTTGTGTGTATGTCTGTTGGTGAAGATAAGATGAAACTTGAAGAAATTGTTTGACCCTGAATAGGAAGTGTGCAACTGATTTCATTCTGGGAATATAGAATTAAAGATAATCAGTATTTTATTTATCAGTTTGTGCATATCCCTGATTACTATACACATATCTATTGAAAGTTTCAGCCATGAGTTATGCAATGTTATGTTTCATCAATAATATGTTTTTTGCTACAAATGAACAAATCAATATAAATTAAATAAATCATAGAAACAGTTTTGGTTCGTTACTGTCTTATGACCAATATCTTTTGGCAGTGTGTCTTGTTGGGGGTGATCATCAATAAGTCTGAATTTTTGAAAAAAAAAAAAAAGTTCTTTCTAGACTTGACAAGGAAATGTTCAAAATTTGGACCTTTAGCTCCATTGTATAGAACACATGATAGATTAAGAGATTGATAGCCAGTGAGGCAGAACCAATAGAAACTAAAGAAAATAATGTTGACCGTTGGACAGCTTCGGTTGATGGTTTCTAATATTATTTATTGAACATTTTCAAATTTGATGAAGTACGAATTGATTAATCTTGAAATATTACAGAAATCATTTGAATAATATATTTTTGTTGAACTATTTATGATTTATGAATTCCATATAACAACACATTTTTCTTTCAATCATAGAAGCATATAATATCTTTCTACTTACCTGGGATGGAAGCTCTATAGATGCTTGTGATTTCTGCCAAGGCGTAAGTTGTCTCCTTGAGGATGTCAATGGAGTATTTCTGGCTAAATTTTGGTTTGATGGTATTGGATGAGCAGGTCGAGGCCAAGAGTTTTGTTGGTAAGAAGGAGCAATCAAGTGTCTCTGTTCACTGACATATCTGTTGGAAGAATCAAGTGCATGTGCATAGGCCACATTTGACTGACCATTACATCGAATGATGCAGATTGACAATGAAGCTGTTATGAACACAGCTATTGTCACTGCTATCACTGTAATAATAATGACCAGATTAAGATGCACTTTCTCTTCACTCTCCAGCTCAACAACATTTAACATTTCCGATGTCTTGTTGCTGATTGTCAGTGTTAAAAACACAGTAGTTGTTGCTGATAGAACTGGGCTACCACTGTCCTTGACCACAATGTCCAGCTGATAGGAGCCAGCATTTTCTCGGCTCAGTTGCCGATTGAAAGCTAACAAACCAGTGTACTGGTTCATGCTGAACATCTGTTTGTCATTGCCTCTGATTATTTGATATTTTAGAAATGCATTCTCTTGACTATCACTGTCTGATGCCTTGATTTGGGTGATGTTCTTTGTATGACGGGGGTAATATGTCACATCCAGATTGTATGGTTTAACACTGGGAAATGTAAAATATGGAGCATTATCATTTTTATCATTTACCTCAACAATCACATTCACTGTATTATTCAGAGATGGTGTTCCATTGTCTTTGACAAACACCTTGAACTCATAAGTATCTTGAAACTCATGATCCAGAGACATAATTGCTGATACTAATCCATTCGGGCTTATTTTGAAAGGTAAGAACTGTTTGTTATTGGTGAGCAGAGAATATGTGAGTTTTCCTCCAGCTCCCAAGTCTGGATCAGTGGCATTGATGTAGCCAAGAGTAATTCTTGACTTTTCATTCTCATCAATCAAGAATTGAAATGTGTCTTTTGTAAATTCTGGCTCAACATCATTGATGTCCATCACTTGAATGGAGAATTTGCTGTTGCTATGAAGAGGAGGAGATCCTTTATCTTGACAACTGATCACAACATCATGCTGTTCTTCTTTCTCTCTGTCAAGAGGATTTTTCAATGTCACTTCATATTTCTTTTTACCTAAATTCTGAAGCTGAAATTTATCATGATGAAGGTGACATGTGACCTCTCCATTTTGTCCCTCATCATTGTCAATAACTTTCACATAAGCAATGAAACTTCCAGTTTTGGCATTTTCTAAAATCTCAAGTATATTTTTCTCTGATGTCGTTGGAAAATTCACTTTGATGATTGGAGCATTATTGTCTTGGTTGATTACATGCACATAAACTATTGCAATGGAGCTCAATGATGGACTTCCCCCATCTTCAGCTTTCACATACAATTTATGTATTATTTCTTCTCCTGAATTGAACTTTTTCTGCAAGAATATTCGCCCAGTTGTTTCCTCTAATTGAAAGAAAGATTTTGATACCTCAGTTGTCTTTTGACTCCAGTGATATGAAACTCTTCCATTTTGTCCTGAATCTAAATCAGTTGCTGATAAAATAACAATGGGTGTCACTTGACTATCTTCATTTTTGATTGAAATGTTGTATACTTTTTTGGAAAATACTGGAAAGTTGTCATTAACATCATTAACTGAAATATGAACATTTAATATATTTTGGTTTGGAGGAGATCCTGCATCTTTAGCCACAACTTTGACTAAATAAGAGTCTTTTGTTTCTCTGTCTAATATTGCTTCCAGTTTTATTCCCAGCTGTGAAATTTCTTCTACACCTTGAGCAACAAATAATGTGAATGGTTCATTTTTCATCTTTTTCAGTTCATAAGAAATCTTTGAATTCACAAATCCAATATCTTTATCAATAGCATTAGGGATTATTATTTTGGTTCCCATTATAACATCCTCAGAAAATGCAATGTCAATTTGTTTCTGTGGAAACTCTGGTTTATGGTCATTGATATCTTTAATGATGACTTTGATTTCTAAAATCCTCATTGAAGAAGTTCCCTTACGAACAGCCACATCAATGAGTTGGAAGCATTCTTTATTGCGTTTGCATATTGCCTCAGCATCCAATATGACTGTTGTATATAATTTGCCTGTTTTCCTAGAAACTTGAAAATAATGTGAACTGCCTGTGCCTCCTTGTTGTAGTTGGCTGAATGTGATTAGTTTCTTGTCTTGTTGAGGGATATCATCCATTACTTTAGAATCTGCTGCAATATCTCCAATGTAGGTACCTGGACTCTTGCCTTCTTCCACAGAGTAAGTCAGATCAGCACTGAAGCATGTGTGCAGGGTAGATAAAATCATAATCATCAGTCCAAACATGTTTAAGTTGCTGCCTGGATAAAAATATTTGTGGTATACTTAATCAGTAGAAACAAACATTTGAATGAGATAGGACCTGTATAAGTAAATATATTCAAAAGAAGTAGTTTTCTGAGACAATGTTTTTCAAATACTATTTACATTTTAAAGAGGATATTTTTTTTGTATTATTTGAAATATATTCCTACAAAATGAATTACTGTTGATTAATTTAAGTAGTGGATTTCTACCTCCTTACACTAGTGATGGCCTCTGTATAATAACTAATATTTATTCGTTAAATGAAGAAAATCACTTTGTGCTTATTCTTAAGAAAAATCTTATTTATTCAATTTTATTAAAAATTAAAAAAATGATAGCACTTGATTCTCAAAGTTAAGTTAAGTTAAGTGTCCTGGGAAAATGGGATTTTTATTGGCCTTGGCAATGGTCCATCAAATAAACTGAATCTTATACTTTCTATGTACATTTTTAAAGCCTATATCTATAAGCCAGGTAATGTACTCAGTTTGATTTGTCCTTGCATGCAAACAAAGTTTGCCGAATTTGTTATGTAAATTTGATTGGATCAAGATTACCATTTAATATGCAGTGAAATGTATAAAATATGATTAGTTTTTACTTGAATAAAAATAACAAGGTCTTGGACTGAATTACTAATTTCCAGGAATTAACAAATATTAACCAAATATTTTCCCTACATATTGGGACTACCTCCCTTTGACATGCTGTTTTTAATCACAGACATTAATAGAGTCAATTCAAAACCACAAAAAAATTATATCAAAAATTGATATTGAATCCAAATGAAATATCCTGACTTATTGAAAGTTATAATTCATAAACCATTATTCTCAAATTCCTGGAAACATTTATAAAAATACCAATATTGTACATGTTATTGAGTTTTGATATAGATTTTCATAAAATTAGTTCAAAATATCACTAAAATTATGAATTCTTTTTTTGTCATTTGTATTTCCCTCAGATATTGTCTTTTCTATAAATGTTTTTATTGCAGCTGCAAATAAAATTTGATTTGATGGAAAACCATTTGTAATCACTTTTAAATTAGATAAAATTATGAATAAGACATTTGGGTAATTAATATTAATGATAAACCAATGCCAACAATTGCAAAAGATTGAAGAATCTAGGAATTTAGAAATACTGGAAAAAATACCAGTAAAATATTAAATACATCTTTGCATTTATAGTGAATAAAATCATTACAGTAGTAGTACTGTTTTTCTTCTGGGTTTGGTACTATTTGGCAAAACTCTTCTTGCATGAGTATTTAGGTGTCAAATCTATCATGGCATCTGCCTATAAAAATGAAAAAAATTCTTAACAGATTTAATGTTTTTATTTTTCAATAAAATTACTTTTATTGCTTTAAACCCTTTGAAAGTTTCATTTTTAATTATGATGAATCGATCAATACTTTTTTCAAATGCCAAATGGGCTCACACCAAATTGCCCACAGCTAATTGTTTACGTCAGATAGTCCCATCCCCATTTTTTCTTTTCAGATTTCATGTCATAAAAACCTATTTTATTTGTGATATTTTTCAAACTACTTCAGAATTCTGCGGATTTTATAGTTGTGGTCCAAATAAGACGTTGTCCTTTTAGAAGCAATAATGTATATCTTCCATTACATAAAATACAAAAATTACTTTTACATATCTTGAAGTGATAAGTGATTCTAATTATGGTTGCAGATAAATTACTGAATTTTATTATACTATGAAATATTTTGCTATTTTTCTGTTATGGTTATAGAGACTACTTTAAAATTAGGTGGAATAAAAGAAATATTACACATCAGCTCATGGAAGTTTTTGAATTTTGTATAAAACTCTCATTACTTGATGGAAAAATTATTTTTAAGACTCTCTGAATCACTATACACAAAAATATGATAAAAAAATGGTCAGAGGAATTCCAAAATGAAACAATCTCAAGAAAAACTATTTCTGAAATGTGTGATGCAATTTTTTTCGTTTGTACAGGAACTAGTTTTGTATAATGGCTTCCTCAATAGAAATATGTGGAAATGGAAAAACACAGGGGAATTAGTATATTATTTTATCAGATTATCAAATTCGTTAGCAAAAAGTTAAATAATGCTAAATTTTCATTTGTTGAAAAGTATTTCTTTAATATTCATAGACTGAATAATGTTAGATATGAGAGAAAAAATGTTTCAGAAATAAAAGATGGTTGCCTATGAGATGAATTTTAGTAAGGAAGAGCAAGAATTCTCATGAAAAAATAAATATAAAAATTTCTTACCTCTATTGATGTTTCCTGTTTAGTGCTGAGATGTATTTTTCATTCAAAGTTCTACTTGTCAATTTCACCAAGTGTCTTCAACTTTGGAATCAAAGTTTTTATGAATATGATAGAATAGTAGTCCTACGAAGTATGATGTGTGTGCAATGACTGTATTAGTCACAAGAAAGAGAAGGCCTAGGTTGTAAATGTATGATGTAAATATTACCTACTCCCCACTACTTGAAAACAGTATTTGTTTTCATGAAAATTAAAATTTGTTTTATTTTTTGGGACAGTGTCACTATTTTTAACTGAAAATTCAATATTAAGAACAGCATAAGTTTTCCTGTTTTTTTTTTATTTTTCAAAAATAAATTGTGCCTGTTTCGTCCCAGAATGCAATGTTTGAGATGGGGTGTTATTCATCCTTTTTATGGCTATTTTCTTCATTCTATCCTGGACATATTCTCTTTCTATCCCATGAATTGGAACATCTCAATAATGTGCAATTAATAGTGCTTTCAATAGAAAACATCAAATAAAATCTGTTTTCTAGTGTCTGTTGATGAATTCAAATTATATTCTGAAATAATGAATTGCATTTTGTGTGTGAAATTGATGAAGCAAAAAAGGATATTATTGAGATTAAATTCAAGACAAATTGAAATAAAATATTTGTTTTAAAATGTATTATATTTATTGAACACAATAATTTAATTATCAGATTTATAAATTTACAAACAGCAAAACCAAAGTTGAATGTATGTGGAATTTTATAAAATTTGTTTTTATCAGTAGAACATGGTAGACTTTTGTTAACATATCTACTGAATGGATTCAACTTTGTGAATGTCTTGATGTCTAACAATGCAAATGTTGTATTAAATAAAAAGACAGTAATTAAAAGTGTTAAATCTTATTACTTTTGTCTACATTATATTTGATTAGTACTTTCTTGATTTACTATAGCATAAAATCTGCTAATGGCTTGTTTGGGGATCATATGTAACACATGTAATTCTCAATTACTCTTATCACAAAACATTTCTCACTCTTAACCTCGAGCATCAATTATACAAGTAAATATTTTTATAGGTGAAAAGATACATACAAGTTGTGTGTGTGTAAGTGTGGATTATATACAAAATTAGAATGTATTTTTGTCTTTCTTTGTTATTAACTGTAAATATTCATTGATTTAAATGTGGCACAGGAGGCAATGGTCTTGTATTTGATGTCTGCTGGTTACTCATTTCTACAAGATTCCTAGATTGAGGATATGGAGCAGAAATGTCACTTTTGCTTAGTTGGACACTTTGAGATGAAGACTTGGAAGGCAGCTGATCTGAAATCAAAGGAAGAAACATTGAAAATACTGAGCTTTTCTATCAATGAAATATTGATTGATGTCTTTAGAAATGGTCTTTTTAGTTCTCTATCTAAAACTAGATCTATCATGAATTTGGGTTTTGTAACTTATACTTAATGCTGTAATATTTCTTAAATATTTATTGGTATTCTTATCATGTATAAAACCATTATCATTCTAAGTTTTAAAAAAGACTCAATATACAAGATATTGGCAGGTGTTTTTGGAAACTGTATTTGCTCAAATTTTTCCTCTTATTACTGCAGTTACAATTTGATTTTCCGAAAAGTTTGTCCCCCATATTTCACTTAACTTATTTTCTCTATTTGCTTCCATTGTTACTTATTGTTCATTTTCATTCTAAATTTTTCTCATTTCTTAGACTCTTGAATTCTCAGTCTATGAATAATAACAAATTCTTTTCTTTTTACTTTGATCCTAGTCATAATTACCTGTTTCCTCTTCACAGTGAGAAATATCTTCTCTGTAAGGGTGTCCACTCTCAGAGGCTCTCCAATCACCAAAATAGTCAGGAGGTATTGATACATTTTGAGTGTACATCTGTAGTTGGAAATACAATTAAAACAGAACAAAAAACTTGTTTGAACTAAAAAAAATATACATCTGAATCCATTCTCAGGTAAATAATAAAAAGTATTATAAATTCCAGTTAATGCAGAACCCTGATTATTATATATTTCCGTCTGTCAGAATTGATGCGATGTTATGTTATCATTAATAATTTGCTGTAAAATGTGAATATAATGAATTAAGATATTAACATTTAGAACTCTGTAGACAACTTCATTCACCAAGCAAAAAGTTTGTTGTACCGCTGCATGAAACTTTGAATGACCAAAGGATAATGTGTTTGTATTTAGTGGTAATGGTGTTAGATCAATTTTAACCAAACATCAACAGACACAAGTTAGAGGCTTTCAAAGTTACAGAGTGCACAAAATCTCGGTACCCTTGAAAACATATCCTTAAGATGAATTTGATAAATAAGCCTCATGTGTTATACAATAACATAAATATTAATTTTTGATACTTATATTTATTCAAAAATTACATAAATCTATACATTTTAAAAAACACATTTTTGATAAAAACATTTTTTTTTAATCAGAGAAAGTTATGTAAGATCTTTGAACATACCTGAGATGGAAGCTCTATAGATGGTTGGAATTTGTGCCCAGGAATAAGTTGTTTCTTTGATGCACTCAATGGGGTATTTATTGGTAAGTTTTGATTTGATAGTATTGGATGAGCAGGTCGAGGCCAAGAGTTTGGCTGGTAGGAAGGAGCAATCAATTGTCTCTGCTCACTGACATATCTATTGGAAGGATCAAGTGCATGTGCATAGGCCACATTTGATGGACCATTACATCGAATGATGCAGATTGACAATGAAGCTGTTATGAACACAGCTATTGTCACTGCTATCACTGTAATAATAATGACCAGATTAAGATGCACTTTCTCTTCACTCTCCAGCTCAACAACATTTAACATTTCCGATGTCTTGTTGCTGATTGTCAGTGTTAAAAACACAGTAGTTGTTGCTGATAGAACTGGGCTACCACTGTCCTTGACCACAATGTCCAGCTGATAGGAGCCAGCATTTTCTCGGCTCAGTTGCCGATTGAAAGCTAACAAACCAGTGTACTGGTTCATGCTGAACATCTGTTTGTCATTGCCTCTGATTATTTGATATTTTAGAAATGCATTCTCTTGACTATCACTGTCAGATGCCTTGATTTGAGTGATGTTCTTTGTGCGATGGGGGTAATATGTCACATCCAGATTGTATGGTTTAACACTGGGAAATGTAAAATATGGAGCATTATCATTTTTATCATTTACCTCAACAATCACATTCACTGTATTATTCAGAGATGGTGTTCCATTGTCTTTGACAAACACCTTAAACTCATAAGTATCTTGAAACTCATGATCCAGAGACATAATTGCTGATACTAATCCATTCGGGCTTATTTTGAAAGGTAAGAACTGTTTGTTATCGGTGAGCAGAGAATATGTGAGTTTTCCTCCAGCTCCCAAGTCTGGATCAGTGGCATTGATGTAGCCAAGAGTAATTCTTGACTTTTCATTCTCATCAATCAAGAATTGAAATGTGTCTTTTGTAAATTCTGGCTCAACATCATTGATGTCCATCACTTGAATGGAGAATTTGCTGTTACTATGAAGAGGAGGAGATCCTTTATCTTGACAACTGATCACAACATCATGCTGTTCTTCTTTCTCTCTGTCAAGAGGATTTTTCAATGTCACTTCATATTTCTTTTTACCTAGATTCTGAAGCTGGAATTTATCATGGTGAAGGTGACATGAGACCTCTCCATTTTGTCCCTCATCATTGTCAATGACTTTCACATAAGCAATGAAACTTCCTGATTTGGCATTTTCCAAAATTTCAACTACATTTTTTTCTGATGTTGTTGGAAAATTAATTTTAATGATTGGGGCATTGTTTTCTTGGTTGATTACATTTACATAAACTATTGCAATAGAGCTTAGTGGCGGACTTCCTCCATCCTCAGCTTTTATATACAATTTATGTATCTTGTCCTCTCCTGAATTGAACTTTTTCTGTAAAAATATTTGCCCAGTTGTTTCCTCTAATTGGAAGAAAGATTTTGAAATTTCAGTTGTTTCTCGACTCCAGTGATATGAAACTTTTCCATTTTTCTCAGAATCCAAGTCAGCAGCAGATACAATAGCAATGGGTTCAACATTACTATCTTCATTCTTAATTGACATATTGTACATTTTTTCAGAAAATACAGGAGAGTTATCATTAACATCATTGACTAAGATGTGAACATTCAATATGCTTTGTTTTGGGGAAAGTCCATTATCTTTAGCCACAACTTGGACTAAGTAAGAATCTTTTCTTTCTCTGTCCAATGTTTCTTTTAATTCTATTTGCAACTGTGAAGTTCCTTCAACACCTGGAGCGATATGTAATGTAAATGGTTCATTTTGCATCTTTTTTAGTTCATAAGAAATTTTGGAATTCATCAGTCCAACATCTTTATCAAAAGCATTAGGTATTATCATTTTTGTCCCTATCTTCACATCTTCATTAACGTGAATATCTACTTGTTTCTGTGGAAACTCTGGTTTATGGTCATTGATATCTTTTATGATGACTTTTATTTCTAAAATCCTCATTGAAGAAGCTCCCTTACGGACTGCTACATCAATGAGCTGGAAGCATTCTTTATTGCGTTTGCACATTGCCTCTGCATCCAATGTGACTGTTGCATATAGTTTGCCTGTTTTCCTAGAAACTTGAAAATATTGTGAACTGCCTGTGCCCCCTAGTTGTAGTTGGCTAAATGTGATGAGTTTCTTGTCTTGTTGAGGAATATCATCCATTACTTTAGAATCTGCAGCAACGTCCCCGATGTAGGTACCTGGGCTCTTCCCTTCTTCCACAGAGTAAGTCAGATCAGCACTGAAGCATGTGTGTAGGGTAGATAAAATCATAATCATCAGTCCAAACATGTTTAACTTGCTGCCTGGATAAAAATATTTGTGGTATACTAAATAAGTAAAAAAAACTTATTTGAATGAAAAAAAAACAACAGTCATATGAATAAACTCATAAAAAACACCTTTGTGAGACAATATTATCTAAATTCCATTTAAATTCTGAATTGATTTGTTTTATATCACTTGAAATATTTTGCTACAAAAAAAGAAAAAAATCACTAAGGAGTAGTTTTGAAAAGTTGATTGTTCCTTATGATATGATGACTACTCTATAATATCTACCATTTATTCATTAAATATAAGGGAAATAGATTTGCTCTTACCTTTGCATAAATTTTTTTGATTAGAATAGTATCAAAGAATAATCATAGCACTTGTTGTTCAATAAAATAATTAGATTTTGATTGGCTATGTTTTACAAAAAAAATGAATTGTACTTAACCTTTATCACTCTGCAGCTGACATCTTTTGCAGAGTGACTTCCATCACACAATAGTGCTTGGATTTTTTGGTTGTGTAATCATATCAATTTTGGTCACACATAAAAAGACACATAAATTACAAGCTCTATAAGATATGAAGTGTATAAAATCTATGCCCTTGAAAAAGAATACAGAATGATCAAGATTAAGCAAACAGCCATACTTTCTATATAATTCATGAAACCAATTTTTTATAATGGACCAGATAAAATTCTTTGATGAATTTTGATTCATTCTGGTATTAAAAACAAAATCCACATAATTTGTGGTATCTAATTCTAAATTAACTACTACTTAACCATCTAATATGTAAGGAAGCAGCTAAAATGTCTTTTTTTTACTAGCACAATATCTAGTACAATATCTAAATGTCCTGATTGAATTATGAATTTCTTTGAATAGACAAATATCAAGATACTGTCTATAGTTTTGAAGAGGATCATTAAAATTCAAAGAGCTTTTCAGACAATTGAACTCCATATTGTTTGGGTTATAAACACAACGTTTTTGCCAATTCATTCAATGACCTTCTTCAGATGTGACATCCAAGTAGGCCATGTATCTAGTTGACATGTTGACATGGGCTGCCTCCTTGATTTTTCTCAGTTTCTACAAGTGTTCTCTGTCAATCATACATACAGTACAAGTCAAACAAGTAAGAGTTCAACTCAATGGGGTCTCCATTACTCAACAGGGACAAGGTATGGAGATCCAAGTCAAACAAGAAGGGAAGAGATCAATATTACCTGAATCCTACATAACGTAGCTACCATTAGAATATTCCTTTTAGTACCATTACTGAAAAATTCTGTTTACCACCATTATATATTTATTATTATATATTTGTATATTACACCTGAAGAGGACGGTAAGATGATTCGGCTGAAACGTTGTGTTAATATCACAAACAATATGAAGAAGTTCAATCGTCTGAAAAACTCAGATTGATAAATATTAACCGACAATTCACTCTGCTTATTTGAGTTACTTCCCTTCGACTTGCAAATTTTAATCCTAGACATTCATGAAGACAATTCACACATTGACTATTATATTACAGATATTATCTTATATAATACATAAAATCAATTTCAAAATTTAGATTTAGAAAAAAATATGCAGACTTATCAAAGTCATAATTCAAAGCTATGATTCATAAATTTCTGAGAACATTTATCAAAGTCTCGAACACTACACATCTTTTCGATTTTCATTTTTTTTGTAAAATTATTTCAAAATATAAATTGTTTTCTATTTGTCAACTGTATTTTCCCCTAACATTGTCTTTTCTATTAATGCATGGATTTTAACCAGATAAAATTTGATTAATTGAAAATATAGTGAAACTGTTGAAGTGTAAATTTTATTGTTTACAGATCAATATGATAAAATCCTCATTAATATTATGTTCTTTTGCTGAGATACACATATTCAATTCAATCAGTAAATCCATGTTTCTTTCAATATGTACAATAGTACATGTACAGTAATATAATTTCTATTCAGTTAAGAACTATTACCATTTGCTTAATACAAATAAAGTTTTCCAAGAAATTTTTTGAAGATTCTAAATAACCGCTTTGATAGCTTCTTCCAAAATGTTCAATGTTTATTTTCAGTATCATGATAATGAAATAAAAAAAAATGTAACAGATTACAGAATTCATTTGAATATAGTGACTAAGTGGAGTAAATGTATACATTTCAGGAAATAATTCCATTCTAAAACTCATAATGTTGATATCTTATTTTTAATGTATTTACCTAAAAAATACACTGGAACTGAATAGGTTCTTCAAAGATATTGCAGGCTTTCAGCAATATAAATATCACACAGTTAATATAGAGACAAAATCTGAGAGTAAACATGGTTGAAAATGTTGAGAAACTAGATTTGTTCAATGGCTGCCTTCACAAAAGAGTGTTAACACGACAAAAAACTAGGAAAAAAGTCAGATTCATTATTTCATTGGGTAAAATTAACCAAGTTTTTCAACAAAGAAAAGAATATTTTAAATAGATACTTTGAAAGGGAATTAATTTTTATGCAAATTTTTTTTCCTAGTGGCTGTCAGGAGATACATAATGCTGTAGAAAAGAGAGAAGTGTGTCAGTTGTAAAAAATGGTCGTCTATGGGATAGTTTGTGCCAAGATGAAGGAAGAAACTAACAAGACAAAAATGAAAATTCTTCTTACCTTTGTTATAGTCTCCAATGTAATCAGTGAAAAAATGTCTCATCCACGTATATTCCAATTGATGTGGGGTTCATTTAGTGAGATAGAACTTCAAGAAGTGTTCATGAGTATGACCAAGTAGTAGTCCTAATAAGTATGGTGTGTGTGTAATGGTTACATTAGTCAGAGGGGGGGAGGTGTTAAGGTTGTTGACATAGAGTATACTCAATAGCCCTTTATTTTTCATTTCTCATTATAAATATATTTATATTTAATTTTTAACATTCTGAATGAAAGATAATTATATATAATTGAGTTTATTTAAATTCTTTTACAATTTTTTTCCTTTTTGTGTTTGTTCCCACAATGCAGTGTTCTAATAGATATGTTATTCATCCTATCTGGATTACATTCTTCTCTCTATCCTTGCTTAGTTTCTTTAAATTATCTACTTTTTACTCTTGAAATAGAAAATTCTCTGTTGAACCTTATTCACTGATTTTGGATTTGCATTCAGTTTCATATTACCTGTAAGGCACCATTTATTGGAATGCATTCTATTAAAGAAATGTAAATGTTTTTTTCTTTATTACTTATTGATGAATAAATCATGACACATACTTGTGTATAGCAAAATTATAACTAAGATCATAAATGTCCATTGAAAATGTGTCATATCATTTAGACAAATACTTTGTGAAGTTGTAAGTGATCTTCCAATAAACATTCAAAATATTCAGTTGTACTACACATCTTTTTTTATTTTGGTTAATTAAATGTAAATTTATTCATATTGGTTTCTTTATTGTTTCTAATGCTATCATTTAAGAGAAGTTTCAACATGAAGTGTTCAGTGTTAGACATTTATATTTGAGGAATATGATAAAGCAAGTATGTCTATTGATGTGTGTCAGTGCATGGTTGATATGCTTTCTATTTTCAATCTAGATCAAATTTTCACTGGTTGATGTGTGGCACAGGGGGTAATGGCCTTGAGTTTGACGGCTGTTGGTTGTTCATTTCTATGAGATTTCTGGACTGTGGGTATGGAGCAGAAATATCACTTTTACTTAGCTGAACTGAGTGAACTGAAGTCTTGTTGGAAGGTAGATCTGAAAAAATATAAATACACATACATTATTGTTTATGCCACAGAAAGGATTTAGGAATTAATGAAATAGATTTTAGTAAATTTCAAAATTTTATTTGTTCAGTCACCAATATGAGACATGAAAATACAGGTAAACACTCACTCGAAGATTTTGTATATTGTATATGCCAGACTATGACCGGAATGGTTTATAGGGGTAAAAGGGAGACTACTGCTCACTTAAACTCATCCAAGCTCTATGACTGTCCGTATTGAGCTAACTTCATTTCATATTCAGGGGAAGCCATTTATCATAATCATGAATAGTGTTATGAAGCAATGATTGTAGTTATAATCAGTCCCAAACACTACATTTCTCTGAAAAATATTTCTCTGCTCAGCAGTTTGGATCACTAGTGAAATGAAGTGTTGTCTGTAGAGAAATGTATGCATGTACTTTTAGTATAGTTTGTATATAATCTTAGTCAAATACACTGACAGAAAATGAAATTGTAACATCCTGAAAGATGTTACCGATTTTGACTAGGGTACATTATGTGCATACTGGGGGTAGTCGATATTCTGATGAAAGTTTCAAAGTCTAGTCTGAGCTTTAGAGTACAGGCTTATCTTAATACCCAAGGAGGATGTACAATGTATTAATATTGGGACTTAACTCTGTTGATACACCTTTAATTCTTGACCCTATTCATGTATTGATCCAAATATGTGACCATTTACTGCGATCCACTTATATTACCCGTATCTTAAATCTTGAGTAAATCAAAACACATTGCAATTTTATTTTTCATCAGTGTATAACAGTAGATTACATGCAAAATGAATACAAGTAAAACACATATTTCTCTAAAAAAAAATACAAACATTCAATTATAAACAAGAGCATTTGAGGAAAAAAAGGAGTGTGAATGTTACAGAAAATCTGTAATGCAAAATGATATATCATAAATACAATAATGAACAAATGTAATCAAAGTATGCTGAAAATGTACTCAAAGAGAATTCAGGTTCAAAGCAAAGTTAGGGTATTTTGAGGACTAGTGCTAATGAAAAGAGTTTTATGTCAACATAATTCAGATAGACTAGCGCTTATCAGGACTTTCATGCTCTCGTATTTATACATTAGACACGGACGTAGCACAAATTATAAAGGCAATAAAAAGCTCTCTGCTATAAATAACTAGCCCACTTTGAAATTTGTGTTTGTTTTATATTTTGAATCTTTTCATGTGAGCTTATTTTGAAAGCTATCTTGCCCTAAATTTTTTGAAAAAGTGTTTCTACGTTTACTCAGAATTCATAGAAATTTTTGTCTTTCTAAACCTAATGGAAATTATATAAAATCTCATTTTTGTTCTATTTGGACACAATAAAAAAAGTTGTTCAAGTAATAATAAAATGTTACAATGATCACAACAAATGGTTTTTTCTATACATCCTTCATTTGATATTATCAACCAGTTATTGTTATTTAGAGGACCCTGCCCAAAGTGGTCACAATAAGAGGCTTCCTTTGTATTTCTTTTTCATTTTGATATAAAAATAATTCATGAATAAACTCAAGAAGATACTTCTGCTTTCACTTTACCAGTTTTGAGGTTTCAGCCATCAATTACATCTTTTAAATCCCTGTAACTAATTTGATTTAAAATCCAAAAATTACCTGAATTTTGCTGGTCATTTGCAGCATTTTCTTCCCTCCAACTAAGTTCAGGATCCAGTTGAGAAGGTGCAGCAGATCTCCAGGTAAAATAATCAGGTGGAATTGATACATTTTGAGTATACATCTATTAACAAAAAACAAGATATTATAAAGTATATATAATCCATGATAATATCAGTCAGATAAGGACAGTATAAACATTAGAATATATTGTTTTAATGAATTTAAATTGAAGATCATATGAAACAGGTTGGTGGTTAAAAATACACTGTCACAGGCTCTTCATTTGTCACAGTTTAGCTGTGAAAGCATCCACAAAACACAAAGAATTAGAAACAGATTTTATTCTATCTCTCAGAGAAGCAGTTGAATCTGCTTTGTTGAAAAAGACCCCAAATATTTAGACACATTTTCAGAAATACTTTAACAATAAAATTAGAAAACAGTCATTTTTTTACAGGCTGAATCTTGTGTTCAGAAACAGATTGGGTATATACAATTTAATTTATCTGAATAAAAATTCAATACTTCAAGATAAATATATACAATTGGTCAAAAAGACCTTGAGTGATTTTGCTTCTCAAGAATTTGAAAATCTGCTTATAATCTAATTTTTAAAAAAATAAGGGTGTTATAAAGAATATAATTCACAAGATAATGTATACACTGTCAATTTAGGTTAAGAGGCACTCAAATTTATCAAGCTATCTTCAGCTTGTCTTCTCAACCATAGTGCTCTTGTGCCGCCAAATATCTCACTATTCATCTTGATAAATCCAAAATGAGTTCATTCATAACCCTAGTTATATATTGTATGATTTTGTATCTCTTTATAACACTAGTATCTCCCTGAAACGCATAGGTTTAATACTCCAATCAGATTGAGTAGTATTCCTAAGGGTTTGATCCTGTTGTTCCAGTTCACTATCATCACAGATGCTTCTTAAACAAGAAAAGGTACCACCACTAGAAGGAGCATCCTCATCATGGCCAACATCCTCATTTGTTTCAAGTGGGTCAAGTTTGGGTTTGACACAGTCTGCATGGGCCAAATTCCAATTCCAGTCCCTGTAATGATAGTCTTATTTATAACTTGCAAAACAAAGTTTGCAAGTTCTGGTGCTGAATCCTTATTTTTCTCATCCCGCATTTTCTCATCTATGAAATAGGACATGATCAGAGGTGTATGAATCCGACGATATACGATAACAGAGCAAAGGGAACAAAAGTAATTTTGTTTTTAAAAAAAATCTCATTAGATTGAAATTTTAGTTCATATATTCTATATGCATCAAACATGTAAGTGAAAAACAGTAGATAAATTGATTATATTAATTCAATCTAACATGATAGAAAACCATTTTATTATTGAAACGTGTAGCAGAGAACTTTTCCATCAAATCAATTTGAATAAATAAGCAAAGACTGAAAATTAGACTGCAAAGTTACTTAGTTTTCATTTCATTTAGATAACTTCAAATTACAATGAATTTCAGAATTATCTGTATTTGGCCTGATTTTTATTTTCTATTGGAAATGTTGGAGAATGAGTAATTTTTTTTTTCTTTACTTACTTCAAGCAAGTGGTTCATTACTGAACAATCATTTACTTAAATTAAAATTGCTTCACGCAATGAATTAATGAACCTGATGTAGAATGATGGTTATCAAAGTAGTCTCATCCGTGTAGTAAATTTGATCCTCACCAGGGGCCAAATGCGAGACAAAACTGAGGAAATAATTGTACTGTATATACTAAACTGATCTCAATGAGCAAAAAAAATAAAACTAAGATAAAATAAATAACATATATGCATATTACCGTCTTAATGAGATGTGGGAAATGAATTTATCATTTAAAGCAATTTGAATTAAAAAAAACAAATAAAATGGAAATGTAATAATTACTTACTTGTGATGAAACTTCAGTTGATGGTTGTGATTTTTGTAGAAATCCATCTAGAGAGGTTAATTGTTTTCTTGATGCTGTCAATGTAGTATTGGTGGATGGAGTTTGGTTTATTGGCAGAAGATGAGCAGGTCGAGGCCAAGAGTTTTGCTGGTAAGATGGAGCAATCAAGTGTCTCTGTTCGCCGTTATATCTGTTGGAAGAATCAAGTGCATGTGCATACGCCACATTTGGCTGACCATTACATCGAATGATGCAGATTGACAATGAAGCTGTTATGAACACAGCTATTGTCACTGCTATCACTGTAATAATAATGACCAGATTAAGATGCACTTTCTCTTCATTCTCCAGCTCAACAACATTTAACATTTCCGATGTCTTGTTGCTGATTGTCAGTGTTAAAAACACAGTAGTTGTTGCTGATAGAACTGGGCTACCACTGTCCTTCACCACAATGTCCAGCTGATACGAGCCAGCATTTTCTCGGCTCAGTTGCCGATTGAAAGCTAACAAACCAGTGTACTGGTTCATGCTGAACATCTGTTTATCATTGCCTCTGATTATTTGATATTTTAGAAATGCATTCTCTTGACTATCACTGTCTGATGCCTTGATTTGAGTGATGTTCTTTGTGCGATGGGGGTAATATGTCACATCCAGATTGTATGGTTTAACACTGGGAAAAGTAAAATATGGAGCATTATCATTTTTATCATTTACCTCAACAATCACATTCACTGTATTATTCAGAGATGGTGTTCCATTGTCTTTGACAAACACTTTGAACTCATAAGTATCTTGAAACTCATGATCCAGAGACATAATTGCTGATACTAATCCATTCGGGCTTATTTTGAAAGGTAAGAACTGTTTGTTATTGGTGAGAATAGAATATGTGAGTTTTCCTCCAGCTCCCAAGTCTGGATCAGTGGCATTGATGTAGCCAAGAGTAATTCTTGACTTTTCATTCTCATCAATCAAGAATTGAAATGTTTTTTTTGTAAATTCTGGCTCCACATCATTGATGTCCATCACTTGAATGGAGAATTTGCTGTTACTATGAAGAGGAGGAGATCCTTTATCTTGACAACTGATCACAACATCATGCTGTTCTTCTTTCTCTCTGTCAAGAGGATTTTTCACTGTCACTTCATATTTCTTTTTACCTAAATTCTGAAGCTGGAATTTATCATGGTGAAGGTGGCATGTGACCTCTCCATTTTGTCCCTCATCATGGTCAATGACTTTCACATAAGCAATGAAACTCCCTGCTTTGGCATTTTCAGAAATCTCAACCTTATTTTTCTCTGATGTTTTGGGGAAATTAATTTTAATGATTGGGGCATTGTTGTCTTGGTTGATTACATTTACGTAAACTATTGCAATAGAGCTTAATGGCGGACTTCCTCCATCCTTTGCATTTACATATAATCTATATCTTGTTTTATCTCCAGAGTCGAATTTTTTCTGCAAAAAAATCTGTCCAGTCATTTCTCTCAGTTGGAAAAAAGTTTTTGCTTTCTCAGTTGTCTGCTGATTCCAATGATATGAAACTTTTCCATTTAGTCCTGAATCTAAATCAGTTGCAGATAAAACAGTGATTGGTGTAATTTTGCTATCTTCATTTTTAATTGAAATGTTGTATACTTTTTTGGAAAATACTGGAAAGTTGTCATTAACATCATTGACTGAGATGTGAACATTCAGTATGCTTTTTTTTGGAGGAGATCCTGAATCTTTAGCCACAACTTGGACTAAGTAAGAATCTTTTATTTCTCTGTCTAATCTTGCTTCCAATTTTATTCCCAGCTGAGACATTCCTTCAACATCTGGAGTAATGTATAATGCAAATGGTTCATTTTGCATCTTTTTAAGCTCATATGAAATCTTGGAATTCATGATTCCAATATCTTTATCAATAGCATTAGGGATTATTATTTTGCTTCCCATTGAAACATCTTCATCGAATTCAATGTTAATTTGTTTATTGGGAAATTCTGGTTTGTGGTCATTGATATCTTTTATGATGACTTTGATTTCTAAAATCCTCATTGAAGAAGTTCCTTTACGAACAGCCACATCAATGAGCTGGAAGCATTCTTCATTACGTTTACACATTTCTTCTGCATCCAATGTGACTGTTGTGAATAGTTTGCCTGTTTTCCTAGAAACTTGAAAATATTGTGAACTGTCAGTGCCACCTTGTTGTAGCTGGCTGAATGTGATGAATTTCTTGTCTTGTTTGGGAATATCTTCCATTATATTAGAATCTGCTGCAATATCTCCAATGTAGGTACCTGGACTCTTGCCCTCTTCTACAGTATAAGTCAAATCAGAACTGGAGCACATATGGAGGGCAGATAAGATCATAGTCATCAGTCCAAGCATGTTCAACTAGCTGCTGAGATGAAAAATATTCGTGATATATTTTAATGAAAAAAAAAAACTTAGAATGATAAAAAAACAATTGGATAGGTAAACATATCCAAAAGGACTAGTTTCTTGAGGCTACTCTAGGAAAAATATAATTTGCATTTTAAAGTAAAATTTGGATCATTTTTATTATGTAACTACAAAATAAATTACAATTGATTACCTTGATTGAAGTTGATTGTTACCTATAAATGTGATGAATACTCTATAATTTTGATTTTTGTTTGAAATGTATTTCATGTTCTGTTGTTAACAATTTCTATTCAAATAAGGAATTCTCCTTGCAAAATCCATTCAATAAATTTCAACTGCAGAAAAATGAAAAACTGGTTTTGAAATTCACTTCTATGAAATATCTAAGAAAAGGGATCCTGGTATTCAAAAGGTTCCCACGTATCCAAATAAGGGAATTTAAGAAAAGTAGAAAGGAGAGCATGTCATATAACGGCTGTCAGAAATGTCCACAGGTTTCATGTGTGACTTAAGTTGTTACGATATTTAAAGGAGGAACACAAACAGAATTTATTGAGCATTCGATTTTCCACTTGATTATCTTACTATTAGAGTTACTTCCCTTACATACTTCAACCAACTCAATAAAAGAGATGGTGAATTTTCACTTTAGATTTTCTATTTTCTTGTTCTTGGGATTCATGTGAGTGTATTTTTGTTAGCAGTAGTCCATTTCAATAATTCAATTTTTGAAAAATTGTAAGATGAAACTTTTTGACAATGAATTAAAGTATATTTTAAAATTATTTTCTTTTTGGAATACTGTGATATTTTCATATTGGTTTAGAGAATGTATTTCATCAAATTACTCAATTGAAACTTGGCAATTAAATATAACTTGATTGATCCATGGAAATTACACAGCAGATCTTTGCCATTTAAATTTAATTTAAATAAAACAGAAATATCTTTATTACCAGTTAATAGCTGTAGCTTAGTAATTCATAAAGTACCTGTAATTTTTAATAATTTAACAAAGGAAAATACTTTTTGTGTCTTCTACATTAGTCTCACATTCTATTGAGCTTAAACTAGGCAAGAAGCAACATAAAAGACTTGTTCAAAGTCTGCTTTTGAGCCTAAATTATTTTGGTGTAATAGCATATCAATAGAACCATCAACAAACTGATAGTATGAAAATAATTTCTCTTTTTGCACGTTATAGTCGGACTATTTTCCTTGTCTATGCTGTCATTTTTTTCCAGAACTTTTCATGCATGTACCCTCAGGCCTTCTTCAGGAATTATTTTTCTGCTGTCTGATCTGTCTATAAAGGCAAATCAACAGAGAAACTATGAAAAGAAAATTCAAGTCCTAGAATACATCTTCGCATTCTATCTGACACTTTACACTATTTTTCAAGAAATATTCACATGTGTTCCAGGATTTAAAATTTTTTTTTACAGTTTCTCCCTTTTATTCTAATGTTGATTTATCCTTAAAGAAGACAAATCAGACTGGAGAAGATAGAAATAAAACAAAGAACTCTTAAAGAAGGCTAGGGAATTTATGGCTAAAACAAGGAAGAAATGACAGCATACATAAGAAAGTAGTCCAAATACAGCATACACAATGATTAAAAGACCATGTTCAACAAAATTCTGACTAGGTAATTTCTGTTTTTTATAAAATATAAAAACACATTGGAAGCATTATTCATACTGTTTGCACAGATTTTTGTAACTAATAATGAATACAGCCATATTGAAGATTGTTTGTTATTTTGTTCTGAAACTTGTACGGAATCATAATCAACTCAAATAGCATTTTGACACACATACTATTACTGGAAAAAATATTATACTAATTCCTCTTTTTAAAGATAGTGACTTGAAATAAATGGATAATCTTGAATAGATATGCACAAAAGTTATCAATTGTATTACTTTAGGGTAATTTCCCAGTATCTCTTGAACGTCTTTCTACTGAATGAATTTCCCTTATGAACAGTGTCTAAAGAGTCTTTTAACCAGTATTGATGAGCCTTTACATCTAGTTCTTGAGAATATCCTCAATTAATATTATTAAACTTTGAGTTTTTCACTGGTAAGAAAAGCACTATATTTATATTTTTTATCCTAATTATCTTATGCTACTTCTTTATAATTGATAATTCCAGGGATTAAACTTGCCACCAAAGAATCATCAATAAAGTAGAATGACTTCCTAATAATAAGTCAGGAATATTTCAAAAAGTCTGCTTCTTCTGTTGCATTATTTCAAGAATGAATGATTTTCATCAAAGGTTTTAAAAAAACTACAAGCATCTAAACATAAAATCTATGAAAAAAAATAATCATAAATCTTTTCTCAAATATCTTCCAGATGTATTGAGACCATTTTGAAGAAGAAAATGCAAAGAATATCCCAACAAGGATGTGATTTATCAAAAATTAGAAAAAAAGAAATAAAATTAATGTCAGCAATCAGTAGCCAAACAGTAAGTAAATAAAAAAAATGTAGACAAGAGATTGGTGAACAGTGAAAGAAAATATTTATTAATTGCATGGTTATGAAGAAAAGATAGTAAATACAGATAAACTGATGCTAGATTAATACGTTGGAGAAAATAAATAAATGAAACTTTTTGGTAAACAAATTATGATAAAGCTAGAATGAAATTAGATTCAAGCCAATTTCTTGGAAATAATTGTGATGATAATAACTTCACTAATTTTATGTCAACAATTACTTGATATTAGAGAAAAAAAAGCCTTAAGAATTTGAAAATATGGGAAAATATTAGTAAAATATTCAAGATATTTTGGTACACATTAACCCCCTGAAATATAAGTCTGATATTCTTCTGCAATAGCGTTTATAGTAAATAAAAACTTTGTTTAAGTAGCATTGCTGCATTTTTTTTCCGTATCTTTATTTTTATCATCTTTGGAGAGTTCACGTACAAAAAAACATTTTACTCTTTACAAATTGCTTTTTAGAATTATACCTTATATAGATTATTTCTAAAAAAGATTTCATTCTTTTGTAATAATTATAATGCATAGCATCCATTACATAAGAAAAAAGATAATGATTTTTACACAATTTCAAAGTAAAATGTGATTTTAATATGGCTGCTAATAAATGATCAAGTTTAAAACTTTAATAAACTGCAAACTATTCTAATATTTTGGTAACAGAGAATACTTTTTTAAAAAGTTGACTAAAAGAAATATTACTGTAGGTAGTGAAAATTTTAATTTTTGTGCCTAAAACTCCTATATCTTATAGAAAAATCATCAATGATGAATTATTTTAAAAACTTTATACAAAATAAGATGGAAAAAAATAAATTTCCAGCAAATATATTTTTGAAATGTGTGATGCCATTGTTTCAACTAAACAGGAACTGTATTTGTATAATGGCTTCTCTAATGTAGAAAATAGAGAAAACTCAGAGAGAATCAGAGTATTATTCAATCAGGTTACATTTACAGGAAGATTTTTTTTTATTAGCAAAAAAAAAAAAGAAAGAAAAATAAAGAATATTCAAGACTTATTTCTTGAATATTTTTTTCTAAATCCATAAAACTGAGCAATGTTAATTATGAAGGAGAAAAGTATGTCAGAGATAAAAGATGGTTGTATATTAGATGAATTTTAGTGAGGAAAACTGAGAATTTTCAAGAAGAAATAATTATGAAAATATTCTTACCTTTGTTGATATTTCCAGTTTGGTGGTAAGATGTATTTCTGTTGATGACTGTATATTAATTCCACTGTGACACCAACTTTAAAATCAAAGAGTGTATGATAGAATTGTAGTCCTAAGAAGTATGGTGTGTGTGCAATGACTGTATTAATCACAGGAGAGAGAGAGAGAAAGGTTAAGCTGTTAATGTAAAGTGAAAATATTACCCACAGACCCACTACTCAGAAACAGCATTCTTTTCTCACAAAAATTGAAATTTTCTTGATTTTTGATGACTATCTCCAAACTCAACTGAAAATCCAATATTAAGAACTGCAAAATAGTTTCCTAATTTTTTTGAATTACTAAAATAAATCTCGCCTGTTTAGCCCCAGAATGCAATGTTTTAGTGAATGTAGTATTCATCCTTTTTATGGCTATTTTCCTCATTCTATCCTTAACATATTCACTTTCTGCTCATTGAAGTGAACTTATTCAGTGAGTACCTGCAATATTCTTAGTGCTTACAATATAAAACTACACATAAAATATTTTCTAATGTCTGATAAAGAATTTAAATTTCACTTTCACAATTATTATTTGAATATTTTGTGTTTAATTGATCAAGTAAAACAACATACTATTCAAATCAAATACAAGATAAATTGAAGTAAAACAATTTATTGAGATTATGTCACATTTATTAAGCATTTAATTATCTGGTATATGAATTGGATAAATGGTAAAATCAAAGTTCAGTGGACATGAAATTGCAGTTTTTCAAATTTATCACCTGAATGGATCAGTGTTTGTGAACATTTTAATTTCTTATAGTCTTATAATATTGTGCAAAAAAATAAAATGAGAATTGAAAGTATTAAACTTTATCATCACTTTTTATGTGATATATTTGATTGGTATTTTATGTTTTATGATGTATAATCTGCAAATTGTTTTTTTTATATTTCCAATTAATCATATCTCTGAACTTGGAAAATCAAGCCAATAAATATGTTCATGGATGAAAAAGTACAGGTTATGTATGTGGGTGTGATGCTTGTACAAAATTTGAATGTATTTCTGCTTACAAATGGATCATATCAATTGAACCCAACTATTCAATTATCAGGTATATAAATTTTATAAACAGTAAAATCAGAGTTCAATATACATGAAATTGTATAAAACTCGTTTACATTGGTAAATAATGTTTGAATTTTGTTAATATAATAACTAAAAGGTACAAACTTTGTGATTATCTCTGATAACAATACAAACATAGTCTCACAAAAATAAGATGATAATTTTAAAGTTGAACCAATTACAATTGTATCAGGCTATATTTAATTAGTATTTTCTTGATTTAATTTTACGTAATATCTACTGATTGGCTTTTGAATTGACCTCATCAAACATGAGTATTTCCTTATTACTTCTATCACAAAACATTCTTCCCTCTTGACTTTAAGCCTCAGGTTAGTATTTCTAAAGGTTGAAAGATACACACATACATGTGATTGTTTATGTGATATATGTATAAAATTAAAATGTATTTTCGTTTTTCTTTGTTATTCACAGTACATATTCATTGATTTAAATGTGGCACAGGAGGCAATGGTCTTGTATTTGATGTCTGCTGGTTACTCATTTCTACAAGATTCCTAGATTGAGGATATGGAGCAGAAATATCACTTTTGCTCAGAGGACCACTTTGAGATGAAGACTTGGAAGGCAGCTGATCTGAAATCAAAAGAAGGAACATTAAAAACACTGAGAAAATTGTTAGACTTCTTTCTTTTGATTAGATATTAATCAATGTCATTGGAAATGTTCTTTTGAGTTTTGATAAAAGTTGGTTGTATCTAAAACCAGTTTTATCATTGATGTAGATTTGTAACTGCTACTTAAGGTCTAAAGATTCATCAAATTTTGATTTGTATTTTTATGATGAATTGAACTATTTTTATATTCTCAGTTTTAAAATGAGACTTATTCTCAAGTAACATTCTAAATGCTGGAAGTTTTTTTTGGAAAACAGTCGTTTAAACCTTTCCAATTTTTAAAAAAATCTGAAGTGATTTGATTTTCTGAAAATGTTTTTCTTGCTTATAGTTGAAAATATTTAGTTTCTTTTTTCCATTCTCTTTATTTTCTGTATTTGCTTCAATTATTAATTATCAAAATTCATTGTCATTGTAAATTTTAACTTTTCTTCAATGATTGAAATCATGAAATATAATTTGAAACAAATTATTTTTTTAAAAACTTCAATACAACAAATATTTGTTTCAAAACTACCTGTTTCCTCTCCACAATGTGACATATCTTCTCTTGAAGGTTGTCCATTCACACTTGATCTCCAATCACCAAAATAATCAGGAGGTATCGAGACATTTTGAGTGTACATCTGTTGTTAATATGAGATTAAAACAAAAGAAAAGTTCTTAGACAGAAAATAAGCAACCAAATTCATTTACAGATAGAAAACATGGAAATAAAATAAATCAGTATTTTACATTTCAGTTTAAGAAAATCCCTGATTATTACACCCTAATATCTGTTGGAAGTTTCTTTCATATGCATTAAGCTTGAAAATTTAGAAGCAGAGTGGTCAATAAATAAATCAATTCTCTGGCTCTTTTGTTGGGCAGTGATCAATAAAAAAGCATGAATGCTGCTGACTCAAACTTACGGACCAATCTAGCCAGAGCTTACTTAATAAATTGCACCCCTTACTAAGAAATCGGGGTGGGGCAATTCAAAGAAAAAAAGAAGGAAAAAGCCTTTTCCTATACATAATGAAGTGTAGATGTTTAAATTATCATCCCTCTAGCTCTATTGATGTGGTCTGTATACTACATACATTCATAGCCAGCAAGCCAGATGAACACAATTAGAAACCTGAAGAAACCTAAGTTATTGGTTTTGGTTGACTGTTTCTAATGTGTTAGGTGAGCTAAGAAAAATACTCAGTTTCATGTTTGAGAATTCCATAAAGTTATACATTTCAAAAAGGAATTTTCAGATAAAAGTATATTTTTTCATCAGTAACACATGAAAAGACATTTGTACTTACCTGGGATGGAAGCTCTAAAGATGTTAGTGATTTCTGCCCAGGGATAAGTTGTCTCATTGATGCTGCCAATGGAGTATTTATTGCTAGATTTTGGTTTGGTGGTATTGGATGAGCAGGTCGAGGCCAAGAGTTTTGCTGGTAAGAAGGAGCAATCAAGTGTCTCTGTTCACTGACATATCTATTAGAAGGATCAAGTGCTTGTGCATACGCCACATTTGACTGACCATTACATCGAATGATGCAGATTGACAATGAAGCTGTTATGAACACAGCTATTGTCACTGCTATCACTGTAATAATAATGACCAGATTAAGATGCACTTTCTCTTCACTCTCTAGCTCAACAACATTTAACATTTCCGATGTCTTGTTGCTGATTGTCAGTGTTAAAAACACAGTAGTTGTTGCTGATAGAACTGGGCTACCACTGTCCTTCACCACAATGTCCAGCTGATAGGAGCCAGCATTTTCTCGGCTCAGTTGCCGATTGAAAGCTAACAAACCAGTGTACTGGTTCATGCTGAACATCTGCTTGTCATTGCCTCTGATTATTTGATATTTTAGAAATGCATTCTCTTGACTATCACTGTCTGATGCCTTGATTTGGGTGATGTTCTTTGTGCGATGGGGGTAATACGTCACATCCAGATTGTAAGGTTTAACACTGGGAAATGTAAAATATGGAGCATTATCATTTTTATCATTTACCTCAACAATCACATTCACTGTATTATTCAGAGATGGTGTTCCATTGTCTTTGACAAATACCTTGAACTCATAAGTATCTTGAAACTCATGATCCAGAGACATAATTGCTGATACTAATCCATTCGGGCTTATTTTGAAAGGTAAGAACTGTTTGTTATTGGTGATGAGAGAATATGTGAGTTTTCCTCCAGCTCCCAAGTCTGGATCAGTGGCATTGATGTAGCCAAGAGTAATTCTTGACTTTTCATTCTCATCAATCAAGAATTGAAATGTGTCTTTTGTAAATTCTGGCTCAACATCATTGATGTCCATCACTTGAATGGAGAATTTGCTGTTACTATGAAGAGGAGGAGATCCTTTATCTTGACAACTGATCACAACATCATGCTGTTCTTCTTTCTCTCTGTCAAGAGGATTTTTCAATGTCACTTCATATTTCTTTTTACCTAAATTCTGAAGCTGAAATTTATCATGGTGAAGGTGGCATGTGATCTCTCCATTTTGTCCCTTATCATTGTCAATGACTTTCACATATGCTATAAAAATTCCTGCTTTTGCATTTTCGAATACTTCAACTGTATTTTTGTCCGATGCGGTTGGAAAATTCACTTTAATGATTGGAGCATTGTTGTCTTTGTTGATTACATTTACGTAAACTACTGCAATAGAGCTTAATGGTGGACTTCCCCCATCTTCAGCTTTTATATATAATTTATGTATCATTTCTTCTCCCGAATTGAATTTTTTTTGCAAAAAAATCTGCCCAGTTGTTTCTACTAATTGGAAGAAAGTTTTTGCAATCTCACTTGTCTGTCGACTCCAGTGGTATGAAACTCTTCCATTTTGCCCTGAATCTAAATCAGTTGCAGATAAAATAACAATGGGTGTGTCTTTGCTATCTTCATTCGTAATTGAAATGTTGTATATTTCTTTCGAAAATTGTGGAAGGTTATCATTGATATCATTGACTGCAATGTGAACATTCAATATGTTTTGTTTTGGAGGAGATCCTTCATCTTTAGCCATGACTTGAACCAAATAAGAATCTTTTGTTTCTCTATCTAATTTTTCTTTCAATTTTATCCGCAGCTGTGATGTTCCTTCAACACCTGGAGTAACAAATAATTGGAATGGTTCATTTTTCATATTTTTAAGCTCATATGTAATCTTTGAATTTATCAATCCAACATCTTTATCAAAAGCATTAGGTATTAGTACTTTGCTTCCTATTCCAACATCCTCATTGAATTCAATGTTGATTTGTTTATCTGGAAATTCTGGTTTGTGGTCATTGATATCTTTTATGATGACTTTGATTTCTAAAATCCTCATTGAAGAAGCTCCCTTACGAACAGCTACATCAATGAGCTGAAAGCATTCTTTATTAGGTTTACACATTGCTTCTGCATCCAATGTGACTGTTGTATATAATTTGCCTGTTTTTTTAGAGATTTGAAAATACTGTGAACTGCCTGTGTCACCCTGTCGTAGTTGACTAAATGTAATAAGCTTCTTGTCTTGTTCAGGAATATCATCCATTACTTTAGAATCTGCAGAAATGTCCCCTATATAGGTACCTGGACTCTTTCCTTCTTCCACAGTATAAGTGAGGTCAGCACTGAGACACATATGGAGGACAGATAAGGTCATAATCATTCGTCCAAACATGTTTAACTTTCAGCCTGAATGAGAGAAAAAAATTGCAATATAACTAATCAGTAACAAAAAATATTCGGATGAGAAAAGAGCTGTATGAAAGAACATATTCATGAAAAAACTAGTTCCCGAGACAATGATTTGTTTTGTATCTCTTCAAAAAGAATTACAATTGAATATTTGGGAAGCTGATTGTTTCCTTTTGATATGATGCATATTCTATAATATCTACAATAAATTCATTAGATAGGAGTAAAATCACTTTGTTGTTTCCCTTAAATGAATCTTTCCTATTAACATAGTATTAAAACGTAATCACAAAAGTTGACATTTAATGGCATGGTTAGTGCAATCAGAAAATTGGATTTTGATTGGCTATGATCTATCAAATGAAAAGAATCTTTCTCTTGTACATAGCGAAGCTTTCTGTGTACATTTTAAAAACTATTTTCATAATGAGCCAGATAGAATACTTTGATTCAGTTTGATTTGTTCTTGTACTTATTGGAGTTATGTCCCTTCGACCTGTTGATTTTTATCACACACATAGATAGATAGGGACAATTCATATACTAAAATGGATAAAAATAGGGATAATTCACAGAAGAAACATGTATAAAATTAATATCGAATTTAAGTAAAACAAAAGCATTCTGACTTATCAGAAAACAAATAATTTGAAACCATTATTCCTAAATTTATGGGAACGTTTATCAAAAACATTTACATTGTTTGTGCTTCTCAGTCTCCATATGGATTTCAAGTAAAATTATTTAAAAAATACTTGCTCTTTTTTTTAATCAATTGTATTTTCCCCAAACAGTATCTTTCCTATTAATGCTATTATTTCCACTGCATATAAATATTTTTATTCAATTGCAGAAGTGGAACCGTTTTTAAGAATGATTTTTATTGCCTACTCATTAAACTGATAAAATCATCATTGTTAAATTGTTTTGCTTAGATACATGCATTTGATATGTGTAGTAAAACATGTTGCCTTTTCCAAAAATATAGGAAAAAACTTGCAAAGTTCTCAATAACTACTTAGACAGTTTTATTGAATGTTCAATGAAGAAAATCACAAAATGTAATTTTCACAGCATAACAGACCATAGAATTCATTCAAACATGGAGATCAAAATAAGTAAGCAAATATAGATTTATGGAAATAATTATTTTCTAAAAAAACATAATGTTGATATTCTAATGAATTTATCTAAAAATTAAACAAAACTAAATTGATGAATTCTCTACATAGATTGATTTTCATCAATATAAGTATGAAGCAGAAATATTTGGACATAAACTTAGTAATACTACAGTTGAAAATGATGAGAAACTCAATATGTCTAATGGCTTCCTTAACAAAAGAGAGTTAACATGGCTAAAAACAGGAAACAAGTCAGAGGAAAATGGTTCATTATTACATTGAGTAGAATTAAAAATGTCAAGTTTTCCAATATAGAGAAGGATATTTTAAATAGATATTTTAGGATGAGATTCTTGTTTTTGCAAAATGATTTTTTCTACATGCTGTCATGAAATACAAAGTGCTGTAGAGAAAAGAAGAATGTGTTAGTTGTAAAAGATGAAATGGCCTCTGCCAAGATGACGAAAGAAATCAATAAATAAATAATAAAAAATTTCTTACCTTTGTTATAGTCTTCAGTGGAAAGATGGCTTGTTCACTGATATTTCAGTTGATGTTGGGTTCAATAAGTGTGATAAAATAAGAGATATGTACATTAGTGTGATCAAATAGTAGTCCTAAGAAGTATGGTGTGTTACTAATGGCTGCCTTCATTAGTCATAGAGAGAAGTGTGTTGAGGTTCTTAACATGGAATGTATACAATACCCTCCCCATTATCCATATGCATGTCACGTGTTTGAAATTTATTTTTAATTTCTCATTATAATTATTTTTAAACTTAATTTTATCACTATTTAACAGATAGAGATGTGTAGTAAAGTTTGTTTAAATTCTGATACAAAATTTTTCGTTTTTGTTCTTGTTCCCACAATGCAGTGTTCTAGTGGATTTGTTATTCATCCTGTATGATCTACATTTTTCTCTCTATCCTTGCTTTGTTTATTAAAACTTTCTTATTTTTTACTCTTGGAATAGAAAAATAAAAATTCTCTGTTAAATGTTATTCACTAATGTTTGATTTGCATACATTCTCATATTATCTGCAAGGCATCATAATTGATATATATTCCATTAAGGGAATGTTATTACTTAGAGAGTAAAAAAATGATGTAATTCATACACTCATGCATAATACAATCATGACCATAATCAAGAATGCGTTGTTTCATTAAGACAAATATTTTATACCGAAGTTAAAAGTGATCTTCCTGTATGCATTCAAAATATTCAGTTGTTCAACACATTAGTTTCTTTTGCTTTGTCAAGTAAAAGCAAATTTATTTATGTAGGTTTCTTTAATCTATTAAATTTTAACTTTACAAAGTTTTGGATCAATGATACTTTTAGCACTCCAGCATTGACCGAACACATTTTTCCATGACACTGTGCAGCATCATTTGCAAACAAACAAATAACGAGTATTTTCGAAAGTTACATTACCCCCAGAAAAACAAGAAATTTTTTTGATTAAAAAAAAGTAAATTCTGCAGTTTTTTCAATCCAAGAAAAGTAAAAAAAGAATAGAACATTTTTTTTAAAGTTTCATAAGTTACTTACCACAAGAAAAACAAAAAAAGTTCTCATTTCTACCAAAGGTAGTTTTTTTTACATTATTTTTTAAACTTATACCTTAACCTCCCCCAACAGGTATTTTTTGTGATTTCAATCCAATTCCATGAAAAAGTTGAATATCAAATATAAACAATGGAGAGCTGTTGGAATTGTCAAAACTAAATAAAATCAGTGATCGGTTGTGAGAGATCTCATTTGGAATACTATTTGAAGGAATTCATGTGGCATGAAAGACAAAAACAAAGACATTGATGGCGAACATGTAACACTAGGTTTCAGGTGACACGTCATGGAATTTTTTAAAATTTAGATTTCATCTTATCATCTTAATTTTGTAAATACAACTTGAAATTTCAGGTTGTATTCAAACATGAGTTTTATAAATGTATTAAAAAATTAGAACCCTAGAAACATACCTAAAAATAAAATGAATGTAAGTGACACTCCGACTGACTTTATGACAGCATTATTTTTAAAAAATTGAAATTTTTGTGCTAAAGCAGTTCCCAATCCCAGGGTAAAGATTAGAGTAAATCAAATGTTTGATGGAAATTGAAAACATTTTTTGCACTTCCAGTCCATGAGGACCTTTTACCTCTGTAAGTTTATCAATTCTGAAAAAAACTAATTTTCAAAGGTCTTCTAACTGTTGAATTGAAAGCACAAAAAGTACTTTTAAAAAAGAAAATAATCCTTTGTTTATCTGTTGGTAAGTAAGGGTAACCATTGCTATCTCTCGATAGTCACCTACGGAGCTGAAACATGGAACCTGACCAAAAGACTGACCCTTAAACTGAGAACCATACAACATACACAAAGGGAATCATGCTCAACCTCACATAGAGAGATCAGAAGACAGCTCAGTATATTAGAGGAAAAACAGGAGTCCAAGATATCAGAGAATCCATATAAAAACTTGAATGGCAAACGGCTGGTCTTATTGTAAGAATGGCAGATAACTGCTAGACATCATGACTCACAGTGTGGATCCCCAGAGATCACATGTGAAACCGGAGCTGACAAAATACAAGATGGCTTGACATACTAGATAAGTTCAATAAGTACTAGTTCCATGACACCAATGTTAGAGAGGTCTGGCAAATTGTCCAACGATGGATGCTAAAGGGCTGATGATGATGAAGTAACTTACAAAACTACCTTTTACTATTTTCCATCTAATATTCGAATTTTTTTAAGCAATTGAATTGAGAGCATAAAAAATACTTGTTTTTTTTAGGGTGGTTAACTTAAAAAAAATAATGTATTACTAAAAGAAAAAACAGAAAAAAAATGGGGGGATTGAAAGCACAACATATTACTTTTTTTAATCAAAAAATTGCTTGTTTTTATGAGGGTAAGTAAGTTTCGAGAATATGTGTAGTTTGTTTACTTTCGTGAAATGGCTGAAATTTGAATAATGTCATGCGGCGTCAAGGCAAAATCTATGCATTTACAAATCGGTCAATCTTGGGGTACGAAAGTATATTTTGTCCCAAATTTCAAAGTGAAATGTTTTGTGTTGGTAAATACGTATACTTGAGGAATACAATATGACAAGTATTTCTGTAGATATGTGTGTTTGTGTATTTTTGATATAAATCTGTAATTCTGTGTTCTGTTTCTGATGCAGAGAACATTTTCACTGGTTGATGTTTGGCACAGGTGGTAATGGTCTTGTGTTTGGCTGTTGGTTGTTCATTTCTATGAGATTTCTCGACTGTGGGTATGGAGCAGAAATATCACTTTTACTTAGCTGAATTGAGTGAACTGAAGACTTGTTGGAAGACAGATCTGAAAAAATATATGTATACATATGTATGAGCGTTCATGCCACTAAATGGATTTTACTAAATTTCAAGATTTTATTTATTTACCTACCATTATGAGACATTGAAATTTAGCTAAACATTCAACTGAAGATTTTATGTTTGAATTTTATATGTATATATAGACTCATTTCATTAGAATAATCTTATTCATTAAATATAATCTAAAAAAACATTTAAAATGTGATGAACAAAAATTTCAACTATCTATGAGGAATTAACCATCAGATATTTAAACTTATCGTACTTGACAGCATATACAACCCTCTTTTTTCTCCCCCCCCCCCCGTGGCTCAAGGTAATTTGATTGACCAGCCCAATATTGACCAGAACTTGAGGAGTCAAAAATGGGCAATAAATGAGAGGAATCCATGGAAATATGTTTGAAAAAAATCTTTTCATTGAAATGAGGCCAATCTTATGCCATCAAATATAGTAATGTATGGAATCCGAATTTATTTGCCTAATTTCATACTATTTTCTTCTCCAAAGATGTCTATGAGATGATGTATTTTCTTTTTCATGTTTCGTTTAATCAATCATTTACATCCTTTCAATCTCTACACCAAATTTAATTCCAACTTTTGAAGTTACCTGATTTTTGTTGGTCATTTCCTTCCCTCCAGTTAATTTCAGTGTCTGATTCAGTAGGTACAGCAGATCTCCAGGTAAAATAATCAGGTGGAATTGATACATTCTGAGTATACATCTGTTCAAACAAAAAATGTATTATAAAGTGAACATAATCCATAAAACCAAGATAAATAAACATTGCCTAGACATCTAATATATTGTTTTAAAGAGTTCAAATTGAAGATCAATTGAAAAGGATTATTTTTTGATTGAAAATACACAAGCTCTTTATTAGGTAGAGTTTTGCTGTGAACATATTCTTAAAACACAAAGAATTAAGAATTACATTTTTTTATATCTTACAGAGAGGCAGTTGAATCTTCTTTTTAGTCAAGAAGAAAATCTCAAAATATTCTCATCTGTTGATTAACAATAAAATTATAAAATACTTATAAAATAGTCAGTTTTTCTTTAGGTTGAATCTTGTGTTCGGTAATACATTAGGTTTAAAACAAGGATGCCAAAATTAAATTTTGATTTGTTTTATTCAAAACAAAGATAGAGATCCTTTCACTACATAAAAAGAATATTGAGAAGGAATGATATCATCCAGTTTTAAAAGATCTAATCAAGACTAAGATTGTGTAATTAAATAAATGAAAATGGTGATGGCCAAAAAATGAAACTTTGAGAAGAATCAAATTTGGGTAAGTTTGCATCGAACCAGGAGTTCATCACTGAAAAATAGATCTATTAAAACTTTTTCACACAATGAACTGGTGAGCCTGGGCTAAAATGATAATTATTAGTCTCACTGATATATTGAATTGATCCACATCAGGTCCCTGACTAAGATATGCTAAAGAAATATCTGCACTTTATGAACAAATCTGATGTCAACAAGAAAAAGGTAAAATCAAAAATATTCATGTTGTTATTTGGTCCAAATTTCACATTCTCATTGAAAATTGGAAAAAGATTTATCTTGAAAATCAGCTAGAGGAAACAAGGATAGAATGACGATAGTAACTTACCAATGATGCAACTTCATTCTGTGGCTGTGATTTTTGTGAAAATCCATCTACAGTAGTTAGTTGTCTCCTTGATGTTGTCAATGGAGTATTCGAAGATGTACCTTGGCCAACTGGCATTGGATGAGCAGGTCGAGGCCAAGAGTTTTGCTGGTAAGAAGGAGCAATCAGATGTCTCTGTTCACTGACATATCTATTGGAAGGATCAAGTGCTTGTGCATACGCCACATTTGACTGACCATTACATCGAATGATGCAGATTGATAATGAAGCTGTTATGAACACAGCTATTGTCACTGCTATCACTGTAATAATAATGACCAGATTAAGATGCACTTTCTCTTCACTCTCCAGCTCAACAACATTTAACATTTCCGATGTCTTGTTGCTGATTGTCAGTGTTAAAAACACAGTAGTTGTTGCTGATAGAACTGGGCTACCACTGTCCTTGACCACAATGTCCAGCTGATAGGAGCCAGCATTTTTTCGGCTCAGTTGCCGATTGAAAGCTAACAAACCAGTGTACTGGTTCATGCTGAATATCTGTTTGTCATTGCCTCTGATTATTTGATATTTTAGAAATGCATTCTCTTGACTATCACTGTCTGATGCCTTGATTTGGGTGATGTTCTTTGTGCGATGGGGGTAATATGTCACATCCAGATTGTAAGGTTTAACACTGGGAAATGTAAAATATGGAGCATTATCATTTTTATCATTTACCTTAACAATCACATTCACTGTATTATTCAGAGATGGTGTTCCATTGTCTTTGACAAACACCTTGAACTCATAAGTATTTTGAAACTCATGATCCAGAGACATAATTGCTGATACTAATCCATTCGGGCTTATTTTGAAAGGTAAGAACTGTTTGTTATTGGTGATGAGAGAATATGTGAGTTTTCCTCCAGCTCCCAAGTCTGGATCAGTGGCATTGATGTAGCCAAGAGTAATTCTTGACTTTTCATTCTCATCAATCAAGAATTGAAATGTGTCTTTTGTAAATTCTGGCTCCACATCATTGATGTCCATCACTTGAATGGAGAATTTGCTGTTACTATGAAGAGGAGGAGATCCTTTATCTTGACAACTGATCACAACATCATGCTGTTCTTCTTTCTCTCTGTCAAGAGGATTTTTCAATGTCACTTCATATTTCTTTTTACCTAAATTCTGAAGCTGGAATTTATCATGATGAAGGTGACATGTAATCTCTCCGTTTTGTCCCTCATCATTGTCTGTTACTTTCACATAGGCTATGAAACTTCCTGCTTTTGCATTTTCAAAAATTTCAACTGTATTTGCGTTGGATGCAGAAGGAAAATTTATACCAATGACTGGGGCAGTATTCTGATGGCTTACCACATCAACATTAAGTATTGCAAAGGAATTCAAAGGTGGACTTCCTCCATCCTCAGCTTTTATATATAACTTGTGTATCATTTTTTCTCCTGGATCAAACTTTTTCTGCAAAAAAATCTGTCCAGTTGTCTCTATTAATTGGAAAAAAGATTTTGTCCTTTCAGATGTTTCATGACTCCAGTGATATGATACTCTTCCATTTTGTCCAGAGTCCAAGTCATTTGCAGATAGAATAGTGATGGGTGTAATTTTACTCTCTTCATTTTTAATGGAAATATTATACATTTTCTCAGAAAATACTGGAAAATTATCATTAACATCATTGACTAAAATATGTACATTCAATATACTCTGTTTAGGAGGAGATCCTTTATCTTTAGCCACAACTCGAACCAAATAAGAATCTTTTGTTTCTCTGTCTAATTTTTCTTCTAATTTAATTCCCAGTTGTGATCTTCCAACGATACCTGGGGCAACAAATAATGTAAATGGTTCGTTTTTCTGCTTTTTAAGTTCATAAAAAATCCTTGAATTTAAAAATCCAACATCCTTATCAATAGCACTGGGGATTATTATTTTGCTTCCCGTTGAAACATTTTCATCGAATTCAATATTGATTTGTTTATCAGGAAATTCTGGTTTATGGTCATTGATATCTTTTATGATAACTTTGATTTCTAAAATCCTCATTGAAGAAGTTCCTTTACGAACAGCCACATCAATGAGCTGAAAGCATTCTTCATTACGTTTACACATTTCTTCAGCATCCAATGTGACTGTTGTATATAGTTTGCCTGTTTTCCTGGAGACTTGAAAATATTGTGAACTATCAACTTCACTTCGTAACTGGCTGAATGTGATGAGTTTTTTGCTTTGATGAGGTATATTTTCCATTACTTTGGAATCTGTAGCAATATCTCCGATGTATGTACCTGGACTTCTTCCCTCTTCCACAGTGTAAGTAAGGTCTACACTGAGACAAATGGGTAATGTGCATAGGAGCATATATATCAATCCAAACATGTTTGATTTATTTCCTGAAAAATTACCATGCACAGATCTTTAAAGTTAAATCATTGGCATTTGGAAATGAATATTACATGTGGAATTTAAATAATTACTGAGTTTGTTTGCATATTAGAACCACTTTATATCTGCAGGGAATATAAAAAAATTCTCATCATTTATCACAGTTTTTTTAACTCCTCCAGAATAGTCCAATATGGGACTGGAAGGTTAGGTTTACCTTTGAGCCATTTTTAGAAAAGAAATGATGTCTTATATGCCCTCTAATACTATAATCCCCCAAAAGTTAATGGTATCCTGTTTGTGCTAGATTGATATAAGGTTAATTGAACATTCATGATTTTTATGAATGTTTAATCTGTATTTTTTTGATGTATAAGGATGTTATTATGAACCACTTGCAAGTGACAATATTTGCAAGTATTGTTTGATTGCTAGCCAAGTGCTACCCAAAATTTCAAGGCACAAAATGGCTTCATCAAAGAAAGAAAAATATCAATAAAAAATATGTTCCTTCATTTTCTGTAGGATTGATTAAGAAAAATGAGTGAAATGTCCAGTGGAACACTGGAATCACTTGACTGATGAACAAATTTATCAATCTGTTCAAATTCCCTGAATTTTAGAGTACCGTCTTGTATATAGTTAATGTACTTTTGCTTAATTTTTCCCATTTTTTATCAACTTGATTGGAAAAAATTCATTATTGATAATCCCTTCCCAAATCTCCTTAGAATCACATTTAAGAGAAGTTTGAATGTTCATAATAATTTCTTGAAGAAAAATTAATATTCAATTGAAGTAGAAACATGTTTAATAATGCACAGCTTTTACGCTCTGGGTAGAAGTAAATAGTGGCCTTTTGCTGGCTCCAGCTTGAGCCATCTGTACCTGGGCTACATATATCACAAGTTTCTCTATTTTGACCCTGGTTTGCGTCAAACTAAATAGAGTTGAAACAACAAGCATCACGAGTGGCATCATTCATTTCACTCTGCACTACATAGCTGAGGGAGAGATGGATTAATGCCTTTGTCAAGGGCGTTAGTATGAAGTGACACAAATTGGCTCGGCAGGAGTTTGAACCAGGCTCACTGAGTCCATTCTCTGTGCTGTTAACCGCTAGACACCCCTTTTTACTCATGGCTGCCATGATTACATGCTATGAGATTCACAATTAAATGTAACTCGCCATGGAGTTACTTCCCTTGTATTTGTTCTCTTTGTGCGATTTCAATTTGGCTAACAAGTATTTACATATAATCGTGATGAGAAAAAGAATGGATACTTGTACATATATATATATATATATATATATATATATATATATATATATATATATATATATATATATATACATACATACGTATATATATATATATATATATATATATATATATATATATATTGGCAACATTTGTATCTGTAATAAAAATAATAACAATATAAAAAAATTGTTTGTTCTAAATTGATTTTTTTAAAGTTGAAACATCCATAACAAAAATAAATGATCATAGCATCAATGTATGGAGTGTGAAAAGAAAAACTTGATTGAAAAATTTTGACACCTTTCTATTATCACGTGGACATATTTCAAAGCATTTTGATAGGTGCCAGCTGTCTATCTAACCACCTAGTTCCTTACAAGTGCAATTGACTTATTCGTCTGTAAATATATATACGTGTGTGTGTGTGAATATGTGTATGTATGTGTGTGCAACACTTTTTAATGAGAATACAGGAACTATATTTTGATCCAAGGCATAAGTACCAGAGAGCAACATTTTGATTCTAGGCAAAAAGGACAGATACTACCTACTAATCCTTGTCACAAGTGCCAATCCATAAGAAAATAATCTATCATTTTTGACAGATATTCTGCAAGTTTTGAAATAAATACTAAATTATCATGACATAAAAATATGGGTAATATGATTATTGAAATAGTATAACTGACAAAATTCCTAATACAAAAGTAATAAGGATATTTTAGAATATGTTCCAATTTTTTTTGAAAGATAAAGTAAATCCTGTTTTGATTTGGCTGAACAAGTGAGTACCCATGTTTAAGTATAGCTTAAATTAATAATCAGGTAAAAAGAATGGTTAGCAAAATTATTGATTGAAAATAATTTGGGATTTTTGTATTATTATGTTTAAAAAAAAAAGTAACTTTATTGCATATTAAATAGTAATATGACACAATTTAACAAATTCATAATTATGATTTTAACCCTTTCAGGAGCAGGAAGAACCTTATGGCCCATAACAATGGTATATATCTTTTTAAATTTATCTGATATTGCATCATCTGAATGGCTGTATGGGCCATATGGTCCCCAGTTTTGCTTCCTAATTGAAATTTTTTATTAAATAATGAGAAATATTTGAATTCTCCATGTATTTTTATCCTCAAAATGTATAAATGTATTGTTTTTTTAAAAATCTATACCATGTGTATATCAGGCCCTGAAAGGGTTAAGTGGATCAGAGTTGAAAAGGTTTAAAATTTCATCATGTTATTCAAAAAGGAATTGTATAAGATTTCAATATTTTATGAATTAGAGAGTGTTCACTGAGCTTATTTACTATATTTCTTCAAAAATGGATACATGATCCTTTATGGTAATGTGGAAAAGGATTTCAAAATTCTCTATCACATAGCTCATAAAATGAATAAACAGACTGGCAAAAATGATGAAAGCTATGATTTCAAAATTCATTTAGATGGATTTGTACATAAGTTGAAAATAATAGTTTTTATTTACATTCATATCAAGGATAGCTTGATAAATAATCAGGGCTACCACCATGTAAAATGAAGTGAATATAGATTTGAGTAATGGCGTCTTACTACTGTACCAACTGAGAGAAAAGGATGGGAAGAAATTGTAGGGAAATAGTTTCGTTATTACAATGAGTAAAAGTTTTTAGTAAAGAACATTAAAATAAGCCAATTTTTCAGAGCATTTTTAGTTTGGAAATTTTAATTTGTTACAAATTTAGTTTTCTGTATTGTGTGTCAAGAAGCCTACAATGCAATGATGATAAGAGATAGAAGTGAAAGACAGTCATTAAATACATGGTTTGTGCCAAGGGGAAAAAAGTAACTTCAAGAAAAACTATAAAAATTCATCTTACCTTTATTATGATCTTCAATGTAAAAAAGATGTTTTTTCCATTGATATTTCATATTATGCTGGGTTCATTGTGAGATAAAACTCCAAGCTGGAGATGTTATTAATAAGTGTGACGAAGTTGTTGTCCTAAGAAGTATGATGTGTGTGTAATGGCTGCATTAGTCAGAGGAAGGAGGGTGTTGAGGTTGTTAATGTGGAATATACACAGTACCCATCCCCCATTATTTTTATTTACATTTTTTATTTGAGATTGATTTTGATCTTTAAATAAATCATGTTTGAATTTAATTTTGAAATTTTAATTAAAAATTGATTATCAGTAGTCTAGTTGCTTGAAATTTTTATTTTAAAATTTATCTTTTCTACCCTTTTTCCCATAATGCAATGTTCTAGGAGATATATCATTCATCCCATACAATCTTCTCTCTTCTCTCTATCCATATATAGTTCCTCTTAATTGTCACAATTTGACACTTGAAATAGAAGACATAAATATCTGGTATATTGTCAGGATTGATCTTATGAACAGTTGAAATTTTCATGCATTTAGATATCAAGGCATTGTTTGTTACCACAATTTCTATTTAAGAAATTTTCATGCATTTAATTTATGTAAATTAAAAGGAAATAATGTAGTCTATACATTTGTGTGCATGTCATAACCCATTTGAAGAGTTTCTTGTGAGGCATTGCCATTTAATAGATAACTAATTTTCCATATAAAGATAACCTTACAAATCTATTAAAAATATTCATTATCTTTAGGATTTGTAGAGTAAATAATGTGTCATAAATTGTATTTCTAGTATTAATATCTCAGATGACCTGAAAAATGAAATGTTCAATGCTAGCAAATGTTTATATTTTTAAAACCCAATGCAGCAAGTGTGTGTGTGTGTGTGTGTGTGTGTGTATTTGTGTAAGGTTATGTCTTTTTATATGCATTCTAATTTTCGTTGTTGTTAACATAGAGAACATTTTTACTGATTTATCTGTGGCACAGGTGGCAATGGTCTTGTGTTAGAAGTCTGTTGGTTGTTCATTTCTACAAGATTTCTTGACTGTGGATATGGAGCAGAAATATCATTTTTGCTAAGATGGCCTGACTGAACTGAAGACTTGCTGGAAGGCAGATCTGAAAAAAATGTATAAATATATATATCTGTATCTGTTTTTACTTTATCAAACACATGTAAGAATTAATAGATTTAGTAAAATACCATTTGTTTTGTTAACGGTTGGGGTGAAAATTTAAAGAACTGTATTATTTGTTAATCACTCATGGATGTGTAAGGGAAAACAAAGCCATAGTTAACAGAATAAAAATATTCATTTATTTGAAATAATCTAACCCATTACCTGTTAAATAATTTCAAAGTCATTTATAATGATAAAAATAACTGGTTTTTCAGTTCTTCCATTTTTCTGTACCTTGAAAATGACAGAACTGTGTAAGGGAGATCACTATGACAGTAGGTTTTAAATGAATGCAAGGTAACCCAGTTTAGTGTAACAGACAGGCAGACAGATGGACATATTGCTAATTATGAAAGATCGATTTAATCCAATTTCAATATTTCATTTCTTCAGTCAGAATTTCAATGAGGATATTTATATTAATTTATATTATATATTTATAGGATATTTATATTAATTACCATTATGACCTGTGTGAACACACTTATTTAATCTAAACATTCTTTTGGAACCTTTCCATATCCATTAATCATGCTATTATTCTATTTGTTTGAATGTACAACCATTATACTTTCTGATTATTATTCAATATCTTCATATCTTTCATGCTTTCTCTTCTCTTGTCCAACCTATCCTTGCAATGGGGTGAATAAGGTTGAGAATAGAAGAGGATATTTATGCTTGAATGGAAGTAAAATGGACTCCACTTTCACAATAGATTTTGCTCATTCATTCATTACTTCTCCCTCACAAGCCTCAGGCCTAAAATATAGTGACATTAGTTGATACAGATGCATTCTATAGGTAAAAAAATCATATACTTCAATTGTAGAAATACAAGTGTAAGAGTGATGGTGATATCTTAGTTGTTAGCACCTGTGAAATTTCTCTGGGTCTAATCAATCATTTATCATATTTTATACCAGTCAACCAAATTAGCTTAGGATAGGCTGAAATGAAATAAAATAATGAAAACTTTGAATCATATTTCTCTGCTATTCAATGAAAATTCAAATTTTGAGATTTGAATTTAGTATTTATAACTTGTTCTGTACTTATTTGATGTGAGACTTCTTGGAGTGTTCATAAATGTATTTCTTCACTCTAGGCAAGGTCTATTTATCTCTCATTGTATAAATACCTTATATTTTTGAGTACTAAGTACATGTTGTACCTCTCTACTCTGACATACCCATTGTTCAGCATGTTTTGAATCTGCCAGCATCAGTTGATAGATCAGCCACCACAGTTTCAAACTGGTTTGAACTGTGATTTAGTGGATTATAATCTGACTTGTTTAATAGAATATGTAAAAATCCAACCACAACTTGAAATTGAATTGAAGCATTCTCTGACAATTTTGGATGTTCATTTTATCATAAAATTGGACATGTATTCATTGATTATTCTCTCAATTTTCTAAATTATACTTAATAAAAACAATTAAAGAAGCATAATTAAACACAAATGATTTTCATTTATAATGATACAATGTACATTATATTTTTCTATGAATCATAGAAAAAATTTTATCTTCCAGCATTCTCTGCGGTCCAACAATGGCCAGGTCCCGAGGTTGCTGGATTTGAAAGTTACTAATGTACTTTGTTTTGTAGTTTCTCTTTTATCATTACCTGGTTTTTGTTGGTCATTTGTTATGTGTTCTTCTCTCCAGTCAAGGTCAGTGTCTGATTGAGAAGGTACAGCTGATCTCCAGGTAAAATAATCAGGTGGAATTGATATATTCTGTGTATACATCTATTAAAAAAGAATTTAAAAAATGTTAATGTAAGACTTAAGTACAATTTACTCAAGATATTTTTCGAAATCCCATGAAACTAAGAAACCAATCAAGTTATCATAGCATGGGATTCAGAAACTGTTTATCCTTTAGTTTTGACTGAGATACATTAAACTAAAAGAATTTATGTTATGAATAATTCATTTTTCATGTTTGCTGTGTTTAAGTTATGAGACAACTTTAGGAAAATTTGTGAAAAGTATAAACAATTTATACTTTTACTTAATCATTCAGGGAAAACAGATAAAACTGAATCCACTTTATTTTTCAACACAAATTGAACGCAATATTTGAAGTCTAAACATTTGTCTCATAATGAAGTGTAAATAAACTTTTATACTTTTATATTTATTCCCAAAACTTACTATTTATATCCATTGCATAATTCATTCTAACAAAAAATGTTATATTCAAGATATAAATTGAAAACTACTCAAATTGAAGTTTCAGATTTTTATAATTTTGATTAACTTCAAATTTTGATGATTTTTTAAAATATCTTATGATAGACATAATTTTTTTCTTTCCTAATAAAACATCTTACTAAGAATATAAATCTCATAGACATTTTCATTCAAGTTTTCAAGTCAATCTTAGTTCAAATTCTCCAAATGGCTTTTAATCAAATAATCAACTTGAAATGAATGAAAGTAGCATTAAGCTTAATATACTTGATAAATATCAAATATGCTAGAAGAAAAAAGTTATTGCAGTTAAAAAATTGTATTATTGGTAAAGAGCTCTCATTTTTATTCCCACTGAATTAGCTTTATACTTCATCTCATCAACCAGTAAAATAGGAGCAAGAGGAATTAATTAATTCAAGTTAAATTTCATTGTCATATCCGAAATTGAAAAATATAAATGATGAAAATCGAAGCTGAAAGTTACTTACTTGTGATGGAACTGCATTAATTGGCTGGGATTTCTGTGGAAATCCATCTACAGACATTATTTGTCTCCTTGATGATGTCAATGGAGTATTTGTAGATTGAGTTTGGTCTATTTGCAAAGGATGAGTAGGTCGAGGCCATGAGTTTTGTTGGTAAGAAGGAGCAATCAAGTGTCTCTGTTCACTGACATATCTGTTGGAAGGATCAAGTGCTTGGGCATACGCCACATTTGACTGACCATTACATCGAATGATGCAGATTGACAATGAAGCTGTTATGAACACAGCTATTGTCACTGCTATCACTGTAATAATAATGACCAGATTAAGATGCACTTTCTCTTCACTCTCCAGCTCAACAACATTTAACATTTCCGATGTCTTGTTGCTGATTGTCAGTGTTAAAAACACAGTAGTTGTTGCTGATAGAACTGGGCTACCACTGTCCTTGACCACAATGTCCAGCTGATAGGAGCCAGCATTTTCTTGGCTCAGTTGCCGATTGAAAGCTAACAAACCAGTGTACTGGTTCATGCTGAACATCTGTTTGTCATTGCCTCTGATTATTTGATATTTTAGAAATGCATTCTCTTGACTATCACTGTCTGATGCCTTGATTTGAGTGATGTTCTTTGTGCGATGGGGGTAATATGTCACATCCAGATTGTATGGTTTAACACTGGGAAATGTAAAATATGGAGCATTATCATTTTTATCATTTACCTCAACAATCACATTCACTGTATTATTCAGAGATGGTGTTCCATTGTCTTTGACAAACACTTTAAACTCATAAGTATCTTGAAACTCATGATCCAGAGACATAATTGCTGATACTAATCCATTCGGGCTTATTTTGAAAGGTAAGAACTGTTTGTTATTGGTGAGCAGAGAATATGTGAGTTTTCCTCCAGCTCCCAAGTCTGGATCAGTGGCATTGATGTAGCCAAGAGTAATTCTTGACTTTTCATTCTCATCAATCAAGAATTGAAATGTGTCTTTTGTAAATTCTGGCTCCACATCATTGATGTCCATCACTTGAATGGAGAATTTGCTGTTACTATGAAGAGGAGGAGATCCTTTATCTTGACAACTGATCACAACGTCATGCTGTTCTTCTTTCTCTCTGTCAAGAGGATTTTTCAATGTCACTTCATATTTCTTTTTACCTAAATTCTGAAGCTGGAATTTATCATGGTGAAGGTGACATGTGACTTCTCCATTTTGTCCCTCATCATTGTCTGTTACTTTCACATATGCGATGAAACTTCCTGCTTTGGCATTTTCAGAAATCTCAACTATATTTCTCTCTGACGCTGTCGGGAAATTTACTTTAACAATCGGTGCATTGTTCTTTTGATCGATTAAATTGACATAAACTATTGCAATGGAGCTCAAAGGTGGACTTCCTCCATCTTCAGCTTTTATATACAATTTATGTATCTTGTCCTCTCCTGAACTGAATTTTTTCTGCAAGAAAATCTGCCCAGTTGTTTCCACTAACTGGAAGTACGTTTTTATCTTTTCAGATGTTTGGTGACTCCAGTGGTATGAAACTCTTCCATTTTGTCCTGAATCTAAATCAGTTGCAGATAAAGTAGCAATGGGTGTGACTTTACTTTCTTCATTCTTCATTGAAATATTGTACATTTTCTCAGAAAATACTGGAAAATTATCATTAACATCATTGACTGATATTTGAACATTCAATATGTTTTGTTTTGGGGGAGATCCTGCGTCTTGTGCAACAATTTGAACTACGTAAGAATCTTTTTCTTCTCTGTCTAATGTTTCTTCCAATTTTATCCCTACCATTGATGTTCCTTCAACACCTGGATTAATAAATAATGTGAATGGTTCATTTTTCATTTTTTTAAGCCGATATGTAATCCTTGAATTTAAAAATCCAACGTCTTTATCAATAGCATTAGGAATTAATTTTCTCATTCCTTTAGCATCTCCTTCATCAAAGTGAATCTTCACTTGTTTATCTGGAAACTCTGGTTTATGGTCATTGATATCTTTTATGATGACTTTGATTTCTAAAATCCTTATTGAAGAAGTTCCCTTACGAACAGCCACATCAATAAGCTGAAAACATTCCTTATTACGCTTACACATTTCTTCTGCATCTAATGTGACTGTTGTATATAGTTTGCCTGTTTTCCTAGAAACTTGAAAATAATGTGAACTGCCTGTGCCTCCTTGTTGTAGCTGGCTGAATGTGATGAGTTTCTTGTCTTGTTCAGGAATATCATCCATTACTTTAGAATCTGCAGCAACGTCCCCAATGTAGGTACCTGGGCTCTTTCCTTCTTCCACAGTGTAAGAGAGGTCTGTACTGAAGCATGTTTGGAGGACAGATAAGATTGTAATCATCAGTCCAAACATGTTTAATTTCAACTTTCTACCTGGAAAAATGATTTGAATTGAAATTTAATTGATTGTTTGAAGAAATTATTACACATATAATTTATCAAAAAGTAACAATTAGTTGTACAAATTATAAGCATGAATTATTTTCTCGAGAATGATATGTATTTTGATTCTTATTTGTCTGTACCTTTTAAATTGTGATTCTTTCACATGATTTATTTTGTGATATCCATTCAAAATAAGACCGTATTATTATTGAATTTGAATATAACCTCATTAACTTATCAAAGCACAAATGAAAAGACAAATGGAAAACACCAATGATGTTATAAATAGAATTTATTCTGGCCATATTAATTCTTTGATGGAATTTCTTCACATCTCTCCAAATTTTGACACTATGGTTGGTTCAATTATTGTCTGTTATGGCAAGTCTTATTAACATTTCAGTTACAACTTGTTTTGTATTATATGAAATATGTCGCTTGAAAGTAAATTGCAATTCAACTCTTGATTGTTAATTATAAATTAAACTGCTACTCTATGATACCCACTTCTTATTTATCAAATCCAAGAGAAGTTTCTTTGTCTTTAACCTCAAACCTATCCTGGGGTTTTCATAATATATTAAGAAAAATAGCCAAGAAACAGGGTTGAATATTTAGTAGAGTAATATTTCCAGTAAGTTGAATGTATGGGGAAAGTTCAATTTTCACTAAATTCTGCACTAAGCCAGACTTTTTGCTGAGTTCCATCAAATAAAATACACCAAAGTAAAAAATGATATTTTCCATAAACATTTCAAAGCCTTTTTGTTATAAACCATGTAAAGTAATTTGACTCCGTCAGTATATATGTAATACTTCCTCATTTAAAGACAAAAATGGTATGCACTATTTGCAGTGTATAATATAAAATCAAAGAAAATTAGATTTTAACATCCAATGCAATTCATGAAATATACTTTGTTTTTTCTTGTATAAAAGTATAATATCCAAATGCCTCTGAATGCATAATTAATTTTTAGGAATCTTATTATTGTTTCACTTTTTTCGTTTGTCTGTTTATGTTATGTTATAGCAAACAGAAAGAGAGGAAGGAGGTAAAACTATTTTTGTGTGTTTGACTATGCCGTAAACACCCAGCTTCATGTCTGTGTAATCTGGTTTTTCATGTATAAAACTGATGATGAGTATCATTAGGAAAGAAAGAAATATAAAAGAAAAATAATCAAAGAAGCAGTGACAGATTTCAAATTTCAAACAGATGGCTGTATTGTTAAAATCTAATAAAAATTCAAAAAGGTGATGAATACATTTGAACTCGAATATATATTTGTATAATTTATCCATACACAACTTAATGAATCCTGTCATTTTTTACAGGTACTAAGCTTGTTAAATATCAACCAGTAATTTACCCTACTTATTGGAGTTACGTCCCTTCAACTTGTGATGTTACTCACAGTCATTTGATACACTCAATACTGTCATAGCAGTTCCTTCATCAGGCTACATAAAGCCGGTCTTTTCAGCTCGAAAAAGAAGTAAGATATGGTGATACCAGCTCAACCGAACTTTTCACAGTCTGCTTCAAAATGATCTTAGACTTGGAGAATAAAGGAATTGGAAGAGACGGTGAATACCTAAGCAATTTCAGATTTGCTGTTGACATCGTCCTTTTCGTTGAGAGCTTTCATGACCTCCAAATAATGCTTTATGAACTGAACAAAGAAAGCAAAAAAGTTGGTCTTCACATGTTCAGTACAACAAATATGTTGAAGACAAAATCACAACCATCAAAATTAAAATTAAAATCAAAAATGCAGAGTCGGAGAAAGTAAGCCACTACATCTCCCTTGGATTGCAAATCTCCATGAAATCCTCAAAAGAAGAAGAAATCAAGTGAAGAATCATCCTAGGATAGCAAATTCTCAGTAGAGCAAGCTTAACCTCCAAGAACAAGAAAATCCCATAATACCTAAAATGAAAGGTATACAACCAATGCATGATAGTCATCTATGGAGCTGAAATATGGAACTCAACCAAGAGACTGACCCTCAAACTGAGAACCATGCAATGTGCACAAGAGAGAATCATGCTCAGCATCACATGAAGAGATCACAAAATAGTAAAATATATTTGGGAAAAAACAGTTGTCAGAGATATCATAGAATCCATTTAGAAGCCATTAGAAAAACCAAATGGCAATGAGCTGGTCATGTAGTGAGAATAGTAGATACTGGACAACATGACTCACATCCTAGATCCCTAGAGATCACATGTGAATCCATGCATGGTGTATATAAGATGGTGAGACAAACTAAACAAGTTTAGAAAGTATCTGGTCCACAAAACTCATGATAGAGAAGTCTTGTGAATCTTTGGAAAGGTCTGTACCCAACAACAGATGCTGAAATGATGATGATGATGATGAATTCACAATTACTATTACATGCTATTACATACAAGGGTGGATCAAAAAATGCAGAGACTGACAAAGTGATCAGGAATTTTCACTGTATAATGTTTGTTTTAAAGGATTAAAGGAGAAGCATTTGGTCAAGTGTATTGATAATGAATTATATTGAAAAATATTTGCTGTGTAAAAAAAAACTTATTTCATTATTAGGCAACATACTTTTTTATTTGATCAGGTAATCCAAATAATATTGAATCTAAATAAAACAAAATATCCTGTCTTATCAACAATCTTATAAATCAAAACCATTATTTATAAATTTCTAGAAACAATCAAAATCAGAGATATTGTGTATGTTTTTCAGTCTTCACATGGAATTTAGGTAAAATTGATAACTTATTTTCTTTTTGCATTTTCTGAAAACATTATCTTTTTTATTTTTGAAGATAAAATTTGAAAATTTTCTGAGTATGATTTTTACTTTTTACATATTAAACTGATAAAATCTTCATTAATATCATATTGCAATATACACATTCAATTCGTTCTATTGATTCTATGTTTCTCATGATATATTTGATACTATTACAATAATAATCAGAAAGTATTATTATAAGTCAAATACATAGTATTTTTAGGAAAAGTTTAGAAGATTCTAAATAGCTGCTTAGTCAGTTTTCACAAATGTCCAATTTTTACACAACAAAGAAAAAACTATAATAAAAAGTAAATTTCACAAGAAAATAAACTAACAGACTTCATTGAAATATTGTTACAATGGGAAGTTGATAAATTTCTTTTTATTGAAATGGACTCCATTCTATAACTTATTTATCTTACTCTTGATGTAATTGTATCAAAATGAAACTATGTGTGATAGATTTTCAGCAATATAAATTTCAAACAGAAATATAGAGACATAAGTTGAGTGCTAGCATTGATAAAAATGTGGAAACACTAGATTTGTTTAATGGCTTCCTCAACAGAAGAATGTAAACGTAACAAAAAATAGCAAAGAAGTTAAAGGGGAATGATACATTATTTTTTTATGTAGAATTAACATTAAAGTTTTTAAACATTGCACAGAATATTTTAAAACAGATTTTTTGTAATTCTATCTCTCCCCCTGTATGTAGAACTCTATAAGAAAAAGAGTGTAAGTGTGCCAGATGTAAAAGATGGCCAGTGAGATGACTTTTACAAAAGGAAATAATGTATCTGAAAGAAAAAAAACTATGAAAATTCTTCTTACCTTTGTTATGATCTTCAATGTAATCAATGAAGAGATGCATTGTCCACTGATATTGATATAGTTGATGCTAAATCCAATATGCTTGGAAAACTTTCAGTTGGTAATTTCTGTGACAAAGTAGTTATCCTAAGAAGTATGGTGTATGTGTAATGGCTGCATCATTCACAGCAAGGAGGAAGTTGAAGTTTTTAATGTGGAATATACGCAATACCACCCTCTAAACTTGCATTTATGTCTTGAGTTTGAATTTGAATTTATTTTTCTCCTTTTCTCATTAGAAATGTCTTTTGATTCACTTGAAAGACTTTGAATAAACTCAAATGATTGAGAGTTGAATTTGTTTGATTTTTATTATTAGATTTGTCTTTTCTGCAATTTTCCCACAATGCAGTGTTTTGGTGGATATATCATTCGTCCTGTATGCTCTACATTTTTCTCTCTATCCCTGCTTTTGTTTCTGTCAATCTCCTTATTTTTCTCTTATAACAAAATGATAGAAATATTTCTCAAGGAGTATTGCTTGATTTTGAAGTGAAATTAGAATACATCAATTATGGTATTATTTGGCATCATTCATAGCCATTAATTCTCTTAGGGAATTAATAATTTTTTTTTCAAACATAAGAATGATTAAAAGAAATAATATAGTCCTTATTTTTGTACTTCAAATTATGACCAATATCATTAATGTCATTTTGCCATTTCATTCAGTGACAAATATTCTTTAGCAAATGGTTTTCTCATAATTATTGTAAGATATTAGATGCATGATATTGTATCCTTTGTTTTTATGAAATAAATTGGTAAGTGTATTGCTTGTAAATATTGTTAATATACCAGAGGTTTAACATTGATTTGTTCCTCTGAATGAATATTCATGATGCTGGAAAATGATGTAACAAGTATATGTATATATCTGTGGGTTTTTATGTGTTTTATATATAATTGAGTTCTTTATTGTTAATGTAGAGAACATATTCACTGTTTGGTGTGTGGCACAGGAGGCAATGGTCTTGTATTTGAAGTCTCTTGGTTGTTCATTGCTATAAGATTTCTGGATTGTGGGTATGGAGCAGAAATATCACTTTTGTTCAGATGACCAGAGTGAACTGAAGACTTCATAGAGGACAGTTCTGAAAAATAAATTATGCTTAGATCAACATTTGACAGAAGTATTAAAAAAAAAATTTGTTTGTTTCAATTAGTCAAATACTAAATGATCTCTTTCCATTAGCTGAAGCACAGTAAAGCATTATCAATTTTTGACAAGATAAAAAAAACTAAAAATTCAAGAGGAGAGAAAAATATTTGTCAAAATTTATATTAGTTGACTGTGCTTCATTTAATAATAATCAGGATAATATTATTACTACTACAGCTAATGTATGTAAAAACGATAACTAATATGTCTCCAAACAATTGTCTAAGGATGCGGATAAGTTTGAGGATTAGATTTGATTTTTTGCAAACCATGAGCTGTTGTAGCTTACTCTATCGAGCAGTGCTATATACAGACAACTTCCTCAGATAAAAGGGATGCTAGTTCATATTCCACCTTGAGCTTATTCTTTATTTCCTTACTGTACTTTTTACTCAGTGCTCTAGACTAATAGTCTGAGTAAGTTGCGATAAAAAGCAACTAAAAATACTATTACAGAATCAATAAAGACTGAATGTTCTCATTTAAGACTCATTTTGAAACTATGATACTTTGAATACCTCTCAAAATTTTTATTCTATATCATAATTTTACAGATTTAATGTTTATCCTAGTGGTAAAGAAGTTCATATTTTCATGCTTAACCAAAGGAAATCCTTTGGAACTGTTTTCTCTCCATTTTACCCCTACCATTATGTCTCCCATGTGAGACATTGAGTAAAAAAATAAGTTTGCTTAAATCTTTATAATTACAAAAATAACACTGGTTATATATGTTTGTTAGACATGTACAGAGCTATATCATGCAAATGTTAATATAAATGATTCTCCATGATTTTATATGGACAACTGCAAATAACTCTCTTTAAGCTTGTAACATTTTAAAGTATACATCCAAAACTGAACATCAAAATTCCCTTAAATACCAATCATATACAAAATTGGAATTACTCTTCATTTTTTCCACTTTATATCAAGAATATTTTTTTGTGCTTGTGAAAGGTTTTTGATGCACAATACTTTTTATATCATTAAGTCTGAATAAATATTACAAGATATAATTTCATAAAATGCATTTAAAAAAAGGAAATACAATTTGTCAAGTTCTGGTAGAAGTAGTCTTAATGGTACAAAACTTTAACAGAATAGTCCTAAAATATTTTGAAATGGAATTTTATAAAATGAGTAAAATAGTTCAGTCAATCAAAATTCACTTGCTCTCCTGTGAATTGAAGTTAAGAGAAAATTAATAGTTGAAGTCTATTCAGTACTCATTTGCCTCATTTATGAATTTATCTTTTCATTTGGAGAGTTTTGAACTATTCATTCTATTCTTTGATGTTTAATACCTGCATTTTATGAACTTTTCATGTATTATGCACAGACCAAGATTTTCATTCTCAGTTCACCTGTATCTCTGCTTATAACATACTTTCTCTTTATGAATAATTGCTTTATATTCTTTATAGCTTTGCTCTGTGCACTATTAAGCCATATTTTGAACTTACCTGATGTTTCTTGGTCATTTCCAGAACTTTCTTCTCTCCAGCTATGCTCAATGTCTGCTTGAGAAGGCACAGCAGATCTCCAAGTGAAATAATCTGGTGGAATCGATATATTCTGTGTATATGTCTGTTGAAAGAAATATATAAGATATATGTTATATGAAAGTACATCAATAAGTTTGCTGCTAAATGATGAAGAAAAAAACAGCATTTATTTTACAATACAAATACTTGTTCTTCAACATACTTCCTTCCATATCAATGCAATTCATTGATGGGTGAATATTAATGATATAGATCAAACTTCATACATCATAATTCAGCTATTGACTTAATCCACCCTCATATTTGAAAATGATGTTAAAAGGGCAAGAAATCTTCCGATAACCATAATAAATCAAAATGAATTTATACTTAAAAGCAAATTGAACAATAATTAACAATTTATTCTCCAATTAATTCTGATCACAGTAATTATTCTAGGACAACCTTCACAAAATACAAAAGGAAGTGGATTTTTATACTTTATCATTCAGGAATGCAAATTGATACTCATTGTAATTTCTAGAAAAAGAATGCTAAAAACTATTGAAAATTTCAGAAAAGTCAAAATAATCACTAAATAATGAGCCTGATGTAAGTCGTCAAAATAATTTTCCTTCAAGCTCCAATCTGTTTCCAGGTACAAAAAATAGAAAAAGGAATCATTGAGGAAAAAAAAATCACATACTTCAGTATATACTGAAAGTTTGGTGAAATTTTATGTTTCAGATGATTGGTGAGCTTACAAAATATATAGAGTAATTACAAAGGAAAAAAGATAAAAATCAAAAGGAAAGCAAATGGTTACTTACGTGTGACGTAACTTCAGTTGATGGTTGTGGTTTCTGCGAAAATCCATCTATAGATGTTAATTGTCTCCTTGATGTTGTCAGTGGAGTATTTGTTGATGGAGTTTGGTCTATTTGCAAAGGTTGAGCTGGTCGAGGCCAAGAGTTTACTTGGTATGAAGGAGCAATTAAGTGTCTCTGTTCACTGACATATCTATTGGAAGGATCAAGTGCTTGTGCATACGCCACATTTGACTGACCATTACATCGAATGATGCAGATTGACAATGAAGCTGTTATGAACACAGCTATTGTCACTGCTATCACTGTAATAATAATGACCAGATTAAGATGCACTTTCTCTTCACTCTCTAGCTCAACAACATTTAACATTTCCAATGTCTTGTTGCTGATTGTCAGTGTTAAAAACACAGTAGTTGTTGCTGATAGAACTGGGCTACCACTGTCCTTGACCACAATGTCCAGCTGATAGGAGCCAGCATTTTCTCGGCTCAGTTGCCGATTGAAAGCTAACAAACCAGTGTACTGGTTCATGCTGAACATCTGTTTGTCATTGCCTCTGATTATTTGATATTTTAGAAATGCATTCTCTTGACTATCACTGTCTGATGCCTTGATTTGGGTGATGTTCTTTGTGCGATGGGGGTAATATGTCACATCCAGATTGTATGGTTTCACACTGGGAAATGTAAAATATGGAGCATTATCATTTTTATCATTTACCTCAACAATCACATTCACTGTATTATTCAGAGATGGTGTTCCATTGTCTTTCACAAATACCTTGAACTCATAAGTATCTTGAAACTCATGATCCAGAGACATAATTGCTGATACTAATCCATTCGGGCTTATTTTGAAAGGTAAGAACTGTTTGTTATTGGTGAGCAGAGAATATGTGAGTTTTCCTCCAGCTCCCAAGTCTGGATCAGTGGCATTGATGTAGCCAAGAGTAATTCTTGACTTTTCATTCTCATCAATCAAGAATTGAAATGTGTCTTTTGTAAATTCTGGCTCCACATCATTGATGTCCATCACTTGAATGGAGAATTTGCTGTTACTATGAAGAGGAGGAGATCCTTTATCTTGACAACTGATCACAACGTCATGCTGTTCTTCTTTCTCTCTGTCAAGAGGATTTTTCAATGTCACTTCATATTTCTTTTTACCTAGATTCTGAAGCTGGAATTTATCATGGTGAAGGTGACATTTGACCTCTCCATTTTGTCCCTCATCATTGTCAATGACTTTCACATATGCTATAAAAATTCCTGCTTTTGCATTTTCAAAAATTTCAACTGTATTTTTATCTGATGCTGTTGGAAAATTCACTTCAATGATTGGAGCATTGTTGTCTTTGTTGATTACATTTACATAAACTATTGCAATAGAGCTTAGTGGTGGACTTCCTCCATCCTCAGCTTTTATATACAACTCATGTATTTTTTCCTCTCCCGAATTGAACTTTTTTTGCAAAAAAATCTGCCCAGATGTTTCTCCTAACTGAAAAAATGTTTTTGCCATCTCACTTGTCTGGTGACTCCAGTGATATGAAACTTTTCCATTTGGTCCTGAATCTAAATCAGTTGCAGATAAAGCAGCAATGGGTTTAACTTTGCTATCTTCATTCCTAATTGAAATATTATACATTTTCTCAGAAAATATTGGAAAATTATCATTAACATCAATAACTGAGATGTGAACATTTAATATGCTTTGTTTAGGAGGAGATCCTGCATCTTTAGCCACAACTTGAACTACATAAGAATCTTTTTTTTCTCTATCTAATCCCACTTCTAATTTTATTCCTACCACTGATGTTCCCTTAACACCTGGTGTAACAAATAATATAAATGGTTCATTTTCCATTTTTTTCAATTCATAGGAAATCCTTGAATTCTCAAATCCAATATCTTTATCAATAGCATTAGGGATTATCTTTTTGGTTCCTATCTTAACATCTTCCAATAAGTCAATGCTTATTTGTTTATCTGGAAATTCTGGTTTATGGTCATTGATATCTTCAATGATGACTTTGATTTCTAAAATCCTCATTGAAGAAGCTCCTTTACGAACAGCTACATCAATGAGCTGAAAGCATTCTTTATTTTGTTTACACATTGCTTCTGCATCCAATGTGACTGTTGTGTATAGTTTTCCTGTTTTTCTGGAGACTTGAAAATATTGTGAACTACTTGTACCACCTTGTTGTAGTTGACTAAATGTGATGATTTTTTTGTCTTGTTGGAGAATATTCTCAGTTACTTTAGAATCTGCAGCAATGTCCCCGATGTAGGTACCTGGACTTTTCCCTTCCTCCACAGTGTATACTAAATCAGCACTGAAGGATGAGTGTAGGGTAGATAAGATCATTATCATCAGTCCAAACATGTTTGCTTTGAAACCTAAAAAATGATTAGAATTTCATTAATCCTTAAAAGAAATGAATGAGAGATTTATGAATGATATTAAGATAAAATTAGTTCATTCCTTGCGTATAAAATATTTTTGAAAGATCATGCAAAAATTTTTGTTTGCATTTTCATGTTGTATATGATTCTATTACATTTATTCTGTTGATGCATGTCAAAATAAGAAGATTTAGATTATCGCAAATGTATGCAGTTGACACATTCTAATTATATTTACTTATTTATTCATTCATTAAATCTCAGGGAAATGTGATTGATCATATATGTTTGAACCAGATCTCTGCAAAAGGATAGAAAATATCCAAATTTATTCTCTTTTCAACTTTTTTTGCAACTTTTTTAATGGTCAGATAAAAATTTTTAACAAATATCTAATCTTTTTTCAATGAATTTCGGGATATGAAATACTTGAATGATTAAAATGACTTTATCATGTTCAGTATTATGCTTGAATATATATATTTGCGAGCATAGTACTCATAAAAATGATGGGATTATCAATGGATGGATCGGTACTTCTACCTAAACTCAGAATATCTGTGCACTCTACTTAATATCAAAGTGTTACCCCTGGTCCTCTGCCTAGGATTAAAGTGTAGAATCTGAGTGCTCTAGACAAAGTTATCAACAGAGAAAAAAAAAAGGAGTCACGCTTCATTATATAGATAAATGTTTTTGTTGCATAAAAGTAAAATATGTAAATGTCTTGAACTTTCTTCCAAATTTTTAGGATCAACCAACTACTCTGCCGATTAGAGTTACTTCCCTTCAAGTTGATCATTTTGCCATTTTACATTCAAGTTAAATTCACTAACGAATTAAATTCAAGATTAATATTTGATCAGTATGTCCAGTCCAGAGGGAAAATAGATCATTTAAACTCATTATTTTCATATTAACAGAAATTCTTATTAGATATTACAAATTTTTTCAAGACATGCATTTGCTATATTTTATACACTAATTCAATGTTAGATTCTATTTTGAAGCATAAGTTATTTTTCTCTCCATCTATGGGTTATTCTCAGACCTCGTAACTGCACATAAAATTTCATCTAGTGTACCCTTTTAAAAAAATAATTTATACTATTGCCCTAGAAAAATCAACTGATTTAATATAAGGTTATTTTTCTAAAGTGATATAATTTCTTTTAATGCATGTCTCTTAATATATTTAGTTATATATCTAAAATATTTTCAAGTGTCATATTGCTATAAACTATTATCACAACCTAAATGCATAGTTTATTTTTGGGGAATGTTTTTAAAAATTTGAAATCATTAGGATAATTTTTAAAATCCTTAAATGTTTATTTTCAGTGTTATCAAAATATTGATAAAACAGTAAATGTTACTCTAGTAGGAAAAAAGTAATGACATTGTTGTGGATATTCCTCAAGGACAAGGATGATTGTCTGTGTTACACAGTGCAAAGATCCCTGTCAGTGCATTTGTTTAATTTGTATTTGTTTCTTTACAAAAGAAGAACACAACTCTTCACAAATCAAACAACTGACTCCAATGCCATGTAAATCAAGACAATTGTGGCGGCTGGATCTGTTATGGTATTAACTTTAAAATTCTCCTAGTTTACGAAACCATCAATAAAAACTTTATCATAAGTTTCTTTGTTTTTTAAGTGATTCTGGCTTGCTAGCTATGTATGTGTCATGCATACAGGTACCAATTGAGTTAGAGGGTCTGGGAATATGAACATTTTTATTATGAATGAAAAAGAAAATTATGCTCTTTGAACTTACCCCACAGATTTTTTTTTAGTGGAGGGGGGGTCAATTTACAATATAAGTTTATGCTAAATTGAACCTCATTTTGTGTCCAGCCACTTTTTTTTTTCAATTCAGACTTTTTAGTAATCCAACAATAGGTGAGAGAAGTAACTCATTCATTGACCATCCCTTTTCCCAATTTTCAATTGATCACCCCAAATAAAGTATGCTGTCTCAAAGACATTTTCCACATTATGGTCTCTATTAAGTGACTAACCAGCCCTTTTTTAAATTTTTACTACATCCGTTAAAAAAAACCCCAAGCTTTAAAAATGACATCCTTTAGTTATTAAAACATGTCTTCAATTTATTCTAAAACACTTGAATTTGATATTTACTTTGACTTATTGTACTTCTGTAAAAATGATAAAAATTAATTCAATTTTTCTTGGATATATAATGATTTTTCAGACATAAGTATCAAGCAAGAATATTTGGTCATAAGTTGAGTGCTGCTATTGTTGAAAAATGTTGAGAAACTAAATCTGTCTAATGGCTTCCTCAACAAAGGAGTTTTAACATGACAAAAACAGGAAAGAATTTAAAAGAAAATGGCCTATTATTTCATTTTGTAGTATTGATAATGGAAGGTTTTCTTCAAAATAGAGAAGGATATTTCAGGTACATATTTTTGGAGAGATATTTTGGAACTATTCTTTTTTTTTTTTATATACAAAGCACTGTAGAGGAGAGAGTATAAGTGTGTCAGATATGGAAAATGGCCTTCCATGAAATCGTTTAGGCAAAAGGAAACAAGGTGTCAGTAAAAAAAAAAATGGAAATTCTTCTTACCTTTGTTATGATCTCCAATGCAGTCAATGAAAAGATGCAATGTCCACTGATATTTCAGTTGATGTTAAATCCAATAGTTAGAAAAAGAAATTCAAGTTGGATATGTGTATCTGATTGTGACAAAGTAGTTATCCTAAGAAGTATGGTGTATGTGTAATGACTGCATTAGTCACAGGAAGGGGGATGTTTGAGTTATCAATGTAGAATACGTACAATACCACCTCCTACTACTTATATTTATGTCTTGAGTTTGAATTTTAATTTATTTTCCTTCTTACTTCAATAGAAATATCTTTAGATTTGATTTCAAGGCTTTGTATAAGCTCTGATGATAGGAAGTTGAATTTGTTTAATTTTTATTATTAGATGAACTGTGTGCTTTTTTTCCCCACAATGCAATGTTCTAGTTCTCATTCGTCCTGTATGATCTACATTTTTCTCTCTATCCAGGCTGTTTTTCTGTCAATCTTCTTATTGTTATGCCTAAAGTAGAAGATACAAATATTTGTTAAAGAGTATTGATACATTTGAAGTCAGATTACAACTACACTAATTCTAGTATTATTTGGCATCATTCATAGCCCGGAATTCAAATTAATGATTGAATATTTTTTTATATCACTCATCAATGAATAAAAAAAAGTAGCTTATGCATTTGTGTATGCTGAGTTCTAAGCAATATGATTTGTCTTTTAAGAATGTGCCATTTCATTTAAGATAAATAATTTATGCTGAAGTAAGTGGTCCTTTTGCATGTATTAACATTTAGATGTATAATACTGTATTGTCTTTTGATTTGGTAAAGTATATATATATATATATATTGTTATTTTTATAATCATTGCTGAGAAATTCCAATGTTAAACTGAAATGCTTTATGTTAGTAATTATTCACACCTGTGGAATATGATGCAGCATATATATGTGTGTATATATATATATATATATATATATATATATATATATATATATATATATATATAACAGAGAAATGGATATATAATCCAATAGAGAGAGAGCTAAGATATAGAGTTTACATATGACTCATTAACTTCCAATATTTTTTTCATTTATAAATACTCCTGTGAATATATAAACTAAACAGGTTGGATGATTTGCTCAAGTTTTACAATACAATCAGCATAAAAATGACCAAACCCAAATAGTGTGGCAAGAGTCAAAAAATCTCATGCACTCTATCACTATATCCTTCAAGGTTTAAGCATTAATACCAAGTGTGTATCAGAATGAAGGTGTTGTAACATTGCTATTTCTTGCAGACAGCCTTCAGCCATTGGTAGAACATGTTACCGACTTATCACAAGATATAATATGGAGTAAATATTTGAAAACTATCATAGGGTAATCAAAAGAATTCAAAGGAGTTATAAAAACTTTCATTTTACAGATGTTTGGATTGTAACTTGAATCTATATCAGAGGATCTACAACTTGCCAGATCATCTGTTAAGTAAAGTCTGGTGGCGACTGTATCATGCTTTGGGATATTTTCTACCTATGGTATTGGGATTCTCTTCTCAAAGTTAGAGGAATTATGAAAAAAGAAGACTGAAAATACTGGTGAAAAAGTCTAAAATCTTCAACCAAACATATTAAATTGGACCAAAACTGAGCCTTACAGCATGAAAACAACCCAAAGCACACCTTAAAATTATTGTCTATTAGAATCAAAACAAAATCAAGTTATAGAGTGGCCATCACAGAGTCCCAATCTCATTCCAATAAAAATCATTTGGAAAAGTTGAATACACTTTAAAATACCAGCAAATTTTGCTAATTTGACAAAGAATTGTAAAAAATAACCCTTGTTCTTTGCAAAAGGCTGATTGTTAATTACAAGAATTGTTTAGTGACTGTACAAAAGGACATGTAGCCAAATATTAGATTGGTGTATAAATACTTTTGACTCACACCCAACCATTTAAGTTTTGTCCTTTCTAAGTTGTTTTATTGTAAAACTTGAGCAAATCATATTTGAATTACCCTCTTTTTGATATGTTCAGTTCATAAATTTCACAAATGTATTTAAAATATAAATAAAATTGCAGTATATATGTGTGTATGTGTATGTGTTGCTGCATCATATATAGTTGTTATGAAGATACAATTCTGTTTCCAAAAAATAGTACATATTCAATGGTTGATGTGTGGCACAGGGGGCAATGGTCTTGTATTTGATGTCTGTTGACTGTCCATTTCTATAAGATTTCTGGACTGTGGGCATGGAGCAGAAATATCACTTTTATTAAGATGACCTGAGTGAATTGAATACTTTGTAGAGGGCAGTTCTGAAAAATGAAATACACTCATGTTACTAATCAATCACAGGAATTTCAAAAGGGAATTGGACAAGATTTTACATTAAACACCACTATGAGACAATGAAGATGCAGTTAAGTATTCTACTAAATATTTTTCAAGCCAGAAATCATATACTCATATAAGTGCACATAGATGTTGAGATATATAATAACTTTGCATATTCTTTTACAAAGGCCAATCTCTGATTACTTAAACATTTAAAAAGGGACAAAAATGTTGATATAATAATTCCAACCATTTATGCAGCTTTAGATATTTTGTCTAAATATATGAAATCTGCACTCTATGCTTTATTTCATATATTTCTCCCTTTTTCATAGAAGTCAATGAGGTTATACGTTTTTTTCTTCTATGTTTTGTTTTGATATAAAAATGATTATTAAATAATCTCAAAAAATACTTTTATACCCTCTTTACTTGTTTTGAGATCCTTCTATTATCATTTTTTTAATCTTGGAATCTAATTTAATCTAAAATTTCAAAGTTACCGGCTTTTTGTTGATTATTTGCTGCATTTTCTTCCCTCCAACTAAGTTTAGTGTCTGATTGAGGAGCTGCAGCAGATCTCCAGGTGAAATAATCAGGTGGAATTGATACATTCTGAGTATACATCTGTTCAAACAAACAAAAAAAAGAGCCATATATAACTTATCTAATCCTAAAACAAGTATATAGTTGAAAAAAATCACTGTATAAATACCAGAATATATTGTTTTGATGAGTTTTAAAAAAAAATACTTCATTTGGCAGCGCATTGCTGTGAAAACATCTACCAAAATAAAGAATGGATTTTTTTATCTCTGGTAGAATCTTCTTTTCAGTCAAGAAGAATATTCGAAGATATTTTCTACATTTACCTAATAAAATTAGAATATACTATCACTGTCAATCATCCATAGCCTAAATGGATTTGAAAGTTATTTGGACATATTATTAATTTTCCAATATAAAAATAGTATTTTTCCTATTGAAGTATTTAATATGTTCTATTTACTTCAATACAGTGTTTTTTTAATGAAAAAACAATCACTTAAATTAAAGCAGATTTATACTTCATTTATTCATCCTTGTCAAACATACATGCAAAGGAATAGATTTAAGATAACCTATGAATGATTTCAATTTTTGTGGGAAAAATTTCTTAGTATTATTGAAATTTGGAATATGGAATTTATCTTGTGAAGCATTTTAGATAAAAAAGAATGAAATGAAAATGAGATTTAATGATCACTTACATGTGATGGAACTTCAGTTGATGGTTGTGATTTCTGTGGATATCCATCTAGAGAGGTTAACTGTCTTCTTGGTGTTGTTCGTGAAGTATTTGTAGATTGTGTTTGGTCTACTTGCAGAGACTGAGCTGGGCGTGGCCAAGAGCTTTGTTGATAAGAAGGAGCAATGAGATGTCTCTGTTCACTGACATATCTGTTGGAAGGATCAAGTGCTTGTGCATACGCCACATTTGACTGACCATTACATCGAATGATGCAGATTGACAATGAAGCTGTTATGAACACAGCTATTGTCACTGCTATCACAGTAATAATAATGACCAGATTAAGATGCACTTTCTCTTCACTCTCCAGCTCAACAACATTTAACATTTCCGATGTCTTGTTGCTGATAGTCAATGTTAAAAACACAGTAGTTGTTGCTGATAGAACTGGGCTACCACTGTCCTTCACCACAATGTCCAGCTGATAGGAGCCAGCATTTTCTCGGCTCAGTTGCCGATTGAAAGCTAACAAACCAGTGTACTGGTTCATGCTGAACATCTGCTTGTCATTGCCTCTGATTATTTGATATTTTAGAAATGCATTCTCTTGACTATCACTGTCTGATGCCTTGATTTGAGTGATGTTCTTTGTGCGATGGGGGTAATATGTCACGTCCAGATTGTAAGGCTTAACACTGGGAAATGTAAAATATGGAGCATTATCATTTTTATCATTTACCTCAACAATCACATTCACTGTATTATTCAGAGATGGTGTTCCATTGTCTTTGACAAACACTTTGAACTCATAAGTATCTTGAAACTCATGATCCAGAGACATAATTGCTGATACTAATCCATTCGGGCTTATTTTGAAAGGTAAGAACTGTTTGTTATTGGTGAGAATAGAATACGTGAGTTTCCCTCCAGCTCCCAAGTCTGGATCAGTGGCATTGATGTAGCCAAGTGTAATTCTTGACTTTTCATTCTCATCAATCAAGAATTGAAATGTGTCTTTTGTAAATTCTGGTTCAACATCATTGATGTCCATCACTTGAATGGAGAATTTGCTGTTACTATGAAGAGGAGGAGATCCTTTATCTTGACAACTGATCATAACATCATGCTGTTCTTCTTTCTCTCTGTCAAGAGGATTTTTCACTGTCACTTCATATTTCTTTTTACCTAAATTCTGAAGCTGGAATTTATCATGGTGAAGGTGACATGAGACCTCTCCATTTTGTCCCTCATCATTGTCTGTTACTTTCACATAAGCAATGAAACTTCCTGATTTGGCATTTTCCAAAATTTCAACTGTATTTTCCTTGGATTTAGAAGGAAAAGTTATATCAATGATTGGAGCAGAGTTCTCATGGCTTATCACATTTATATCAACCATTGCAAAAGAACTAAGTGGAGGACTTCCTCCATCTTCAGCTTTTATATACAGCTTTTGTATTGTTTTTTCTCCTGAATCAAACTTTTTCTGCAAGAAAATTTCTCCAGTTGTTTCTACTAATCTGAAAAAAGATTTTGTCCTCTCAGACGTTTGGTGACTCCAGTGATATGAAACTTTTCCATTTTGTCCTGAATCTAAATCAGTTGCAGATAAAATAACAATGGGTGTGACTTGACTATCTTCATTTTTAATTGAAATACTGTATTTTTTTTTTGAAAAAACCGGAAAATTATCGTTAATATCATTAACTGAGATGTGAACATTCAATATGCTTTGTTTTGGAGGAGATCCAGCATCTTTAGCCACAACTTGAACTAAATAGGAATCTTTTGTTTCTCTGTCTAATTTTTCTCCTAATTTTATTCCAAGCTGTGATGTTCCAACAATACTTGGGGAAACAAATAATGTAAATGGTTCATTTTTCATCTTTTCAAGTTTATAAGAAATATTTGAATTCACTAATCCAACATCTTTATCAATCGCATTAGGGATTAGTATTTTCGTTCCTACTATGACATCTTCATCAAATTTAATGTTTGCTTGTTTTTCAGGAAACTCTGGTTTATGGTCATTGATATCTTTTATGATGACTTTGATTTCTAAAATCCTCATTGAAGAAGTTCCCTTACGAACAGCCACATCAATGAGCTGAAAGCATTCTTCATTACGTTTACACATTTCTTCTGCATCCAATGTGACTGTTGCATATAGTTTGCCTGTTTTCCTGGAGACTTGAAAGTATTGTGAACCATCAACTTTACCTTGAAGCTGGCTGAATGTGATGAGTTTTTTGTCTTGGTGGGACATATTATCCATTATCTTAGAATCTGCAGCAATATCTCCAATGTAGATACCTGGACTTTTTCCTTCTTCTACAGTGTAAGTAAGGTCTTCACTGAGACAAACAGGTAGAGTACACAAGAGTATACATATAAATCCCAACATACTTCATGTGTTGCCTGGAAAATGATTTTATACATATTAATTTTCAAGTAAAATCATAGCCTCTCAGAAATAAATAATACATAAAAATGTAAAATTCTCTTCCAATAATTATATTTTTCATTGCTTTTGTTATTCATATATCATATAAAATCAAGTAGATTTTTGGCAGTAAAAGATATTGTGCCTAAAACTGCCTCCCCCCCATATAGCGCTGTTTGTTATAGTACAGTTTGCGATATAAGGTGGTTAGATTGTGGATCTCAACATTTTTGCCAGTATTAACCTGAATCCTCCATAAAACAACTACTGAAATCAGATTTATTTCGTGAGACAGCAAAGCACAGGGTAGATTTTGGGGTCACCATTTTCCTCTGAAGTTTTACTGTCTACATCTAATATCAGTAAACATTAGCTGACTGTAACTACTGTGTTTTTAGTTGCTAGATGATGTTTGATATTTGGGGAAAAAAAAATCAAATTTTTTCCAGATGTTATTAGAATGGTGTTACAGATGAAACTATTCTTTGTGACTTATGATTATTTTGCTTAAGAATGCCTAATCTCAAATCTAAGTGTTATTTTAGTGTCAAATTTATATTATCAAATCAGATTATTGGAGATTTGGTTTAGTATCCACTAGTAACTGTCTTGGAGTTATTTCCCTTGCACTTGTTCACATTCTCTGAGTTCCATTTGATGAATGTTTATTTCCAACTGTCAACATAAGTTTCTTCTGATTCAAGTTAGCTAACCAGCCGACAAGGTAGAATATGTATTTATTTGTCACTTGTCCAGGCCACACCAATGGAGCTAGAGAATAGTGAATTTAAACATTAACTCTCCATCATATGTGTGGTTTTAGTGGGAGGTTCCAATTTACAATGTAAGTTAATGATAAATTGGTCCTTTAGTTTTTGTTCGGCAGCGTTTATGCTTGTTTTTGAGGATTCAGAATTTTTAGTGATGTAACAAAAGGCTACAGAAGTAACATTCATTGAGCACCCCTTTTTCTAATTTTTTGTAATTGATCACCCCAACACAGCATGTTACCAAAAGACATAAGTCAAATGATGGATTCTATTGACCAACTAACCAGACTTGTTTCATAATTAAAATCAAATTAAATGACAGAATGAACTAATATATAATGGAAATTATGATTATTGAAATAGCATGATAGATTGGAGTGTCAACACAAGCTTCATCAAGATTTCTATAAGATATATTTAAAGCCACCATTTTTTTTCAGAAAGATGAAGTAAACCCTATTTCTATTCTTTAAGAGTCTCTGATATAACAGTTATTTTTGTAATACAAAGTCCGTTTATATTATAACTTTGTGATAATATGACCCTTTTTGTAATATGATTTATTTCTTGTCAATATCCCGCAAAAACATATTTTAAAATTAGATAAGGATATTCTTTTCTAGTTTTTGCAAATGAATTGTTGCCAAAATTTTTATTGGAATTCATGTTGGTATTTGAATTATTTTTAACATTATCTTATTGAAATATCATAATATAATCCACTACAAAATAATGTATATTGACTATTTCCATTTGAGATGTATTTCTAAAGAAGTAAATAATTCAATGTTTTATTTCTCAGATTTGAAATACAGTGAAATTCAGTGTAATTATGAAATGGTTTTCACTCAAATGATTTCAAAATGAATGAATTCATTAAATTTATCTAAGATCTGACTCAGACATTAGAAATAATATCCTTTATAGTTACATGAAAAGAAATAAAATTTCCCTATCATGTGGATGATACCTTTATTAAACATACTGACAGCATGATGACAGCTATTATTGAAATATTCTTTAAAAATATGTGAATAGGTTTAAAATAGATATATTTCTATATACCATAGATTTCTGATATATATATATAAAGAAAAAAATTTCCAAGTTAACAATGATGACAGCCATTATGTAAAATGAAAAGAATATAAATTTGTGTAATGGCGTCTTACATCTGTACTATGTGAGATGGAAAAAAACAGGAAGAAATTATATATAAATTCTCAATTATTTTGAGTAAATTTTATTTTAGAGTAGAATGTAAAAATAAGTATTTTTCATGTAAAGTTTTCGGGTGGATGTATATTTTTTACAAATATAGATTTTCAAATACGAAAACTCACCATTATGCTAAAGAGAATGTGTATCAGACATGAAAGATGGTCTTCTATGAAGTGGTTTGTGCTGAGCAAAACAAAGAATCTCAAAGGAAAAAAACATGAAAATTCTACTTACCTTATTGGTAATCTGCAATGTTCTTAGTTGTAAGATGTATTTTCCAGTGATAGTTCTATATATGTTAGGTCTGGTGAATGAGATAAAACTTAGAACTGGAGATTTGTTTATGAGTGTGACGGAGTAGTTATCCTAAGAAGTATGGTGTGTGTGTAATGGCTGCGTCAGTTGAAGGAAGGAGGGTGTTGAGGTTGTTGATGTGTAATGTAAGGAATACTAACCCACATTCATATTTTTGCTTTCTTATGATTTAGATGAAATTTATTTTTCTTCATTTCTCAACAGAACTGTCATAAGATGTAATTTTTACAGTTTTAATGAAAAAATATGATGTAGAATTGAACTTATTCAATTTTTTATGAAATTTATTCTTTTTGCTTTTGTTCCCATAATGCAGTGTAATAGTAAATATGTTATTCATCCTGTGGGATTTGCATTCTTCCCTCTATCCAATCTGTATGCTTCTCTTGTCTGTCATAAACAAACACAAATATCTGGTAAATGCTTTTGATTTCTCTTGGAGCAAATTTAAATGCATTTGTATTCCAATATGATCTGTAAAGCATTATTCCCAGTCATAAATCCATGGAAGAAATATTAATAGCTTCATGTTTTACAAAAGATCATAAAAGATAATATGATATGGATATTTACATAACTTTTAGTTTCAACAAAAAACAATTTCTTTATGTAGTGAAGCTATTAAGCAGTCTCTCTGTTTTGGGATAGCAGGACAAATAGCCTGTGTGAGCTTCATCAAACACGTATGCCAACTTATGATCAATATCAGAAGTAACTTTTGAGATTTTACCATTTCATTTATTGCAAATTTGTTTTTCACAAGTTATAAACAGTTCTCATACATATACACACACACACACACACACATATATATATACATATATATACATATTTTTTTCTTTAGATGTAACTTCTTTTATATCACATATTTTTTTTGCATAAAGTAAACAGGAAATAGTGGATTTTGTGAATTTATCAATTTTTGTGTCAATATTTCAGAGAATATTGAGATGTTTGTTCTTTAATTTTTTCATTTTGTTAGAAGCAAGTATGTTTGTATACATTTGATATGAATCTGTTGGTCTGATTGTCAATGTTTATACAGAGAACATATTAATTTATGTGTGGCACTGGTGGTAATCAGAAGACTGTTGGTTATTCATTTCTATAAGATATCTAGACCATGGGTATTTCCATGAAGTAATTGAGGATTATGGCTAGTTGACTTGTGTATATTTATTATCTTACAGTCTTCTTTTCCCGAAGAAACTTAACATAGTAACATTTCTTTGTGAGTATTGGTAGAATATGATGCTGCATGCCTGTCTGTATATGTTTTTACATACTTGTGTTAACAGATACAAATATGTAAATCTATTTCACATTGTTAAAACAGAGAATATAATCATTAGTTTTTGTGTGGTACTGGGGGCAATGGTCTTGTGTTAGATGCCTGATGGCTGTTCATTTCTAGAAGATTTCTGGATTGTGGGTATGGAGCAGAAATATCATTTTTATTGAGATGTCCTGTATGAGTTGAAGACTTGGTAAGAGGTTGATCTGGAAGATAAAATGTGTCTATGTCACTGATCAGAGAGAGGAACTATTGAAAAAGAATTGATAAAATCTCAAGATCTCAATTACATTGAGGTCAATAACGTGAAGATACCATTATATAAACTAAGCATTGTATTGAACTTTTGTGTGTATATAGTGTTTACCACATGATTTTTTTAAAAAGATCTCTCCTATTTAGAATGATCTGAAATAGAATAAAATGAGAAAAAAGAAGTATTGAATCCCACTATTCAACGAATCACAAGAAATTCCAGTTTTGAAATTAGAATAAATGTGTTTCAAACATTTCTTTATGGGTCATTTGTCTTCATGTTATTGCAAATTCAAATAACTGTTTAGTGCCTGAATCAGTTAATCTAACTATAATCTGAGAAATGTGTGTGTGTGTTTGCTTGCGTTTATACACCAAGATAACTCGATAACTTGCCATTGTATGAAGTTGATATTCACTAGATATTTTGGTCAATGCACTAGTCAAGTTGTTTGGGTCAGCCATTCTTGATAGAAGAAGGAGCTACATTTACAATAAAAATCTATACTGAAATGAATACATATTTCTTTGATCATTGAAGTGACAAGTCCAAGATGCGATATGCATCTCTAATCATTTTGATGTTTTGAGGTTGTAAGAGAGAGAGATTATTAATTCCTGAGAGAGTAAAAGAAAGAGAATATTTATTGTTGTACAAGAGAGAGTGAAAGAAAGAGAGAGGATGTTTATATAGATTAATTCCTTCTTTGACAGCAATTTACAAATACAAGCAAAAATTTTATTTTAACTCTAATTTTGATTTTAAATTTAAACTGAAATTCAACTAAACTTTGAAACGTGTCAACAGATTTAAAATAAAGATACAGTTGCAACATCTATGAACCAATTTAACTCAAGAGATCCTCCCTTGTCAACATTAGGGCTCTTCCTTTTGGATTTTAGTACTAAGTCATTTTTTTAAAACAAGTCATATTAAACACTGTCTGATTTCCCCAGGTATATGATATTAATTATTTTATAAGAACATTATGGCAGGTTGCTCTACACACTATGAAGTCTGGTATCTTCCAATCAGGTATATTCATTAAGACATTTTTATTCCCATTCCTTCAGTTTGTCAGTATCTTTCAGTAGTTACCTCCTCTTGCTGTGTAATCATTCTATATGCTTTAGAATGTTCAAATAATGTTTTTAAAATTACCTGGTGTTTCTTGGTCATTTGAAGCATTTCCTTCTCTCCAACTAGGTTCAGTTTCTGGTTGAGAAGGTACCACAGATCTCCAGGTAAAATAATCAGGTGGAATTGATACATTCTGAGTATACATCTGGGAAAAATGAAAAAAAAGTTATGCATAAGTTAATATAATGATAATCACAAATACTATTGACGTATTATTGATTCAGGTAAGTGGGTAAAAACAACAAGCAAGTTGGGTTTTTTTCTATTTCTTTTACATAGATGTTAGAATGTATGTGTATCAACTAACTAATACCAAGGTGTTGTGTCTACCTCAGCCAATCTCCTATATCACTTACTGATACCTCATTTTTAGAAGTATCTACTTTGCTCTAATGCAAATAGGGTTGTGTCCCTTGCATAAATGAAGGAAGCAGATAACATCATGAAAGGACTGAATTTATCCAATGGAAAAGAACAGTATGACTCTCTTAAAGAAGAATTTCGTACATGAAAGAGCATGCTACAATATGAGGAAGCAAGGCATTGGTGGAATGATGGATTCTTTTGCCACTTCATTATATACATTGACTGAATAATGTCAGTTTGGAACCTTACACAATAATCTGATAGAGGACAGATTAATAGTCAGGCTTGGTAATTTACATCTGTTGGAGGAATGCAACTTGTAAAAACAAAAAAAAGGAAAATTTTTTTGAGCACTCTGATATCAGGAATTCAAGAACATAAAAACTGTTAACACTATAAACTTTTGTGAATTATCATGACTGATGCTAGAATCACCAGGACTGTGAAAAAAGAGTTGAAATAAAATTTTTGAGAAAACAAAAAACAAAAAAAAAACAAAAAAAAACAAACAAACAAAAAACAAAACACTGCACTGCAAAGAATAGAATGTGGACTTCTTTTTATCAAAAAATATAGTGTTAAATTCATATACATTTTTTATATCCACTAAAGTAATTGGAATATTTTTATGTATGTGTGTTTCTATGTTTACAAGCGGGGAAATGTAGTGAAATATTTTCAAACTCTATTATTCATTCACAAATGCAGTTGAATCTTCTGTGGCTCATGAAAATAAATTTTCAAAGAAAAAATAGAAAAATGAATTTGCAATTACAGTTATCCTTTCCCATTCATGAGAGTTAGGGGCAACAAGGGGCTGCAAATAATTTCTGCAGATCCCTCTCCTCCCAAACCTTCTCAAACCCATAAATCTCATACCAGAGTTACAAATTAATGAACATAGAGAAGTATGGAGTAAAAATTTTAAATTTCGTTACTCAACTTCATTTTTTTCTTAGGACAGATCTATCAATATTATTCTAATCAAAAACTTGAACATTTCTCAAGCCCAGAAATTCAATGAGTATGGAAAACTATTTTTTTCTCTTTTATGACTAACTTTATGCTATTTTCTTGCAGTTATAACCAAAATTCAACTTTCAATGAATATATTTAATTATCACAATACATCTTAAAAGAGTGTTGAAAAATTGCACAGCAGATGCTAGTAGAGTAAAAGAAATATACTATTAATTAACAAAAATTATAAATTTCACAAAACTATAGTGCAATAGTAATTAACATTTCTTTTTCTTTTTTATGCTATTTACCTTCATCTTGATATTTTTGTAGGTTTTTTTTCTCAAAACTTTACCCAGTTTGAGAAAAAGTGCAATAAAAAGCAACAAGATATTAAAATGAAGGTAAATAGTAGCATAAAAATGAAAAGAGTTGTTAACAATGATTTATAATACTTCATCTACTTATCAATAAATTTGTTCACAATAATAAGAGTGAACTGAATACTTTCAAAAGAAGTTTTCAACTGGATTTATACTGTCTACATAAACAATTTTAAGTTGATAATTTTCCACAAGTTTTTTTTAATTAATAACACAAAGATTATTACTATGCATTTATAAATGCATAGTAATAATCTTTGTGTTATTAATATCAATATCTTGAACACTTAAAAATTTCGTTTATACTGTAAAGCATATTTTCTATGATGCAGTTTTTTCAGACTAAAATTAAAACTCATGAAAAAATCTCCATTAAATTATTCCAGATTGAACAGGTAATTACTGAAAGTACAAATGGAAAATCCGTGAATGGCAATAAATAGCTGTATTTGGTTGAAATCAATTGTCTTATTAATAATGAGATGATGTTTATATTCACATTGAACTTAAATGGTTCTGAATTTCAAGTACATGAAAAATAAAAAAAACATACATGTAGAAATATTGAATATGATGTTTTTTCTATATTGAAGCAAATCTGTTACTTACTTGTGATGGAACTTCAGTTGATGGTTGTGATTTCTGTGGAAATCCATCTGCAGAATTTAGTTGTCTTCTTGATGCTGTCAGTGGAGTGTTTGTAGATGGATTTTGCAAAGGATGAGCAGGTCGTGGCCAAGAGTTTGGCTGGTAAGAAGGAGCAATTAAGTGTCTCTGTTCACTGACATATCTGTTGGAAGGATCAAGTGCTTGTGCATACGCCACATTTGACTGACCATTACATCGAATGATGCAGATTGACAATGAAGCTGTTATGAACACAGCTATTGTCACTGCTATCACTGTAATAATAATGACCAGATTAAGATGCACTTTCTCTTCACTCTCCAGCACAACAACATTTAACATTTCCGATGTCTTGTTGCTGATTGTCAGTGTTAAAAACACAGTAGTTGTTGCTGATAGAACTGGGCTACCACTGTCCTTGACCACAATGTCCAGCTGATAGGAGCCAGCATTTTCTGGACTCAGTTGCCGATTGAAAGCTAACAAACCAGTGTACTGGTTCATGCTGAACATCTGTTTGTCATTGCCTCTGATTATTTGATATTTTAGAAATGCATTCTCTTGACTATCACTGTCTGATGCCTTGATTTGAGTGATGTTCTTTGTGCGATGGGGGTAATATGTCACATCCAGATTGTAAGGTTTAACACTGGGAAATGTAAAATATGGAGCATTATCATTTTTATCATTTACCTCAACAATCACATTCACTGTATTATTCAGAGATGGTGTTCCATTGTCTTTGACAAACACTTTGAACTCATAAGTATCTTGAAACTCATGATCCAGAGACATAATTGCTGATACTAATCCATTGGGGCTTATTTTGAAAGGTAAGAACTGCTTGTTATTGGTGAGCAGAGAATATGTGAGTTTTCCTCCAGCTCCCAAGTCTGGATCAGTGGCATTGATGTAGCCAAGAGTAATTCTTGACTTTTCATTCTCATCAATCAAGAATTGAAATGTGTCTTTTGTAAATTTTGGCTCCACATCATTGATGTCCATCACTTGAATGGAGAATTTGCTGTTACTATGAAGAGGAGGAGATCCTTTATCTTGACAACTGATCACAACATCATGCTGTTCTTCTTTCTCTCTGTCAAGAGGATTTTTCAATGTCACTTCATATTTCTTTTTACCTAAATTCTGAAGCTGGAATTTATCATGGTGAAGGTGACATTTGACCTCTCCATTTTGTCCTACATCATTGTCAGTAACTTTTACATATGCAATGAAGCTTCCTGCTTTGGTATTTTCCAAAATTTTTACTAAATCTTTTTCTGAAGCTGTTGGGAAATTCACTTTTATGATTGGGGCATTGTTGTTTTGTATGATCACATTTACCAAAACCATTGCAATAGAGCTTAATGGTGGACTGCCTCCATCTTCAGCTTTTATATACATATTGTATCTTATTTTGTCTCCAGGATTAATTTTTTTCTGTAAGAAAATTTGTCCAGTATTTTCTATTAATTGGAAGAAAGATTTTGTCTTTTCAGTTGTTTGTGGACTCCAGTAATATGAAATTCTTCCATTTTCCCCGGAATCTGAATCAGTTGCTGATAAAATAGTTATGGGAGTAACCTTACTAACTTCATTCTTAATTGAGATGTTGTACATTTTTTTTGAAAATACTGGAAAATTATCATTAACATCATTGACTGAGATGTGAACATTTAATATATTTTGGTTTTGAGGAAATCCTGCATCTTTAGCCACAACTTGGACTAAATAAGAGTCTTTTGTTTCTCTGTCCAAAGTTTCTTCTAATCTTATTCCTAGCTGTGACGTTCCATCTATACTTGGGGTGACAAATAATGTAAATGGTTCATTTTTCTGTTTTTTAAGTTCATAAGAAATATTTGAATTCACAAATCCAACATCTTTATCAATAGCACTTGGAATAGATTTTCTCATTCCTTTAGCATCTCCTTCATCAAATTGAATATTGACTTGTTTATCAGGAAACTCTGGTTTGTGGTCATTGATATCTTTTATGATGACTTTGATTTCAAAAATCCTCATTGAAGAAGTTCCCTTACGAACAGCCACATCAATGAGCTGAAAGCATTCTTCATTACGTTTACACATTGCTTCTGCATCCAATGTAACAATAGCATATAGTTTGCCTGTTTTCTTGGAGACTTGAAAATATTGTGAACTGCCCATTCCACTTTGTTGTAATTGACTGAATGTGATGAGTTTCCTGCCTTTTTGGGGAATATCATCCATTATCTTGGAATCTGTAGCAATATCTCCGATATAGGTACCTGGATTTTTCCCTTCTTCCATAGTGTAAGTGAGGTCTACACTGACACAAATATGGAAGGCCGATAATAACAGCAAAGTCTGTTCTAACATTTTTGATTTTGATGTGACTTCTGGAAATAAATTTTAATTATGTTTTCATTGGCTGGTAAAATTTTTAAATAAAAATTCTAAGATACTATAAGCATTTAAACATCCTCTTTTTGTCTTTTGAAATATTGTCTAATACAATTTGAAAGCATAATATTATTATAGGTGTCCCCAGATATAAGTTTAAGGCAGGTGAATCATTGCCCCCAACATTTTTACCTATATTAATACCCATTTGTTCTCATAGAAATCTATCATCACATATTTCAAAATATGGTAGATAGAACAAGTTGAGTTGATTAATGAATATCTGTTTTTTTTTATTCAGATATTTGTATAAGGTTGACCTTGAAAAATGAGAATGAAGGAAATTTATCTTCTAACATTTCAGTGGAATATATGAAATATATTTTACTTCCTTAAATGTATAAAATTTAAAACTTTATTCCAGTTCTCCAGAAAAAGCCAAATAATCTACTTACCCTTTTAGAGTTATTTCCCTTCAACTTGTGGATGTTTCTTTCATCAATTGAGAAAGATGGCTAAATATAAAATCAATATCGAAGTTATATTATATCGTACTACATGACAATCATATAATTTTAATATCATATTTTTGAATAGTCTTACTAAATATTTGGACTGAAAACTTATTTTTTTGTATGTGCTATTCTTTGTGTTGATTTTATGAAAGATTCTATTTCGAAGTCGAGTTTTCATTAGCTGCTTCATTAAACTGACCTTGTGCTAGAATTGCTTTTTCAGAGTGTTAGGCATTCTTTCTCTTTGTCTATTCTGTTTTCATGTACTGTTCTCATATTTTTTACAAGCTTGAAGTCAAATTTGATAACTTTGAATACAAAATATAACTTTGTATTTGTTTTTTGTATTCTTATCTAAAAATTATGTTTGTTTTATTATTTTTTCAAAAATTCATCCAATCAATGGTTTCTTCTGATTAAATGGATATATTATTATGTGTAGTAAATTTATGAGAAATTATTTTTATGAAGTAATTATGCATATTTTCATTAAAAAAATTGATTTTTCTAACAATTTTTTTTCAATTTATTACTATAAATAATGATTATAGATTAAAATTTTATGTTACTAGTATGTGATAGATTATTGGTCATCCACACTTATATTTACATTTGTCAAAGCTTGTGACTATCTTCACCTTCTCATCCCAAACAGTGCATTACATAGATGGAATGATTCAAGCCACATTTTATGTACAAGATTAGAGTGTGCAAAAAAGATACTTGGTAATTTGCAACATTTCAGGTGGGGGTCTATTTACTCCACGGCTATAATACTGGACTAGATACCCAGTTGGTATCAGCTAATTGAAAATACCAGTGATGTCATAAATATGTCACTATAGAACAATTATCCTTACCACATTTATTCTCTGGGGGATTTTTTTACGTGACTTCATATTCTGATGACACTATTTTTCTAATTCTCATGCTAATCATTTTTCAAGAAAAAAAATTTGCAGGCAGGAGTAATATAGGTTTCTATTTATGATGGAATTTTGTTTTTGATATAAAAAGAGGATTTTTTGTTTTCATTTGCAGAGTTGGAATTTTCCAATTCATTTCATTGGAGTCAAATTTGAAGTGAAGATTTTTCTTTATTCTTTTAGGGGTTACATTCAAGGAAATATTTTTTCAGTTTTAAGGGTCAAAACAATTTTAGCGATCAAAATTGTGAGGGAACTTTTTTTTTCCTTTAAGTGTCAAAATCTGGGGATGGGGGGGAGGGGCTCCACTTTTAGTTTCATAAAAAAAGAATAATTGGGCCTTTTCCCTCTTTCATGGATCAAATTTGATGTGAGAATTTTTTTTAGTTGTAGGAGTCAAAAGTAAGGGAAAAATTTTTCTCCCTTTCAAGAATCAAAAGAAAGGCCTGACATTTTTTTCAGTGGGCTAAAGTAAGACAAAACAGTGTTGTAATAATTTAGTTACTTTTCACCAAGGCAACATCAGATATTATTGCTAGTATAACATAAACTAGGGCATAAGCCATATGCTACTATTTTCCTATAAATATCAAGGAATAGGTTTGTCTAATGGCTTCCTTCAGGGAGGAGTGTTATAATGGTGGAAAACCAGAGAAATTAGAGAGAAATATAATTTCTTGAGGAAAATTAGTGGTATAATTGTTTTTCAATATAAAATGACATTGTAATAAATTTTAAGGGTGTATTTATATTCATGAAAATTTTATCTTTCTCACAAGAATTCACGAAACACTATGTATTCATAGAATAGAAAGAGAAAAAGAGTGTCAGATACGAAGGATAGTTTCCATGGAGTGGTTTGTGTTAAAAGAAACCAAGGAAATAAAAGAAAAATCATAACAATTCTTACCTTTGTTATAATCTCCAGTGTTGTTAGTTGTAAGATGTTTTGTCCACTAATAATTTAGTTGATGTAAAATCCAGTGAGATGAAACTTTGAAGTGGAGATATGCTTGTGAGCGTGACAAAGTAGTTGTCCTAAAAAGTATGGTGTGTGTGTAATGGCTTCTTTAGTCAGAAAGGAAGGAGGGTGTTGAGGTTGTTAATGCAGAATGAATGTGATACCTAACCCCCCATCATTATTCTTTTTTTTCCAATATTTAGATTTGAAAATAATTTCTTTTATTTCTCACAAAATTGTCCTTAGATTTGATTTTGATACTTAGAATAAAAGTTGATGATGAAGAGTTCAGTTTGTTGAATTTCCATAAAGAGATTTATATTTTCTGCCTTTGTTCCCACAATGCAATGTTCTAGTGGATATGTTATTCATCCTATATAATCTACATTCTTCTCTCTATCCTTGCTTGACTCCTATGAATTGTCATATTTTTTTACATTTTGAATAGAAATATTCATGTTTACGATCTAATAAATAGTTTTGATTGATTCTGTTATGTATTGATATTGTATCCAGGGCATCATTCATTATTATGAATTCTCTTGAGGAAATGTATATTTTTACAAGTCAAACATAAAAAATAATGCAGTGAATAGATCTATTTATTTCTCTGCAAGAGTATAGCCAATATTGAAGGAATCTTTAGTGGAAGTGCCACTTCATCTTATTCATTTTTGTATAAATGATAAATGGACATCTTATCTATGCTAAAAATTTTACATGTAGAACATAATGTATAGATATTTACAAAGCTTATCTTAGTTCAGTATCAGGTTATATTGTATAAAAAGAACTCAAAGAGAACGTTGTAGGATTCAAAGCTAGCTCAGACTTTGTAGCCAGTGTTACCATACAACTTTCAAAGGGGTATAGACTGAATATCATTCAACTCTATGCTCCCACTTCACAATCAACCAAGGAAGATACACCATGACTTTAATTCCATACTGCAAGATACCAAAACATACAACATCACAATGTGAAACTTCAGCACTCAGGTAGGACAAAGTAATAGAAGCTGTCCCAGCAAGTTTTGATACAAAATGAAAATGAAAACTGACAAAGGCAACAAGTTGGTTCCTGAAGATGCTACTTTATCATTGATCACCTTCATTGGTAAATCAAATGAAAAAGAAAGCAGCAGAATATAAAATGTCATTTGCTGTAGCATTTATTGACTTCAAAAAGGCCTATGACTGTTGAAATCCACAAGGTCATTGATGCTATCATACAATAAGGTGTAGACCCAGTATCCCATGATGCTAGATGAGCTGAATGAAGGAAGCAAAAAAGTTGGTCTTCACTTGAACTTCAACAAAAGAAAGGTCATGTGCAACAATCACATTGAAAACAAATGCATACCTAGGACAGTAGATCTCCTTGAAATGCTCAAAAAAAAAAGAAAGAAATTAAGCAAAGAATCACTCTAGGATGGTTAACCTCGGCAGAGCAAGCTCAACCTTCAAGAACAAGAAAATCCCATTAGTCCTAGAAAGAAGAGTATATAAGCAGTGCATCCTCCCGATAGTCACCTATGGAGCTGAAACATGGAACCTAGCCAAAAGACTGACTGAGGAGCATGCAACTTATACATGAAAGAATTATGCTCAACCTCAGATGGAGAGATCAAAAGACTACACAATATGTTGGGGAAAAAACAGGAGTCAGAGATTTCATAGAATCCATTAAAAAACTCTGATGACAATGGGTTGGTTATGTTGCAAGAATGGCTGACAACTGATGGACATCATGGCTCACAACATGGATCCCTAGACAACACATGCATAACTGAGGCAAGCAGAATACAAGATGGAGAGACAAACAAGACAAATTCAGAAAGTATTGGCTACACAATGCCTATGATAGAGAAATCTGGCAAATCTTGGGGAAGGTCTATGTCCAACGACGGACAATGAAAGACTGATGATGGATGATGATGATTATGGTTAATATAAAAGGAAGTCTTTGTGAATGTGCCACTTCAACTCACCAATGGTCTTTTCACCAATGATAGATATTTTAGATGTACCTCATTCTGTATAGATATTTACTAGGCTCATCTTGGTCCAGCATAAGGTGATATTGTACAGTTATGTATATATCTTATATTTCCACAAGGTAAATAAAGATTATGACTTGTGGATTTCTGTATATTTATTGACCTTTTTGTTTTCTTATCCCTACCCCCCAAATTAATATTTTAACATTTCTTAGTGAAAATTGGTAGAATATGATGCTGCATGCGTGTCTATATATGATTTTTCTTGGTTGTATTTACAGATACAAGTATGTAAATCTATTTTACATTGTTAATATAGAGAATATATTTATTAGTTTTTGTGTGGTACTGGGGGCAATGGCCTTGTGTTAGAAGTCTGTTGGTTGTTCATTTCTAGAAGATTTCTAGATTGTGGGTATGGAGCAGAAATATCACTTTTGTTAAGATGAACTGAAGATTTGTTCGGAGGCAGATCTGGAAAATAAAATAGAAAACAGATATATTACTAAAATCAGTCATAGAAATGATTGGAATGGATTTAATACATTAATGTCCATTAAACTTATACAGATGCAGTTAGATAATAATCTAAATATTCTATTGCAACTTCATATATAAGTGTGCATGCGTGCGTGTTTATTATATATTCTGTAAGTGCAGTTAAATTAGTTTAGTATAACCTATAATCAAATTTAACAAAGAACACAAAATCTTTCAACTTATTTGCCTTGGATTCAATTTATGAGACCTTAATTAAACATTTGAAGTTTCCTCTGTACCTATTTACTTTTTAAAACAGCATATTCCCTCACATTTTTGCAAAGACGTTTATTGGATTATTCGCTCGGTTTTCTTTCTTTATAAATTTATTTGATCACTTGATATTAACAGCTCATAACTCCTCATTCCTCCCTTTTTTCTTTTTTACACATTTCTTGTAATCTTTCTTTATCGGTCTCTTTCTACTAGGTAATTAGTGTGTATTCTTTTCTGTCCATGTTTACTTCATCTTTTTAAAATTACCTGATGTCTCATTGTAATTTGCAGCATTTTCTTCCCTCCAGCTCAGCTCAGTGTCTGATTGAGGGGGCACCGCAGATCTCCAGGTAAAATAATCAGGTGGAATTGATACATTCTGTGTGTACACCTACAGAGAAAAATTCTAAAAGATTCAGATTATATTAGAGTATAATGATGACAAATATGTTTCCAATTATATCTTGTTATTAGAAAAATCATTAATAATCATAACATGCGAATTACTTTTTCATCTTTGTTTAAACACAAAAGTATATAAAACAAACTATTTTCAATCATAAGGAAATAAACCTTATGGACAGTTTATGTATTTATTTGCTTTGATATAGACATGGTAGATTCTTTTAAACTCTTAGAGAAGTAATTGAATATTCTTTTTTGCTATGAAATAATATATTTGGAAGATAAGGTCTCAATAATTAACATTGAATTTACAAACTTCATTGCAATTTCTTCTTATCTTTCAATTCTATCCATTTTTAAACTTTATACTTCACGTTATATTCTTTCAGAAAATAGAAAATACCCAAAATAAGTTGTAGTTATAGATTTTGACCGCCACTTTGAGCATTGTAGAGTGAGTATGAATTTTTATAACTTTCAAAGGTAGTCGATTATTACCTAATTTTTTGCTGTGAGATAGACTCTAATGGAAAAAAAATATGATTATTATTCCCACAGAATTGAAATATTTTCTAACATACCCATTCTATCTTAATCAAACATCAAATTAAAAACAGATTTAATGGGAAATTGTCCATTAATAATTAATTTGGACTGAATAATAATCTGAAAATTTGTCTAGAAAACAGTTTGAATGAAAAAAAATTGAATGAAAATAAGATCTAGTAGTTACTTACATGTGATGGAACTTTGGTTGATAACTGTGATTTCTGTGGAAATCCATCTGCAGAATTTAGTTGTCTTCTTGTTGTTGTCAATGGAGTATTTGTTGATGGAGTTTGGTCTATTTGCAGAGGATGAGCAGGTCGAGGCCAAGAGTTTGGTTGGTATGAAGGAGCAATCAAGTGTCTCTGCTCACTGACATATCTATTGGAAGGATCAAGTGCTTGTGCATACGCCACATTTGACTGACCATTACATCGAATGATGCAGATTGACAATGAAGCTGTTATGAACACAGCTATTGTCACTGCTATCACTGTAATAATAATGACCAGATTAAGATGCACTTTCTCTTCACTCTCTAGCTCAACAACATTTAACATTTCCAATGTCTTGTTGCTGATTGTCAGTGTTAAAAACACAGTAGTTGTTGCTGATAGAACTGGGCTACCACTGTCCTTCACCACAATGTCCAGCTGATAGGAGCCAGCATTTTCTTGGCTCAGTTGCCGATTGAAAGCTAACAAACCAGTATACTGGTTCATGCTGAACATCTGTTTGTCATTGCCTCTGATTATTTGATATTTTAGAAATGCATTCTCTTGACTATCACTGTCTGATGCCTTGATTTGAGTGATGTTCTTTGTGTGATGGGGGTAATATGTCACATCCAGATTGTAAGGTTTAACACTGGGAAATGTAAAATATGGAGCATTATCATTTTTATCATTTACCTCAACAATCACATTCACTGTATTATTCAGAGATGGTGTTCCATTGTCTTTGACAAACACTTTGAACTCATAAGTATCTTGAAACTCATGATCCAGAGACATAATTGCTGATACTAATCCATTCGGGCTTATTTTGAAAGGTAAGAACTGTTTGTTATTGGTGAGCAGAGAATATGTGAGTTTTCCTCCAGCTCCCAAGTCTGGATCAGTGGCATTGATGTAGCCAAGAGTAATTCTTGACTTTTCATTCTCATCAATCAAGAATTGAAATGTGTCTTTTGTAAATTCTGGCTCCACATCATTGATGTCCATCACTCGAATGGAGAATTTGCTGTTACTATGAAGAGGAGGAGATCCTTTATCTTGACAACTGATCACAACATCATGCTGTTCTTCTTTCTCTCTGTCAAGAGGATTTTTCAATGTCACTTCATATTTCTTTTTACCTAAATTCTGAAGCTGGAATTTATCATGGTGAAGGTGACATGTGACTTCTCCATTTTGTCCCTCATCATTGTCAGTAACTTTCACATAGGCCATGAAGCTGCCAACCTTAGCATTCTCAAAAGTCTCAACTGTATTTGCATTAGATGATGAAGGGAGATTTATGTCAATGATTGGCACATTGTTGTATTGGTTTATAACATTCACTAATACCATTGCAATGGAGCTTAATGGTGGGCTACCCCCATCTTCAGCTTTTACATACAATTTATGCGATGTTTCTTCTCCTGAATCTAACTTTTTCAGCAAGAATATCTGTCCAGTTATTTCCATTAACTGGAAAAAGATTTTTGTCATTTCAGTTGTCTGGTCATTCCAGTGATATGAAATTCTACCATTTTTTCCTGAATCCAAATCAGTTGCTGATAAAATAGCAATAGGTTTGACTTTACTACCTTCATTTTTAATTGAAATATTATATATCTTCTTGGAAAATACTGGAAAGTTATCATTAACATCATTGACTGAGATGTGAACGTTCAATATGCTTTGTTTAGGAGGAGATCCCGCATCTTTGGCCACAACCCGGATAACATAAGAGTCTTTTGTTTCTCTGTCCAATGTTTCTTCTAATTTTATTCCTAGATGTGATGTTCCATCAATGCTTGGGGTAACAAATAATGTAAATGGTTCATTTTTCTGTTTCTTGAGTTCATAAGAAATATTTGAATTCACTAATCCAACATCTTTATCAATTGCATTAGGAATAGATTTTCTCATTCCCTTCCCATATTCTTCATCAAAGTGAATGTTTACTTGTTTATCTGGAAACTCTGGTTTATGGTCATTTATATCTTTAATGATGACTTTGATTTCTAAAATCCTCATTGAAGAAGTTCCCTTACGAACAGCCACATCAATAAGCTGAAAGCATTCTTTATTACGTCTACACATTTCTTCTGCATCCAATGTGACTGTTGCATATAGTTTTCCTGTTTTCTTGGAGACTTGAAAATATTGTGAACTATCAACTTTACCTTGAAGCTGGCTGAATGTGATGAGTTTCTTGTCTTGGTAGGACATATTATCTATTATCTTAGAATCTGCAGCAATATCTCCAATGTAAGTACCTGGACTTTTTCCTTCTTCCACAGTATAAATAAGATCTACGCTGAGGCAAATGGGTATTGTGCATAGGAGAATGTATATCAATTCCAACATATTTGATTTATAGTCTGGAAAACAATTTTTTGTGCATATTATCTTTAAAGTTGAATCATTAACATTTGGAAATAAATAATACATGAAAATGTACAATTATATTTAGATAATTATGTACTTTACAGCAAATGTTATTTTCACTCTGAAACAAGATTTTTATATAAAATCAATTAGCAGTTGAAAGTATAGTATTTAATATTTGTATTTTTGAACATTATGTGATACATATGAATTTCATGATTTATGTCTTCCAAATTTTTTTTCATTTGATAATAGATGTAGGATACTACTATTTTACTTCAAAGATTACTTTTATGTGTCTTTATTCACATCCAATAAAGTTGGAAGAAGAAAAAAGCAATGTCATTTCAGACTTTGAAAACAATTTCTTAAAGATCAATAATTACAATTATTGGTTTCATTCGGTCAAGTTCAAATTTGGCGTTTTTCCAAGAAGTAACATTTTAACAAGCACAAGAGAGGAAAAAACTTGTATGTACTGATCTTAATAAGAGGATCTTGGAATTCTGAAATCATTGAACTTTAAAATGTTTTTTGAATATAAGCACTTAAAAAATCATTTTTAATTTAGGTGGGTTATAAGACTTAAATTAGTGTAAATGATAATGTATCAATAATATATCATTTTTTTTATCACTATTTCAATTATTTAGATCAATCCATTTTTTCCAATTGAATTAGTATAAAGATCGAAACAATTTAATATCTTGAAGAATATATTCTTATAGTTCAGAATCATTTTAATTTATAATGTCTTTGAGTAACATATTAAAATCAAGGCAAATTTCAAGACTCTTACGCAAATGTCTGATTTCTTGTTGAATTAGATGTATTGTACCCAGAAAATGATAGGGTATGTGTAGTAGAACTGCAGATGTACTTCTGAGGTGTTTTATTCTGTGATTGTCAAATGAGTTAATTTTTGTAATTATAGCTCTTTTCTTGGTGTCCAGCAACTACAAAATAACTATTGAATTTGATGATTTTCTGTTGTTCTAATGCTGAAGGAATCTCTTAAAGATTTTCTGGAAATGCCAAAAGATTCTGCAGAATGTGATCTGGACAGACAAAAAATGCTTCAATCTTGTCGAGCCTGACTACTACATTTTTTTTTTGGTATGATCTACAATGAGTCATACCAAGAGAGGACACTTGTAGGTTTGATGGTAGAGGAATTATGGTCTGTGGTGGCTCTACTGGCTGTGGACTACGCTATGTAGTTATTGTTAACGTAACTTTGATAGCACCCAAGTATAAAGAGATGCTAGAACACAGCTAAATCCAAAATTTACAAATAAATAGAAGAGAAAGGGAAAAGTTGATCTTTTAGCTAAACAATACAAGTTGCTATTCTGCAAAGATAACTATTTTGTAGTGATCGCTTTCTATCTCTAATGAAGTCTCCTACCATGTCTCCAAGCCTCAGCCTCATAGAAAATGTTTGGGGAATGATTGCAAGAGATGTGTATGCTGGCAACACCCAATATTCAATTTTTGAAGAGCTGAAATAGGCTATCATTGATTTGTGGGAGAAAATCTCTCAATGTAGGCTCTCTAAATTGGCAAATTCAATGACAGATCATGCCATTCAGGTTTTGATGACAAAAGGTACAGCCTTGAAGTATTAACTTTTTGCTAAATAATGTTTTGTTAATAAACGCTTTTGATTTTTGTACTGTTTTTATAATTACTGGTAAGTTTCTATAAAAAGAATCTTTTAAAATGATGAATAAAAAACTAAATCTACCACTATACAGAAAATACTTGAAAGCAACTTTATAAAAATCTGGTCTTGCTTTTAAACAAATTCCTCGAGAAGATTTTTAAATTTTTGGTGTTTTCTTATATCTGGATGAAGTGTTTTCTGCTCACTCAAACATTTATCCAAGAATTTATCTTCAAATAATTTGCAAGAATTGAAATAAAATTTGGAATGCAATAAAAGAAATAATGAAAAAATTGTTTGCTATTTTATTTATTCATATTGAATGTTTTTTTCTTCCCCCTTTTTTACTGCTTTGGACACAGTAAACATAAGGTTTATCAATAAGCATTCTTTTGCAAATCATTGCCAGCCAAGTCAGCAACTCACACCTTTGGGTAGGCTGTAAGTGACTAAAAAAGCCCAAGTTTATGATTTCATTTAACCAGCAAGAATCACTCCTTGGTAGAGTATTGAAATCGTCAGACATTTGGCTACACCTCATTCCAGTCATTGCCTTTTAATTACACCAAGGTTTTATGTTCATTTTTTCAGAAGCCAAAGATACGGGTTATTTTTTAGTAAGAAAATCCATAGGTATAAGGTCAGTTTTATTCACCTACACAGTCTTTATGCATTCTTTACTTGAACATAGCTACTGTAGACTGATAGTCTATTCCAGACTGAGATAACTCAGGCAGAAAAGAAATGACCACTAAATCCTGTGTCTTGGTGAACTTTCATTTTGTAGATATGCCAACAAGTGTGCAAGATAACACTTAGTTGAAGCATTTGTTTGTGGGGACATTTACGGTACTTGCAATCAATGTTATTTTCATGCTGTTGTTTTAGTATTCTATCATATCCACTTGGTCTCTTTGTTATTTCAACATAGATAGTTCTAACAGTTAAAGTTGCTCTATGTAGGATAGGTGATTCATGCCAAGTACCAACTTCATTGTTCTTCTCTGCACTTGTTCTATTGCATCCTGATCCATTTTTTTTAGGTGTGGTGACCATTACAGCTGATGTACTAGGTGGGGTCAAATCATTGCTTTGTAAAGTTTTAAGGATTAAACTATCTGAATGGGCTTATATAAGGATTAGATGAAGTATCAAAGACAGGATTAAACCATTGGTTATGTGTATTTATATATATTTATTTTACAAAAAATATTAAAATATTGAATTAAAGTGAATATTAGAGATGGATTATATTGAATTAGATATTACAGTCAGTGCAAAATTAGATGATAGTCCTGTATTTTTTCCATCACAAGACAGTGCAGTATATTAGAGAAAAAACAGGAGTCAGAGTTATAGAAAATTCAAAAGGCAATTAGCTGACCATGTTGCAAGAATGTCTGTCAACTGCTGGACCACAACAAACCATGTGAATCTCCAGAGATCATACATGAAAATGCTGGCAAAAAATAAGTGTGATATGCATGATAGAGAGGTCTGGCAATTCATTGGGAAGGTCTTGGTGTGACGATGGAAGATGATGATTATCAACTGTCTTGGAGTTATTTCCCTTGCACAATTTCTCATTATCTGAGTTCTAATTGATGAACAAATACATTGTTATCAAATCATGTCAAATATTATGACTTGAAGAACTGATACACAATTACAAATATGATCATACAAATAGTCTGATTTATTGAACTGTAAAAACCTGCTTTATCAAGAATTTTGTTGACATGTTTAAAGCCCCCCATCTAATTTTGCTGAAAGATGAAGCAAATCCTGTTCTAGTTCTTTCTTAATAATCAACAACCAAGTCAATTTTTGATGGAAGTGTTATCTTTGTAAATTTACCTTGCAAGAAAATTGTTTAAAAAATTAATTAGGACATTATTTCCAAAGCCTTTGAAAGAAAATTATAGCCAAAATTTTCCACTGAAAGATTCATTGGTATTTTCATAATCTTCATTTTCATTGACTTGTTAACAATTGATTAGTCATACAATCCACTGAAAAATTATATATGATGATTTTAGCTTGATAAGATGTATTTTAGTAACTGAATATTTCATTTCCCAGTTTTGAAATATTGTTAAATTCAGCAATTTATAAAACAATTTTCATAGAATTTCAAATTGAATCAATTCATCAAATTTATTTTATATATTAGGAATAAGGTTCTTCATCATTACATGAAAACATAGGATTTGAAATTCCTATCACATAGATCATAGAAGTAGTATGCAGACTAGAAAAATTGTTGAAAGCTATAATTGATATATTTGTTAAGAAAAAAATATGTACATAAGTTTAAAATGAAAAAAAAATCCTAAATTACATAGATTTTATATACCTATATATCAAGAAAAGATAACTGAGTGAGTGATGAAAACTGCCATTTTGTAAAAAGAAGTAAATATAGATTTGTATAATGGTGATGGCATCTTACTACTGTACAAAGTAGAATGGAGAAAAAAAAAACAGGAACAAATTATATAGAAAATGGTTCATTGCTTCATTGTGGAGATTTTTTAGATATAGAACAGAATCAAAATATTTTTGATGCAAATTTCTTGAGTGGATATAATTCTTTTACAAGTATACTTGTTCAAATCAGAAAACACGTTATTCTACTGAGAGGAAAGTATGTCAGACATAAAAGATAGTCTTCTATGAATTAGTTCGTGCACAAAGAAACAAAGAATCTCACAAAAAAAACATGGAAATTCTACTTACCTTTGTTATGATCTGCAACGTTTCAGTTGTATTATTCAGCAATAGTTCAGTTGATGCTAGCTCTAGCAAGTTGGATAAAACTTTGAACTGGAGATGTGCTTATGAGTATGACAAAGCAGTTGTCCTAAAAAGTATGGTGTGTGTGTAATGGCTGCATTAGTCAAGGGAGGAAGGTGTTATGGTTGTTAATGTGGAATGTTGTGAATACCGACCTGCTTATTTTTATGTTGTAATGAAACAAAATTTATTTTTCTTCATTTTTCAATGAAACTGGTATTAGATTTTATATTGATATTTGCAGTAAAAGATTACAAATTAGAGTTTAACTTGTTTAATTTCTCTTACAAGATTTATTCTTTTCCACCTTTATTCCCACAATGCAATGTAATAGGGAATATGTTATTCGTCCTGTAGGATCTGCATTCTTCCCTCTATCCACGCTGTATTCTTCTAAAGTGTTTCATTTCTACTCTTGTAATAAACAAACATAAATTTTGATTTGCCTTTGAGTGAAATAAAATTTATTTGCATTCTAATATTAATCTGTAAAGCATTATTCATAGTCATAAATCTATGAAGGAAATCCTAATGTTTTCTTCTTTCACATTAAGATCATAAAAATTAAGATTATCTAAATATTTAGATAATTTTCAGTTGCAACAAATATGAAAAAAAAATTCCTCACATACTGAAGTAAGTATGCTGTTTCTGTATTCTGGGATGCTAGGTTAGATGACATTTGTGAGGTCCATCATACATGTATGCCAAATTATGACCAATATTGGAAGATACTTTTCAGAATTTACCATTTCATTTATTGCAAATTTGTTATGTACAAGCAAGAAACATCTTTCTTAGCATAAAGTAAGTTGGAAAAAACTAGTTCATTTTATATATTAATTCATTTTTGTGTTAATATCTATGGGAATACTGAACTGTTTGTCATTAGTAAATATTTTTCATTGATAAAACAAGTATGTTTTTGTATATCCATTATAAATATGTGAGTCTGTTTTTTGTTATTTATGTAGAGCAAATTATTGATTCATGTTTGGCACTGGTGGTAATGGTCTGGCATTAGAGGTCTGCTGGTTGTTCATTTCTATAAGATTTCGGGATTGTGGGTATGGAGCAGAAATATCACTTTTGTTAACATGTCCTGACTGAGTTGAAGACTTGGTGAGGGGCGGATCTGAAAAAATAAAACGTGCTTACATCATTACTCATCGAGTGGACTTATTGATAAGGATTTGATTTAATTTTTGGATTTCATCTATATTAGGATGTGGAGATGCAATTACAATTACTTTATCTAAACATTCTATTGAAAATACCTGTATTGCACATAAATGAATCACTGTACCCCGCATGTGTACCAGAACTATTTATCTAAAAAACAATCTTGAAAAAATAGATCTTTTGTCTGAAATTATCAAAAAAATACCAGCACATGATTTGGGCACTGTTGGTCCAAAATGACCCCGCCTCTACACACACCAAAATTAAATGGTGCCTAGTGGTGTTCTAATGCAAATAATCAAGGTTGTAGTCCCCAAAATCTGACTAGTAGTGCCGGGAAATACATGCACATACAGACAAGCAAAGATTTGTGGGGCTACGGTGATTCAAGATATATATGTGTATGTTTTTCTGTCACACAAAGGTGGATCTATAAGTCTGTAGCCTGATACAGAAATAGATTAAATTTTCTCGATTAATATTTGGTCTATGTGATTAATGGGGGAGTGTTAGATTAAATGTATTGATAAGGAAGGAAATTATGTAGAAAAGCATTTATTGTATGAAATGAATGCTTTTTCCATCATGAGCTTCAAACTTGTTATCTTTATGTATGTATGCATATATAGAATTAATTGAAATAAATAACTGTTTTTTCCAGGAGGTATTTCACCAGAAAGGTAGTTTTATTGACTATTTTTCATAAATAGATGTTTTAAAAAATATTATAGCTGAAAAATAAATGCACATGCCCAGTAGACAACAAATGTCCAACAAAAAATATCATATACTTAGCAACAATCGCAACAACTGAACAAGCAATGTATAAAAAAAATTTACATAGGAGTCTCCAAAGTTTAATGTAAATACAGGTACTTTAACCATTATAGATCCTTTTTGAATAGAGAACTCAAAAATGACACAGCACCTTCAAAATATTTTTAGGCAACAAAGGGAAAAATTAACACTTTTTGTCAAATTGGCTATCATTGGCAACTGCAGGTCTCCAATTAGTTTAAAAAGCAAATATTTCTTGTGTCTAGAAGAAAAACCAAGAATCTTTGAGTTAAAAGTTTGAAAGAAATTAATTGATTACAATTGCAAACAATGATGAATTTAAACTAAAACCCAACTAATATATTTACACAACATGGAAATAAACCATAGCACTATATTCCACTAATCTAAATTTATACTAATACTAAAAAATTTAATACGTAAATTCATTCAATGGAAATATACAAGGTATAAAAACAATTTTTGAACAAATACAAAATATACTTGAATATACTTTTAAAAAACTTTATTAACAACAAAGCTTAACCATTCCCCCCAACTTTGAATCAAAAGGTGAAATCAAACTACTCTATGGATCTACCTTTCTACATATCGATATTTTTGTGTGATATTATATTGAAACTCCCATTTAAGATTATCTCTCATTATTACATGGTGAATATATATATATATACTGTTCATCATATATTCCTTTATGAGTGATCTTCTTAGTTTAGAATGGTCTAAAATGAAATAAAAGATGACAGTAGTATTGAATCACATAATTTTAATAACTCATTAGAAATTCATGATTAGATACTTGAATCTAATGTTAGAAATCACTTTTATAACTAATTACCTTTTTACAGATGTGTTTCAAATATTTTCTTCCGGATTATTTTTGTTGATCTATTTTCTTACAAATCTAAATCATTTGCACCAAATCAGTCAATGTATTCAAAGAAACATTTTGATTACTATTCTCTCGGTTATTCTTACTGCATAATCATTTCATATGTATCATGAGTTTTAATTACTATTTACCTTCTTTTTGTTGGTCATTTGTAGCATTTTCCTCTCTCCAGCTAACTTCTGTGTCTGGTTGAGAAGGTACAGCAGATCTCCAGGTAAAATAATCAGGTGGAATTGATATATTCTGGGTATACATCTGGTAAAATGCGAAAATGTTTCATGTATATATTAATATAATAATGATCACTGAACCTATTTGTTCTGTTACTCAAGATTGAGGCAACTGCCAAAGAACCACCATCATTTACAGAGATGAAAACATTCAATTATATTAGAACAAAAAAGTATTTTAAAAAGTTCTTGACTTAAAAATAAATCAAATCATTATAAACATTTTCTTTCAAAATATACTCGTTTCAATGTCATAAGTTCCAAAGTACATAGAGAATTGGAAGTGAATTGTTTTCAGATTTAATCTTTTATGCACAAATGCAATTTATTCTTCCACTGCTCATGGAAAACAATTGGATGGAAATTACAGATTATTAGTAATTTGATTTGAATTTATTGTAATATCAATGAAACATTGGTATATCTACATTGAATTTGAATGGCTTATTACTTTGTTAACGCTAATATTCAATACTAAAGGTAAATCTTTCTAATATCAAGTCCAACTCTTATTATATTGAAGCTGGATTAGGTTACAATAAAGGCTAAAATGAAAACAAGGATTGATTGTTACTTACCTGTGATGGAACTTCATTTGATGATTGTGATTTCTGTGGAAATCCATTTGCATATGCTAATTGTCTCCTTGAATCTGATAATGAAGTATTTGGTGATGGAGTTTGGTTTATTTGCAAAAGATGAGCAGGTCGAGGCAAAGAGTTTTGTTGATAAGAAGGAGCAATCAAGTGTCTCTGTTCACTGACATATCTATTGGAAGGATCAAGTGCTTGTGCATATGCCACATTTGACTGACCATTACATCGAATGATGCAGATTGACAATGAAGCTGTTATGAACACAGCTATTGTCACTGCTATCACTGTAATAATAATGACCAGATTAAGATGCACTTTCTCTTCACTCTCTAGCTCAACAACATTTAACATTTCCAATGTCTTGTTGCTGATTGTCAGTGTTAAAAACACAGTAGTTGTTGCTGATAGAACTGGGCTACCACTGTCCTTGACCACAATGTCCAGCTGATAGGAGCCAGCATTTTCTCGGCTCAGTTGCCGATTGAAAGCTAACAAACCAGTGTACTGGTTCATGCTGAACATCTGCTTGTCATTGCCTCTGATTATTTGATATTTTAGAAATGCATTCTCTTGACTATCACCGTCTGATGCCTTGATTTGGGTGATGTTCTTTGTGCGATGGGGGTAATATGTTACATCCAGATTGTAAGGTTTAACACTGGGAAATGTAAAATATGGAGCATTATCATTTTTATCATTTACCTCAACAATCACATTCACTGTATTATTCAGAGATGGTGTTCCATTGTCTTTCACAAACACTTTGAACTCATAAATATCTTGAAACTCATGATCCAGAGACATAATTGCTGATACTAATCCATTCGGGCTTATTTTGAAAGGTAAGAACTGTTTGTTATTGGTGAGCAGAGAATATGTGAGTTTTCCTCCAGCTCCCAAGTCTGGATCAGTGGCATTGATGTAGCCAAGAGTAATTCTTGACTTTTCATTCTCATCAATCAAGAATTGAAATGTGTCTTTTGTAAATTCTGGCTTAACATCATTGATGTCCAACACTTGAATGGAGAATTTGCTGTTACTATGAAGAGGAGGAGATCCTTTATCTTGACAACTGATCACAACATCATGCTGTTCTTCTTTCTCTCTATCAAGAGGATTTTTCACTGTTACTTCGTATTTCTTTTTACCTAAATTCTGAAGCTGGAATTTATCATGGTGAAGATGACATGAGACCTCTCCATTTTGTCCCTCATCATTGTCAGTAACTTTCACATAGGCTATGAAGCTTCCTGCTTTGGCATTTTCCAAAATCTCAACTGTGTTCCTCTTAGATGCAGAAGGAAAATTGATATCAATGATTGGAGCAGTGTTTTCATGGCTAATCACATTTATATTAACTATTGCAAAAGAACTCAGTGGAGGACTTCCTCCATCTTCAGCTTTTATAAACAGCTTTTGTATCGTTTTTTCTCCTGAATCAAAATTTTTCAGCAAGAAAATTTCTCCAGTTGTTTCAGCTAATTTGAAGAAAGATTTTATCTTCTTAGATGTTTGGTGACTCCAGTGATATGAAATTCGTCCATTTTGTCCTGAATCTAAATCAGTTGCAGATAAAATAGTCACAGGTGTAATCTTACTAACTTCATTCTTAATTGAAATATTGTATGTTTTTTCTGAAAAAACTGGAAAATTATCGTTAATATCATTAACTGAGATGTGAACATTCAATATGTTTTGTTTTGGAGGAGATCCAGCATCTTTAGCCACAACTTGGACTAAATAAGAGTCTTTTGTTTCTCTGTCTAATTTTTCTTCTACTTTTATTCCAAGCTGTGATGTTCCAACAATACTTGGGGTAACAAATAATGTAAATGGTTCATTTTTTTGCTTCTTGAGTTGATAAGAAATCTTTGAATTCACAAATCCAATATCTTTATCAATAGCATTAGGGATTATTATTTTGGTTCCTATGCCAACATCTTCCAAGAATTCAATACTGGTTTGTTTATCTGGAAATTCTGGTTTGTGGTCATTGATATCTTTTATGATGACTTTGATTTCTAAAATCCTCATTGAAGAAGTTCCTTTACGGACAGCCACATCAATAAGCTGAAAGCATTCTTCATTACGTTTACACATTTCTTCTGCATCTAATGTCACAGTTGCATATAATTTGCCTGTTTTCCTGGAGACTTGAAAATATTGTGAATTATCAACTTTCCCTTGTAGCTGGCTGAATGTGATGAGTTTCTTATCTTGTTCAGGAATCTCATCCATTATTTTAGAATCTGCAGCAATATCTCCAATATAGGTACCTGGGCTTTTTCCTTCTTCAACAGTGTAAGTAAGGTCTGCACTGAGACAAATAGGTAGTGTGCATAGGAGGATATAAATAAATCCAGACATACTTGATTTTTGCCTGGAAAATGATTTTATACAAATTAACTTTCTAGTAAAATCATTGTCTTTCAGAAATAGTTAATGCATAAAAATGTAAAAATCTCTTCAGATAAGTATATTTTTCATTGCTTATGTTATTCTCACTCAACCCCCCCCCAAATCATATAAAATCAATTAGATTCTTGGGAGTAAAAGATATTGTATTTAATACTGGTGTCTCCACCCCAATGTAGCATGGTTTATTGTAGTGCAGCATGCAATATAAGATGGTTAGATCATGGACCATAACTTTTCTGCCTTTATTATCCCCTCTTGACTAGAAAAAAACCCAATAAAATCAGATTTATAATATGAAATAATCAATCACCGCAGTAGCTTTGTTCAAAACTCTTTATGTGGCATGATTAATTTTCAATTGTACTAGAGATTTGTTCAGGAATGACTAATTTTCAATCTAAACATTCATTTAGTGTCAAATTTAAACCAGCCCTGTCGCCAAAATAATAAATCACGGTAACAGTTCAATATAAGCCTTGAATTTAATTTTTTCCTTTCTTTGTTCTTGAAAGGGGTTGCCAAATGAAAGAAATTATAGGATTAGAGAGGTTGCCAGAATAAATAAAGTTAATTTCTACAGGACCACAATACTCAGTTGACGTAAATCAAACCGGTATAAAAACAGAACAAAGGTAATGACTGTTAAACCGTAATAGGAGAAAATTTTTGTGAAGTAAGCTATAGCAGAAGAAATAAAAATATCATTGTCAGTAGGTATAAATCAAACCAGCATAAAAACAGAATGAAACCTTCAAGGCAGGATTCAAGTAATGAAAGCTAAGCTGGAATAGGAAATTACATAAAGAAAGCAATAGCAGAAGGAAAAGAAATGTTATTGTCAGTAATTGTAAATCAAACTGGCATAAAAACCAAACAAAATGTTAAAGGCAGAATTCAGGTAATGAAAGCTAAAAAGGAGAAAATCATGTAAAGAAAGGTATACCAGGAGAAAAGAATTTTTACTGGCAATTGGCGTAAAACAAACTGTTGTGAAAAACGAACAAAAGCTAAAAGAATTCAGGTAATGAAAGCTAATCTAGAGAAAATTACGTGAAGAAAGCTATGGGGTAGTCATAAAGAAAATTGATTTATATAGTGAATCACTGACACGATTCATAATAATATAATCTAATTATTGGAATATGCAGTTTAGTATCAATCGTCTTGGAGTTATCTCCCTTGCACTTGTTCACATTCTTCGAGTTCCATTTGATGAACACTCAACCAAAATTGTCAACGTAGTTAACATAGGTTTCTTCTGTTTTCATATCATTCTACCTGGATGGCTGGTAGGCTATTTGATGTTATGATCATTGAAATAGTATTACTGACTGAGCTGTCTACACATTTTATTGAGAATTTTGTAAAAACAGGTTTAAAGTCTCCATTTCTTTTTTTGCTGAAAGATGAAGTAAATCCTATTTTTATTCTCACTTTAGGGTCTCTTTCTAATAATTCAATTTCATAATAAAAAAAAATCTCTTTGGAATAGAAACGTTATTTTTGTTACATAAGTTTTTTTGTAATATAACATTTTTTTGTCAATATCCCATAAAACATATCATTTCAAAATTAAATATTGATTTTTTGATTTTTTATAAATGAATTGTTACTGAAATTATAAATTGGAATTTATGTTGGTATTTGTATGATTTTTCAACATTGTCTCATTGAAATATAATACGGTGATATGATCCAATTAAAAATGATATATCTTGATGATTTCAATTGTTGTATTTTCATAGTTGAATAATTTGATATGCCCTTCCTCAAATTTTAAATTCACCATGATTATAATAGTTTTCACAGGATTTCAAAATGGAAGAATTTATCAAATTTATTTCAAATCTGGCTTGGACATTGGAAATAATATCCTCTAAGTTCATATAAAAAGAAATGATTTCAAAATTTCCTATTTCTTAGATCGTAAAAGAAGTAAGTAGACTGGATACATGATGGAAGCTATGATTAAATATTTATTTGAAGAATATGTACATGAGTTTATAATGAATATATTTCTAAATAACATAAATTTCTTATACATACATATAAAGAAAAAATATCAAATTAGATAATGACGGCAGCCATTATGTAAAATGAAGTGAATAAAGATTTGTGTAATGGCGTCTTACAACTGTACCATGTGAGATGGAAAAAACAGCAAAAAATAATAAACCAATCGTTCATTTGAGTAGATTTCATTTTAGAATTGAATGAAAAACTGGATATTTTCCATGTAAATTTCTAGAGTGAGTACACATTTTTTACAAATATGATTTTTCAAATAAAAAACTTACCATTATACAAAAGAGAAAGTATGTCAGACATGAAAGATGGTCTTCTATGAAGTGGTCTGTGCTGAGCAGAACAAAGAATCTCACAAAAAAAACATAAAAATTCTTCTTACCTTTGTTATGATCTGCAACGTTGTTAGTTGTAAGATGTATTGTCCAGTGATAGTTCTATATATGTTAGGTCTGGTGAATGAGATAAAACTTTGAACTGGAGATTTGTTTATGAGTGTGACAAAGTAGTTATCCTAAGAAGTATGGTGTGTGTGCAATGGCTGCATTAGTTAAAAGAAGGAGGGTGTTGAGGTTGGTAATGCAGAATGTAGTGAATACCAACCCACATTCATATTTTTTGTTATGATTCAGAAAAATTATTTTTCTTCATTTCTCATCAAGATTTAATTTTGATATTTTTGATGAAAAATTATGATGTAGGATTGAACTTGTATAGTTTTTATTGTGATATTTATTCTTTTTTCCTTTATTCCCACAATGCAGTGTAATTGTAAAAATGTTATTCATCCTTTAGGATCTACATTCTTCTCTCTATCCATACTGTTTGCCTCTAAATTGTATCATTTCGTCTCTTATCATAAACAAACATAAATATCTGGTGAATCCTTTTGACTTATCTTGGGGCAAATTCTAGTAAAATACTCTCTAATATAAACTGTAAAGAATTATACATAGTCATAAATCTAAAGAAGGAATCTTGATACTTTCCTGATTCACATAAGATTTATGAAAGATAATATAATCCAGACATTTATATAACTTTTAGTTTCAACAAATATGAGACAACTATTTTTTATAGTGTAGCTATTGAGCAGTTCCTGTTTTGGGTCTGGCAGGGTAAATAGCTTTTGTGAGCTTTATCATACATATATACCAAATTATGACCAATATCATAAATAACTTTCAAGATTTTACAATTTCATTTATTGCGAGTTTGATTTGTACAAGTAATAAATCGCTCTCTTATATATATATATATATATATATACAAATAAACTTTTTTAGATGAACCATCTTTGGTATCCCGTCTTTTCTTTGCATGGAGTGAACTGAAAACAGCTAGTGGATTTTATGTATTTATTCATTTTTGCGTTGATATTTTGGGGAATTTTGAGATGTTTGTCCTTAGTTAATATCTTATTTTGGTAGAAGCAAGTATGTTTATAGGTATTTGATATAAATATGTTAGTTTAAATGTTAATGTTTGTATGGGGAACATAGTTATTAGTTTACATGTGGCACTGGTGGTAATGGTCTAGCATTAGAAGTCTGTTGGTTATTCATTTCTATAAGATTTCGGGATTGTGGGTACGGAGAAGAAATATCACTTTTATGAAGATGGCCTGAATGAGTTGAAGATTTGGTAAGAGGTTGATCTGAAATACAACAAGCCCATGTCAGTAATCAGAAAGAGCAGTGATTAAAAATATATTGATAAAATTTGAAAATCTCGTTTAACTTAAGCTCAATAACAAGTAAAGATGCTATTGTATAAAGTAAGCATTCTATTGAAAAGAAAAAAAAATGTGTGTGAGTGTGTGTGTGCATGTGTGTGTTTAGGATGATCAGAGGTAATTTTTTAAAAAGGACAGAAGTATTGAATCGCACCATTTCAACCACTCTTGATTAATTCGAAATTTGAAGTTTGAATAGATGTGTTTCAAACATTATTCTATGGATTATTTGTCCTCTTCATTTTTTTTTCTTACAAATTCAAATCATTAATATATTTAAAATGACCTTTTTATTCCCATTCTCTCAGTTTGTCAGTATCTTTCAGTTGTTACCTCCTCTTGCTGTGTTATTATTTTAAATGCACTAAAATGTTTAAAAAATGTTTTTAAAATTACCTGGTGTTTCTAGGTCATTTGAAGCATTTCCTTCTCTCCAACTAGGTTCAGTTTCTGGTTGAGAAGGTACAGTAGATCTCCAGGTAAAATAATCAGGAGGAATTGACACGTTCTGAGTATACATCTGGGAAAAAAAATGTTTGGGATACAATGAGGGGAAACAAGTATTTGGATATTTACAAAATATTCATTTGATACACATCCATTGCCCACATTTACTCTAAATTTACACCAGTGATGTATATTGATATAAAATTTACAAATACTAAGATAAAATACATATTTCAAAACATACAATGCAGAATAAAATATAAACAAAAGTAAAAGTGGAAAAAAGTATTTGGACACATTGATTTCATATTTTGATACTTAGTTGCATAACCCTGGTTTGCAATTATTGCTTGAAGACATTTTATGTAACCCTTCAAAAGCCCTCCACTAGATTTTTTTGAAATCTTGGCAAGCACTTCCTTGCATAAGATCAAAACATTAAAGTTCCAGGGATCCCTCTGATAAATTCGATCTTACAAGCATCACCATGAATTTTCAATTGAATTCAATTCAGAGGATGGACAAAGCCACTGAAAAAGCTTTACATGGTTCTAAAACTATTTGCAAGTTATTTTAGCCGTATGATTCGTATTGTTATCTTGTTGAAAGATCCAACCTTCTTCAAGGTCCCGCTATTGCCCTGAAGAGAACATATTAGCTTCCAAAATACTCTGATATAACACTCCATTCATGGCTCCTTCCATGATAGTGTCCCCGTACTATTGAAAGAGAAACACCCAAAATCATAATACTTCCATCTCTGTGCTTCACAGTGAGGATGGCACAGTTTTAGATCATAAGTGTACCCATCTTTTCTCCATGCATTACAAGCTGGGTTTTAGCCAAAAATTTCAATGTTTAGTCCACCTGATCAGGGGATGTTTTTCCAAGAATAATTCTCTAAATTTCTCTGTATGGTCACACGTGAACTTCATTCTAGAATCTTGGTAGCTTTTTTTAAACAAAGGTGTTTTCCATGGCATACAGGATTTTTGAGCCGTACCTGTGGAGTTCATTACTAATAGTTCTTCTAGTAAACAATGTACCAGCTGCACTCAAATGCCGCTTAATCATGACATTTTTCTTTGGTTGAGAGCTCCTTTACTTTAATCATAACTGCCTCGTTTCAAGAAAGTGAAAGTAGTGAATAACAATTATGATGATATCATACATCAATTAAGTATTGCTGGAACATTCCAAAAGTTTCTATGCAGGTACATAAAGGTCTAGACCTGCATTCCTTCTTAAATAACATTTCTATGATGAATTTCTTATAGTGTCTGAATAATTTTTCCACCGTTACTTTTGTTTATATCTTATTCAGCATTGTATGTTTGAAAATGTATATTTTTTCAAGTAATTAATATCATATCAAAATATATCAGCTATGCAAATTGAAAGTAAATGTGAGCATCAAAAATATATTAAATCAATATTCTGTATTTGTCCAAATACATGTCTCCCCTCATTAAATGTTAATATAATGATGATCAGGAAAGTTATTTCCTTTCTCACCTGATATCAAAGCAACTGCTAAATAGTCACAACATCTATATAAATATAGATGAAAATTTTGATATTGAAGTTGACAATCAAACTCAAACAAAAAATATTCAACCAGTTCTTGTGTTCAATGCAAATTGAATCATTATGAACATTTTCTTATAGTAAGTTCTGTGTTTCTACATTAACATTCTATTAGTGACAATCATGCACGGAGAGTTAGAAGTGAATTGTTTTCAAATTTGATTGTTCATTTGAAGAGGTAGTTAAAACTTCTTTTGGAAAGAATAAATTTTGAAAGAAAGAGGACAGAATTATGAATTTGCAGTTATACTAATAAAAAATACTAAAAATGTCATTATTGCAATTTTATGAATTCTGTAATAGTAGAGAAAGCTAATTGTTACTTACTTGTGATGAAACTTCGTTTGATGGTTGTGATTTCTGTGGAAATCCATCTGCAGAAGTTAGTTGTCTTCTTGAGGCTGTCAATTGAGCATTAGTTGATGGATTTTGGTCTATTTGCAAAGGATGAGCTGGTCGAGGCCAAGAGTTTTGTTGATAAGAAGGAGCAATCAAGTGTCTCTGTTCACTGACATATCTATTGGAAGGATCAAGTGCTTGTGCATACGCCACATTTGATTGACCATTACATCGAATGATGCAGATTGACAATGAAGCTGTTATGAACACAGCTATTGTCACTGCTATCACTGTAATAATAATGACCAGATTAAGATGCACTTTCTCTTCACTCTCCAGCTCAACAACATTTAACATTTCCGATGTCTTGTTGCTGATTGTCAGTGTTAAAAACACAGTAGTTGTTGCTGATAGAACTGGGCTACCACTGTCCTTCACAACAATGTCCAGCTGATAGGAGCCAGCATTTTCTCGGCTCAGTTGCCGATTGAAAGCTAACAAACCAGTGTACTGGTTCATGCTGAACATCTGTTTGTCATTGCCTCTGATTATTTGATATTTTAGAAAAGCATTCTCTTGACTATCACTGTCTGATGCCTTGATTTGAGTGATGTTCTTTGTGCGATGGGGGTAATATGTCACATCCAGATTGTAAGGTTTAACACTGGGAAATGTAAAATATGGAGCATTATCATTTTTATCATTTACCTCAACAATCACATTCACTGTATTATTCAGAGATGGTGTTCCATTGTCTTTGACAAACACTTTGAACTCATAAGTATCTTGAAACTCATGATCCAGAGACATAATTGCTGATACTAATCCATTCGGGCTTATTTTGAAAGGTAAGAACTGTTTGTTATTGGTGAGCAGAGAATATGTGAGTTTTCCTCCAGCTCCCAAGTCTGGATCAGTGGCATTGATGTAGCCAAGAGTAATTCTTGACTTTTCATTCTCATCAATCAAGAATTGAAATGTGTCTTTTGTAAATTCTGGCTCCACATCATTGATGTCCATCACTTGAATGGAGAATTTGCTGTTACTATGAAGAGGAGGAGATCCTTTATCTTGACAACTGATCACAACATCATGCTGTTCTTCTTTCTCTCTGTCAAGAGGATTTTTCAATGTCACTTCATATTTCTTTTTACCTAAATTCTGAAGCTGGAATTTATCATGGTGAAGGTGACATGTGACTTCTCCATTTTGTCCCTCATCATTGTCGGTGACTTTCACATACGCCATGAAGCTGCCAATTTTAGTATTTTCCAAAATCTCAACTGTATATGCATTTGATGAGGAAGGAAGGTTTATATCAATGATTGGTGCATTATTATATTGGTTTATTACATTCACTAGGACAATGGCATTTGAGCTTAATGGAGGATTTCCCCCATCTTCAGCTGTTACATATAACTTATGTAATGTTTCTTTTCCTGAATCTAACTTTTTCTGCAAGAATATTTGTCCAGTTATTTCTATTAATTGGAAAAATGTTTTTGACTTCTCAGTGGTCTGGTGATTCCAGTGATATGAGACTCTTCCGTTTTGCCCTGAATCTAAATCAGTTGCTGATAAAACAACAATGGGTGTGACTTTACTAACTTCATTTTTTATTGAAATATTATATACTTTCCTAGGAAATATAGGAAAATTATCATTTACATCATTAACTGTGATGTGGACATTTAATATGTTTTGTTTTGGAGGAGATCCAGCATCTTCAGCCACAATCTTGACTAAATAAGAGTCTTTTGTTTCTCTGTCTAATTTTTTTTCTAATTTTATACCAAAATGTAATGTTTCATCGATACTTGGTGCAATAAATAATGCAAATGGTTCATTTTTCTGTTTTTCAAGTTCATAAGAAATCTTTGAATTTACGAATCCAATATCTTTATCAATAGCATTAGGGATTATTTTTTTAGTTCCTATACCAACATCTTCCGAGAATTCAATGGTAATTTGTTTATCTGGAAATTCTGGTTTGTGGTCATTGATATCTTTTATGATGACTTTGATCTCTAAAATCCTCATTGAAGAAGTTCCCTTACGAACAGCCACATCAATGAGCTGAAAGCATTCTTCATTACGTTTACACATTTCTTCTGCATCCAATGTGACTGTTGAATATAGTTTGCCTGTTTTCCTGGAGACTTGAAAATATTGTGAACTATCAACTTTCCCTTGTAGCTGGCTGAATGTGATGAGTTTCTTGTCTTGGTAGGACATATTATCCATTATTTTAGAATCTGCAGCAATGTCTCCAATATAGGTACCTGGACTTTTTCCTTCCTCCACAGTGTAAGTAAGGTCTACACTGAAACATATAGTAGGAGTGCATAGGAGGATATATAATAATCCAATCATGTCTGGTGTATTGCCTGGAAAATGATTTTATACATTGTATTAGATCATAACACATGGAAGGAAATCATACATTAAAATGTGAAATTCTCATCTGATAATTGTATTCTTTGCTGTTTATATTATTCCCAGTCAGAGGAAAAAAAACTTGATATAAAATCAATTAGAAATGAAAAAATTGTTCATAATGTTCATATCTTTTTACATTATATGATGCATATTTCAAACTCCAGATCTATGTCTTCTGAATATCCAAATAACCGATGTAGTAGATAACGATAATAATCAAAGGCTGCCTTTTTATATTTATATTTGTGAACTTAAAATCAATTGGAGGAAGAAGAAAAGAAGAGAAGAGATAACTTTTCATATTTCAATATCAAAGGTTCTACTTGAAGATAAAAAATTACAATTGAAGGTTATATTGGGTTGAGTTAAAATTTTTAATTCTTCCTTGAAGAAATATCAAACCACTACAAGAGGAAAAACAAACTTGTATGCACTGATTTTGATAAAAGGGTTTTAAAATCATTGAACTTAAGATCTGCTGTCGAGTATAAGCATTGAGAAAATCTTTTCATTACTATCATCAATTAAGGTGGGTAAGTATTCTTGGTTTGGTTTCTTTTAATTTTTATAGTTAATTTTCATTTCATATGGACATTCTTCGAAAATATATATCCCTGTATGCTGTTAAAACTGTACTGAAATGTAAACATTCAAGACTTTTCTTTGAGCTGTAATTAATTTTAATTGTACCAACCAGTTGTTCAAATATGCTTAGTATTTAAACGTTTAGTCATTGCCTTATTCAGATCTATCTATTCTGATTATTTGAGATTTGCAGTTTAGTATCAAATGTCTTGGAGTTATTTCCCTTGTACTTGCTTTCATTTTGTGAGTTCTATTTGTTGAACAATTATTTCATGATTGAAGCCAGGTTTAATTATCATGACAGAATGAATAATGTACATTTGAAAATATAAATACCAAAATTTTAATTCAGACTGAATACTCAACACATACTTTAAAAGAATTTTAAAAGCCTCCATATTGTTTTCGTTGAAAGAGGGAATCCGGTTTTGTTTCTCTCTTAAGAATAAACAATTAAATTTCTGTAAAATTACTTTCTTTTGATAACGAGTCTCTTTAGTAAATAACTATTTGTGATCTATATATATATATATATATATATATATATATATATATATATATATACATACACATGAATTTGGTTGTCTGTAATAATGTTTGTGAGCACAATGACCCAAGCAGACCTGCCTAATAGCGGATTTTTTTTCTAATACATCCAATAAAAATCTAGAATTGCTGTTCTTATAAATGGATTTTACTCAAAATTCAAATCAATTCAATTTACATCACTTTTTCATGTACTTTTCCATTTTTAATGTTTACGTTGACATTTATTGTCATCGATGTTTTTCTTTTAAAAAATTCATCTGAATACAGTTTTAAACTTAAGTTAACAACATAATTAAAAAATGAAATTTTAAGCCTTCAGGAGGGTCTTCATTAATTCACGTAACTATAATGCTAAACTAGACCATTATTTGTGAAATAAAATATTTTTTACTGTGGAAAGAAATTGTTTTACAAATTTCATATTATCGGGATCTTAAACCCAAACTTTTGCATTCAAACATTTTAATAATGGTGGTATGACCTGTCCGATAGTGTGTATGGGCATACGCAGGTATGCCTGGGAGTGTGCAAGAAATTACCCAAGGGTGTACAACACCCATGCCAAAATTCGATCACAAAATCTGCCAGTCACTACACTGAATACGCTTGAAAAATTTTCTGGATCCCACCACTCTGTTCAACTGGTCATGTTGTGTAAGAACAGTGTTTTACTGAAGTATCAATCTAGTCACATATCTGGTGCTGGATTGACAAAAAAAAAACAAAAAACAATTTTTTTAGTAAATCCAGCATCAGATATCTGACTGGGTTAATATTCAAGGATATCACTCTGTAAGCAAACATTTATCAAAAAACATGCCTTATTTTTATATTGTCAAATGTTTGGTTATTTTGCTACAAGTAATGCCAGGATTCCCAGCTAGTATAATTTACTTTTGTGATGAAAAGTTTCTTTGTAATATAACTGTTATTTTATGACAAAATTCTCTTTGTTAAATAACTCATTTTAGTCAATATCCCATAAAAATATAATCTCTAAAAGTTTAATGATATCATTTTCAATTTTTTTCTCGGTAAATTGTTGGCAAAATTATACATTGAATGTTTTGTTAGTGTATATATGATTTTTTACATTGTGTTGTTAAAAGTTAATATGGTGATGAGGGTGTATTTTCATAGAGCTGAAAATTTATTCATCAGATTTGAAATACTGTGAAATTTACTGATTTATATATATATATTATTAGAGGATATGAAGTTAAGCAATTTCATCGAATTTATTTTATATCTGGCTTAGATATCAAAAATAAGATCCATTAATTTTACATGAAACAATAATTTTGAAACTCTCCATCACATTCATTATGAAAGAAGTAAGTAAACTGGCAGCATGACTAAAGGTACATTTGAAATATTAATTCAAGAAATACGTACATGATTTTTAAAAAAAATATATCAAAATAAAATAACAGATATTATATACAAACCTATCAAGAAAAAACATCTAGGCAAAAAATGAGGTCTGCCATTATGTAAAATGAATGAATATAGATTTGTGTAATGGCGTCTCACAACTGTGCCAAGTGAGAGGAAAAATAAAACAGAATTGTATGGAAATAGTTCATTACTCCAATGGATACTTTCTTCTTTACAATAGAAGATTAAAATAAATTATTTCATTGATGTAAATTTCTTGTTTTGACATGTATTTTTGACAAATATAATTTTAGAATTAGAAAAAGTGGTATTCTGTTAGGAAAAAAGTATGTCATACATGAAAGTCAGTCTTCTACGAAGTCGTTTGTGATGAAAGAAATAAAGAATCTCAGAGAAAAAAAAACATGAATATTCTACTTACCTTTGTTATGATCTGCAGGATGTATTATCCAGTAACAGTGTTATAGATGCTTGGTCCAGATAGAAAGATGAAACTTTGAACTGGAGATGAGTTTCAGAGTGTGACAAAGTAATTGTCCTAAGAAGTATGGTGTGTGTGTAATGGCAGCATTAGTTAAAGGATGGATGGTGTTGAGGTTGCTAATGTAGAGTGTAGTGAATACCAACCCACGTTCTTATTTTTTCTTAGGATTTAGATAAAATCAATTTTTCTTCATTTCTCAACAAATTTGTCATTAGATTTAATTTTGATATTTTTAAAGAAAAATTATGATCTAGGATTGAACTTGTTAAGTTTTTTTGTGATATTTATTCTTTTTGCCTTTGTTCCCACAATGCAATGTAATAGGGAGTATGTTATTCGTCCTGTAGGATCTGCATTCTTCCTTCTATCCACACTGCCTTCCTCTAAATGGTTTTATTCTTACTTTTGTAATAAACAAACAAATATCTGGTAAATCTTTTTGATTTATCTTAGAGCAAATTTAGATTCATATGCATTCTAATATTAAACGTTATATCATAATTCATAGTTATAAATCTATTAAGGAAATCTTAACACTTCTGTTTTACATATGGTCTGTAAAAAGCAATATGATTTTGACATTTACATGATTTACAACAGATATGGAAAAGATTCTTTATACAGTGTGGCTATTAAACACTTTCTTTGATCTGGGGTGGCATGGTGGATAGCTTTTGTTGGCATGAATGCCAAGCTATAACCAATATAAGTAATTTTTAAGAATTAGCAATCTCATTTATTGCAAATTTTTTATGGATAAGTAAAGAAAATTTCTCTTATATTCAAAGAGTTTTTTGGACAATTGGACTCATTGTCTGTGTTGTTAACACAGTGCTTTGGTCGATCCATTCTACAACATTCTTCTGGGGTTCAATTGTCTGAAAAATTCTTTGAATGTTAATGACCCTTGTAAAAACTAGACAGTACTTTTCTTATACATATCAAAATTTTTAGACGCACTACTTTTTATATATCAAATCATTTTTGTGCTTATATCCTAGGGAATATTGAAATGTTTATGTTAGCAAATATTTTATTTTGATTGAAGCAAATGTGTTTGTATATATAATCGATGTAAATATATAAGTGCTTTTCATTGTTTATGTAGAGTATATATTTACTGCTTGATGTTTGGCACTGGCGGTAATGGTCTGGCATTAGAAGTTTGTTGGTTGTTCATTTCTATAAGATTTCTGGATTGTGGGTACGGAGCAGAAATATCACTTTTGTCCACATGGCCTGAATGAGCTGAAGTTTTCGCAAGTTGTTGATCTGAAAGAAAATAAAGCTCATGTCATTAATCATAGACAGATTTTTGAAATAGTTTTGATAATATTTCAACATCTTTTTTACATTGGGATCCATTACATGTGAAGGTGCATCTATACAAACTAGATATCCTATTGAAAGAGACCATCAGATGAATTCTGGATAAGGGGAGTATGAGTCATTTATCTGCCTCCCTATGGATATATATATATATATATATATATATATATATATATATATATATATATATATACACACACACATACTGTTTGTTACTTATTGCTCTATGAGAGAGGTCTTCATAGTTTAGAATAGTCTGGAATAAAATGAAAAAAGACAGAAATACTGAATTACACTATTTTAACCACTTATAAGAAATTCAAGTTTAGAAATGAGAATTTAATATTCAAAATCAGTTCTCTACTTTATTGGCATACTATGGATGAGTTTCAAACATTTTCTTTATGAATTGTTTGTTTTGTTCATCTCTTTTCTTACAAATTTAGATCATTACTTGATGCCCAAACCTGTTATTATATCCAAAAAGACAGTTTCATTCCTATTCTCTCCATATTTAAGTATTCTTCATCAGGTACCTCGTCTTACTGGGTGAATATTTTGAATGATTCTAATTAATGTTTTTGAAATTACCTGCTTTCTGTTGGTCAATTGTAGCATTTTCCTCCCTCCAGCTTAGTTCATTGTCTGGTTGAGAAGGTACAGTGGATCTCCAGGTAAAATAATCAGGAGGAATTGATACGTTCTGAGTATACATCTGGTGAGGGGAAAAAGATATTACATGTATACATAGATATAATAATGATGTTCACAAAAGCTATTTACTCTGACAATTGAGATCAAGGCAACTGCCTACTAGACACTGACATTTATATAGACTGGCCAGATACCCATCCTATAGATAGGTTATTCAGCCAGTTTCAGGTAACATTAAAATTTCATTATTTCAAAATGAACAAAAATATATATGATATATAAATATTTTGAAAAAAGTAAAACTTAATTGTTAGTTCAATATAATGTCTGTTGACTAATTAACGATTTCTAAAAAATGAGAAAAAAAAGTTTGACAAAAATGTAATTGTGTAACTCAAAACTACAGATCACTTAGATAAAACCTTCTTCTGCAAAATGTTTGAACTTGGTTTCATCATATATAAGAAGCAGCTATCACATGTGGGTAGAAATATTGGTTACATATAGTTACCTTAACACTATCATATTTTCATACAGATATAGATATAAATAAAGCACTTTCATAAAGGTTCTGACAATAACATTGAAACAAAAACTATTTCAAAATTTTTGAGTTAAAAACAAATTAAATCATTACGAACATTTTCTTTACATACATAGAAATTTATAAGTGATAAGATCATCAATATAAAGGGAATTGTTTTCAAATTTAATAATTTATTCACAAATGCAGGTGGTCATAGGAAAATGTTCCAAATACAATAAAACATTCTAGAATTAAATGCAAATGTTACAAATTGGCAAAGACTTGGTTCAAATATCATTGCCATATTGAAGCTGGATAGAGTTTTTAAAAAAAAGTTATATGAAAATAAGAAGTGTTACTCACTTGTGATGGAAATTCAACTGATGGCTGTGGTTTCTGTGGAAATCCATTGCCAGAAGTTAGTTGTCTCCTTGATGTTGTCAATGCAGTATTAATGCATGTATTTGGCTCTGTCTGTAAAAGCTGTGCAGGTCGAGGCCAAGAGTTTTGCTGGTAAGAGGGAGCAATCAAGTGTCTTTGTTCACTGACATATCTATTGGAAGGATCAAGTGCTTGTGCATACGCCACATTTGACTGACCATTACATCGAATGATGCAGATTGACAATGAAGCTGTTATGAACACAGCTATTGTCACTGCTATCACTGTAATAATAATGACCAGATTAAGATGCACTTTCTCTTCACTCTCCAGCTCAACAACATTTAACATTTCCGATGTCTTATTACTGATTGTCAGTGTTAAGAACACAGTAGTTGTTGCTGATAGAACTGGGCTACCACTGTCCTTGACCACAATGTCCAGCTGATAGGAGCCAGCATTTTCTCGGCTCAGTTGCCGATTGAAAGCTAACAAACCAGTGTACTGGTTCATGCTGAACATCTGTTTGTCATTGCCTCTGATTATTTCATATTTTAGAAATGCATTCTCTTGACTATCACTGTCTGATGCCTTGATTTGAGTGATGTTCTTTGTGCGATGGGGGTAATATGTTACATCCAGATTGTAAGGTTTAACACTGGGAAATGTAAAATATGGAGCATTATCATTTTTATCATTTACCTTAACAATCACATTCACTGTATTATTCAGAGATGGTGTTCCATTGTCTTTGACAAACACTTTGAACTCATAAGTATCTTGAAACTCATGATCCAGAGACATAATTGCTGATACTAATCCATTCGGGCTTATTTTGAAAGGTAAGAACTGTTTGTTATTGGTGAGCAGAGAATATGTGAGTTTTCCTCCAGCTCCCAAGTCTGGATCAGTGGCATTGATGTAGCCAAGAGTAATTCTTGACTTTTCATTCTCATCAATCAAGAATTGAAATGTGTCTTTTGTAAATTCTGGCTCCACATCATTGATGTCCATCACTTGAATGGAGAATTTGCTGTTACTATGAAGAGGAGGAGATCCTTTATCTTGACAACTGATCACAACATCATGCTGTTCTTCTTTCTCTCTGTCAAGAGGATTTTTCAATGTCACTTCGTATTTCTTTTTACCTAAATTCTGAAGCTGGAACTTATCATGGTGGAGGTGACATGTGACCTCTCCATTTTGTCCTTCATCATTGTCAGTAACTTTCACGTAAGCAATGAAACTGCCAACTTTAGCATTCTCCAAAGTCTCTACTGTATTTGCATTTGAGGAGGAAGGAAGATTTATCTCAATAATTGGTGCATTGTTGTATTGGTTTATTACATTTACTAATACCATTGCAATAGAGCTGGATGGAGGATTGCCTCCATCTTCAGCTTTCACATACAACTTATGTTGTGGTCCTTCACCTGAATCTAACTTTTCCTGCAAGAATATTTGTCCAGTGATATCTACTAATTGGAAAAATGTTTTTGACTTCTCAGTGGTCTGGTGATTCCAGTGATATGAGACTCTTCCGTTTTGCCCTGAATCTAAATCAGTTGCTGATAAAACAACAATGGGTGTGACTTTACTAACTTCATTTTTAATTGAAATATTATACACCTTCTTAGAAAATACTGGAAAGTTATCATTTGCATCATTGACTGTGATGTGTACATTTAATACATTTTGTTTTGGAGGAGATCCAGCATCTTTAGCCACAACTTGGACTACATAAGAGTCTTTTGTTTCTCTGTCTAATCTTTCTTCTAATTTCATTCCTAGATGTGATGTTCCATCAATACTTGGAGCCTCAAATAATGTGAATGGTTCATTTTTCCTTTTTTCAAGTTGATAAGAAATCTTTGAATTCACAAATCCAATATCTTTATCAATAGCATTAGGGATTAGTATTTTGGTTCCTATCCTGGTATTTTCATCAAATTGAATATTTACTTGTTTATCTGGAAACTCTGGTTTATGGTCATTGATATCTTTTATGATGATTTTGATTTCTAAAATCCTCATTGAAGAAGTTCCCTTACGAACAGCCACATCAATGAGCTGAAAGCATTCTTTATTATATTTACACATTTCTTCTGCATCCAATGTGACTGTTGCATATAGTTTGCCTGTTTTTCTGGAAACTTGAAAATATTGTGAACTATCAACTTTACTACGTAGCTGGCTGAATGTGATGAGTTTCTTGTCTTGGTAGGACATATTATCCATTAATTTAGAATCTTCAGCAATATCTCCAATGTATGTACCTGGACTTCTTCCTTCTTCCACAGTGTAAGTAACGTCTGCACTGAGACAAATGGGCAGCGTGCATAGGAAGATATATATCAATCCAAACATGTTTGATCTATTGCCTGGAAAATGATTTTTTATATATATTTGAAGTTAAATCATTGCAACTTGGACATAAATTTTCAAATGAAATTTCTTTCAGATAAATGTTATTTGTAACAGTCTATGGTATTGTCATTCTAGAAAAAAACACCATATCAATTCAATATCAGCTTCATATCAAGTCAATTATATTTTTAGGAGTAAAATAAGCTGTACTTAATCATACCTTTTAATATAAAATGCATATCATCAATTTCATGATTTATGACTTCTGAATTTTAATTTTGACTGGTAACAGATGTAGGGTATAACTTTTCTACATTAAACCCATGTTCTTTTCAGAGACAATGATTAATGATTATTAGTTATATTGAGTTGAATTTAAATTTGGCAGTCTTCCAGGAAGGAATATATGTCTATTTTATTTGGTAGATTTTGGTTCACTCTTGAAGTGTTTTTTGAGGGCATATTGGTGCTTGGTCCTTAAGCAAACTTTAACTACATTTAAATTAAAAGTTACCTTTATTTATATAACTATTGATTCCTAATCAGCAGGAATTTAGGTTTTTCTAACCTAATGAATCATGTGTGTAACCAACTTTGGAATCTTTTTTTCGATTCCCCTTTCCACATATCAGTGAAGAACATTCCAAAGCAATGTGTACAATGTTACTACAATGTTGACAAAAAGCTGGTTGCTTGATAACAAAGATACATATACCTGATATGCAGCAGAATTATTACCATAAGGACAAAATGTTATACATTCATTATATTTTTGTTGTTGATGTTTTCACAATGAGAAAAATCTTAAATGATATTTAGACAAAGTGTTTTTTTGTAATAAAGTGTGGAAATATTCATGATGGAAGAGGAGAAGAAATGGAATGATAAACAATTTTTTGCATGAAATTATGGTATTTTTATTTTGCAAATAATTTTCATTTCTTTAAAAAAATGAGTTGAAAAAATGTTTTTCTTGAAATAAAGGTATCATTATTTTACGCAGCAATTGATAATCTTTTCATTTTTTCCTCTTTCAATTTTGATATGAATTCTCTCTAAACAAACAAATAAAAATCTGGTCATCATTATTGGGGTGTGTGCACTGACCCTGCACTATTGTTAAGTTGCAAATTGGATAAGTAATTGCTTTATTGTTTCCAATTAGTGAGATTTTTGTAAGAGCAATGCTTTTAAAATGCTCTATGTTTAGCTGTTTTTGCTATGTTACTGTCATAAATCAACATGGAAAAATTGGATCATTTTAGTAAAGATCTTTAATTAAGATGTTTTGCAAGACTTATCTTGATGTCAGTGATACAATGTCTATAATACATTTTAATAATCCTATTCAATCCATTTTTATTACATCATATTAATTTTTATCACATAAAACTTAATACATGAAGAATAACAGAATCATTTCAGTTGATAATATCCTCAAGTAACATACAAATATAAGGCAAATGTTTTCATAGAAAAATTTCACATAGAATTCATCTACAAATAACTTGCAAGGACTGAAATAAATAAAACCTGAAATAATGCACCATCTTATTAATTCATGTTATGATTTTCATCAATGTTATTTGATGACATGTAAGCGGTGTAAATGGTTAATATAACAGCAATTATTATTTGATACTTCTCTTTCAGATATCTAGAAAGTATATTCTTATTTGTTCTTTTTAATTGATTTGATTTCACATGGTCATGCTTAAAAAATATTATTTCTGCAGTTGCTATTAGAATTGTGTTGTAGAGAAATGTGATTGCTGAAAATTAGTCTCTGAAGTATGATTAAGTATCAATTTTACCAGGGATTTATTCAGGAATGCCTAATCATAAATCTAAACGTTTATCCAGGGCCGAATTTAGATAAACTTATCTGATAATTTGAAATTTGCAGTTTGGTACCAAAAGGTCTGGGAGTTATTTCCCTTGCACTTGTTCGCATTTTTTTGAGTTCCATTCTAAAAACAATTATTTTGTAATTAAAATTAAATTAAATTCGACAGAATATATATTTTGACAATATGATTAGTGAAACAGTATGATTGACTGAACTGTCAACATAAACTTTATAAATGATTTTATGAAACATGTTTACTTGGGGGGGGTTGAAACACAAGACAAATTTTGTTCTGACTCTAACTCAAAAATCTGTTTCTAATATAACATTTTTGCTACAAAAGTCTTTTTGTGATCTAACTTTTATTTTTCAATTTTTTATCCCTCAAATTCGAAACAGTGTCATCTATAAAGTGGTTTTCAAAGAATTTTAAATTAAGCAAATTCATTTCAAATCTGACTTGATCATTAGAAATAAGGTATTTTACTGTTACAGGAAAAGAAAGAATTTTTAAATTTCATATCACATAGATCACAAAATTACCAAGAAGACGAAAATGATGAACTCAGTGATTCTTTTTAAAAATATTCACATAAATTAAGGATAAATATATTCCTAAATAACAAATTTCATGTTCATATCAAAAAAAGATCTGAGTGAATAATGATGACTACCATTATTTGAAATGGAATGAATATAGATTTGTGTAATGGCGTCTCACAACTGCACCAAATGAAATTAAAAAAAAAAAAAAAACAGGATCAAATCATATAGAAATATCTCATTATTTCAAGTAGAATTTTTTGATTACAGAACATGAACAAAATATTTTTCATGCAAACTTCTAGGTATAAATTTTTTACAACTATATTTTTCAAATTAGGAAACATTCCATTTGTTTAAAGAAAGTATGTCAGACATGAAAGATGGTCTTCTATGAAATGGGTCTTCCTGAGGAAAACAAAGGCTTTCACAGAAAGAAAACATGTAAACTTTACTTACCTTTGTTATGATCTGCAATATAGTTAATTGTAAGATGTTTTGTCCTGTGATAGTTCTGTTGATGCTAAGTCCAGTATA